>VZSE01007029.1:3683378-4004338 GCA_013398275.1 Promerops cafer
TTTTTTTTTTTTTTTCTTTTTTTTTTTTTTTTTTTTTTTGTGTGTGTGTCCAAAACAAGAAACACATTGTGCAGCTTTTCCTACTTTTTTTTTTTTTCTTCAAGGGGTGGGGAATGTAGCTGAAACCAGGCATGAGCCGGCTCCTGCTAAAACTTTGCCATCAAACTGTTTTTTGGTTCAACGGGCTGCAGTTTCCATAGAAGCAACTTATCCCCGCGATCATCTTGTCGGGTGCACTTCGCAAGCTCATTTCCCGTCTGAGCTTGCTCCGCTGCTCTCGGATGCTGCAGCTGACACATTTCCTCCCCGTGCACTTTGCACCCACCTCACCCTTGCCCAGATGCTCGGGGTTGATTGTGCCTAAAAGGGGGTTTCAGCACACTCCGCAGCTGCCTTGGGGGAAGGGACCTTTTTTTTTTTTTTTTTAATTTTCCTTCTACTTTTCCCTGTTTTCCTCTCCTCGCCATGCCGGCAGCAGCCCTCGCCCCCAGCGCTGCTGACCCGACTGGCAGGGGCACGGCTGCGGCCACTGTCCCACGCTTCGCGCGTGTCGCGCGTGTGCTGCCGTGTGCGACCGCAGCAGTGTCGGTGTCACCCGGCCCCGGCGCGGCGGAGCGCGGCTGCCGTGCGTGGGACAGCGCTGCTGTGCCCCCCGCCTGGGGAGCGGGGCCCCGGCGCACCCCGTGTGCGTGGGCAGCCCCGGAGCGGCAGCAGCAGGGTGACATCTCCCCGCTCCCGCGGCGGTCTGCGGACAGCGGCGCTTTCGGGAGCAGGAGCGCTGCTTCCCGGCACCCCGTGCGGCCCCTGGCAGCGCTCTTCGCGTCCCGCTCTGCCGGCAGCGGCTCTCGGGCAGTGGGGCTGGCACCACAGCTCCCTCGCCCCCAGGTCCTTCACTGGGCACGAGAATGCCCTGCCCACCGTTTCCACCCACCCCGCTCCGAGCCCCTCCGGGTGCCGCTTCAAGGAACATATGGATACACCTTCTCTGAGACCCATTTCCAAGCTCCATTCTCTTCTGGGCCGTATTTGCGAATGCCGCAGATCCGCCAACTTTTAAGATCTCTTTTCTTCTTTCCTCATTGTGCTTTTGAATAATGTTGCTTTCGCACAGTATCATTCCCTTCATCCCCGCTTTTAAGCAGCCGTCATCTGCTGCTGCTAATCCCAAGTCGTGTGTTGTTGGGATGCTTTGGAAGTATTTTGGCAAAACATAAATGTTTTTCCATTCTTTTGAGACATCTCCATTTTGGCTAGAAGTGTTGGACTATATGAAGGGCAGGCCTTTGTTTGGATTCTGTTTTGACATGTGTATCATTTTATGATCATATTTCTAAACTGCTGCTGTGCAGTAAAAGGACTTTTACTCAAACTGTGTTTTCCAGCACCACTCTGCAAAGAGAGGTGTTTTCATGTGAATTGCATGGTTTTGCTGCAACATTTCTATCAAATTCAAATTCAGATGCTTTAGTTCTAATGTTTATTTCTGTTTTGTAGGATTTATCTTTTTTGTAAGTAGGACCAGTGCCCTGAAGGCTTTGCTACATAAAGTGCTATCTGCAAAGGGCTATTGCTTACCTGATTCTACTTGAAGAAAATTGCCGTGAAATCTTTCTGAGAGCAGCATCTCTCTGGCATAGTAAGTTCTACTGGTATAAAGTGTATTAGATCCATGTATTAACTCTTGTGTTTTTACTCAAAGCCAAATAAATTTCTTTTAAAAAATCTGTAACTATTTTATTAATGCAGCATCTATGTTTTAATTAAGTTCCATATTGTCCTCTATAAGTGCTTATAGTGAACCATTTAGGTGGCTCTCTAACTTAGCATGGTTGTGCTAAAATCTGGGATCAAGTAAGTTCACTTATTAGTGCATGGCTTATGTAGCAGATGGTTTTCATCTAGTGTAGCTTTTCTAGTGATACCTTTAAATTAATGCAGGTCTAAAATGTTGCAGATTTTGCACTCCCCACCAATTCTCTGGAAAATCTATTCAGGATAGAAAAGGGAGAAGGAGCCAGGCAGGAGATTACTGACAGTACCTCACATGCAATAAGGAATAAACCAAGGAGTAAAAAATGGGATTATTCTTTTGTTAATGATCTGGCTGGCTGGTCCAGCTCCCCTCAGTCTCCCACTTTGGCCCAGTTTTGATCTTTAGATACAGGCCTGTGGGAATAAGATCACAAGATGCTTGGCTTAATTTCACTGAAAAAAAAGGAGGGATTGGGAATTGGCTTGGCAGGAGAAGATTTTGCAAATCTGTTCCAGGTATGGTTTTAAGCACACACACCCCACTCCACTCCCCAAATTGTAAAATTATGATAATTTCAACTATAAGAGTGTTTATGTAGTATGCTCTGTGTGTTTTGTGTTTCCTCAATAATAATAATGTTTCATGAACGTAGAAGAGAAATTGGGTCTGTACTGCAACTGATTGTTGGTCAATCTGGTCTTCCTGCTTTTTCCAGGAAGAATATCTCTGTTCCATGGTGGAAAGCTTTGTACTGTCAAGCAGGCAGTACTAATTTAACTTTTCCAAAGCTATTGTTATAGGTTATGTCAACAAAGGACCCACAGCATTCTCAGTCCTCTTTAACTAATGTACAGAAAAAAAAATTGTGTGGTCAGGAAAGCCTAATTCCACTCAGGGTTTGGGTACTGGAAGCGCAGTTTAACAAAATATGTGCATCACATCCCAAATGCACGTGCACCCTCATGAGTCCTGTTGAACCACCTAAGTTCTAGTGGAGTTTCCTAGGCTGTTAAAACTTTGCTTCTTGATTGGCCCAGAATGAGCATTATCTAGGTTAAGCTGATTTCTCAGTGACTGTCGCCTGCATAAACCCACTTGGGACACACAAAATAGGTACGTGTCTAAATCTCTGGAGAGGCCTGGTCCAGGAGGTGTGCACAAGATCATGCTTAAATGCACACTGACAGCATGGAGCCTAGCACAAGGCACAGCAGCTGGAGCTGCCGGAAAGTTCAGGGGCAAAGAAGGAAAGGAACTGCTGCTTTCTCATAAGCAATTTTTCTCATGAGAGCACTTGTCCTGGAAGTGAGTGATGTAGATTCAGTGTTCTCCTCATCAGAGGTGATATAAACTCCCTCCTGCTTGCAAAGCAACCCTAACGACCAGAGATAAGGCTAAGGTGGAGGACACCCACCCATCCTGTTCAAGCTTGCCACAGTAAAGAAACAGATGCAAATTTCAGAGGGCCAGAGGCATTATAAACAAGAGGGAGCCTAACACTATAGCTCAGGGGTAAAGGCATCTCCTGGATGGCAAGAAGCCTGAAGTCTGGGCCTGCTGGCCTGGCAGACTCACCCATTCTTGAGGGTGAGGTTCATCTCACCTTATCTTAGCTATTTAGAGGTTTTATGTCTCATCTCTCTATAGTCAGTGGGAAGAGAGAACAAGAGACACCTGCAGAGAGTGATTCATTCTGTGCCCATCTGACACCTCTCTCAGGATGGAGTGAATCTCCTCGCTGGGGGCCGTTGCTCGCCATCAGTTCTCAGCAGGAGCCAGACAACCAATTTCAGCCAGAAGCCTGACTTATAGATGCCAAGCGAGGTGGATTCCACTGTGGATGACTAATTTTTCTGATTCATCATACCCGAATTTAGTCTTTAAAATTCGGGTATGTAGCCCAAGTTAGTTGAGTTCTGTCTCTGTATCATGGTCATTCCTTCCACTGGAAGGCTGGATGTTGGGAGCTGGGGTGAAGTGTCTTGGGATGAAGTATTGCTGAGCCTGTAGAGCCTAAAGGCTATGAGGCCATGTGTGTCCCTAGTCTGCGCTTGTGGGTCCTGGTGCCAGGTGTCTGAAATGTAAGTATGGAACTATTACACGTCATTTTGTGCACTCCTTTTGTGGATGGTCTAACCGACTCGAGGCACTGCGTACCGCTTCTAAGGGAGGAGCTAGATGTGTAAAATATGCATTAAAATTGTTTGAAGATATTACAAGGCTACAGTTGGGGTTTTCAGAAAGTTGAAAGGCTCTGTATTTAAATCAAAGAAAGTGAAGTACTATGTAAAATGGACTAAGTGTGTACTGCATTTTCTGCACTTGAATACCCAGAAAAATCTGTCTCTAACTTCTGAAACTGGAGGTTGGATGCCTTCAAAAAGATCACCTTTAATACTAGCTCTGAAGAGATGAGCCTGTAATTTTCAGTTTCAAAAAGCTACAGTTTTTACATTTTTGATAATGTGGAATAGTGCTGTGGTGTACTGCAGCATGAATCCCAACTATGTACTTAATTGTTTCATCAGAGATCAGCAAAAGTTCACCCAGCTTTCTTTTCAGATTACTAGAGTGCAAGTGTTTTCTGTGCTGGTCTGAGTTTGGTGCACACATATTCTTTGCAAATGGATGATTCCAGGGAAAGACAATTCTAGTTAAAGGTCACCAAAGGCTTATTGTCCAGTCATTTTGCAAATTTTAGATTGTAGAAACAGTTGTGGAAAATAAGTGTCCAGTTTGGCAAAATTACAGTAATATGTTCTCCTGATGGGTTTTTAGCTATGAATAAGATTGGAGATAATGCCACCACGTTTTTCATGTCAATCACTCCATAAAGCTGAATGCATTCAACTATTCCAAAACACATGGTCGAGAAACCCTTCTACTTCTTTTATCAAAATACAGAGGATATATGTCTAAATTTGACAACATAAAAATAATTTGGAATGGACTAAAATTATTTAAGGCCTTGAGCTATTGTTCACAGTAGAGACAAAAGATCTGAAAATATTCAAAGGATGCACATACTTGTTGAAATACTTTGAGCCAGAACAAAACAACTCATACCTAACTGAGCATCTCAGCTGTTCTCCATTGAACAATCAGAATTTGGACTTTTAGCAGCTTCTTTTTTTCCTGCCTTATCACTCTGCTTGTTGTCACTTCATTAGTGATAGTTTTGTGTTCCTTATTCCCTTTCACAGGTCTCCTGGTTCTGGAGATGGGATTCACTTCACTTGATTTATGGCATGTGTCTGGTTGATATCTGCATCTAAGCCTGTCTTTAAAGACTCAGTTTGCAGACAGTTGAGAAAATCATTGCTTCTGTGATAACTTATTTCTACCTAATACAGAAGTCTAAAAGCCTAACTCTATCCTTGACACTCTCTTGATTTCTGAGTCCAGCTGTCCTTAGCCCAGACAGCATGTGGTTTAACTAGACACCCTGGCCTTGATGTGGATGTCCCATGTCAGGGCTGGTTCTGACTTTCTTGACAATTCTCCACTTTTTTAAAATTTTTTTTGTGTGTGTGTATGTGATTTCACATGTTTGACAGCGTTGAGAAGAATGAGCAGTGGCTAATAGACTCAGGCCAAGAAGCTTTTTTGACTGTGGTTTGGTGGAGTGCTGGGGTTTTACAGTCCAGTGTGTAACCTCTAGGCTAGGTGCTCATAGTTGTAAGTTTTGTGCATTTCTGCCTGTTGTTAGCTGTGCAATCTACACCAGCAGGGCTGCATATTCCTTTGTGGCATAGATGGGACTTACAAGGTGAGGGAGGTTGCTTTCTGTGGCAGCCTTACCTCAGTTGTTGTAGGAGGTACACAAAGAAGGCAGATGCTCCTTAAAACAGCTGAATTATGTTCTGGAGGACTTAATTCATGTCTCTGCCACAAAGTTTTTTTATGTGAGATGATGGACAAGTCACTTGTCACTTGGAGCTGACCTGTGTCAGGAGACTGTTTATCACATGGGAAGTCCTTAATCCAATGGGAATTGTCCTTAAAGATCTAAATTATGATGAAAACACTACTTGAAGTAACAGGTCCCATCGATCACAAGTTTGGCAGCCACAACTAGAGTTAGTAGCCAGTACATTTTCTGACCAGCTGCTTCACATATTACCATTGATTTAAAGATAACAGCCTTTTTTTTTCTTTTTCTTACTTTTTTTCTTTTTTTCTTTTTTTTTTTTTTCCTTGTTCTTGAGAAGGGAATATCCCTTTTGAGGGTTGTACAGAATATATTCTAATAAATGTGGGGAAAGATTCTGGGGTGGCAGAAGTAATAATTGTAATAAGGGGAATTCTGGTGTCCTTTCCAGTTTTTCAGGGCCCATAGAGAGATTCCACCTCCTGCTCTCCAGCTGGGAAATCACAAGGTGGTGCAGTGACAGTAGGGTGACTGCCAGAGACCAGAGAAAGTACCAGTCCCAGCTGGATGAGGACTTGGAACAGGAACAAGGAAGACTAAGGATTAAAGGGGAATGGGAGAGAGAGAATTCAAGTTTCAGATTTCTTCATCAATTTAGATTTCTTTCATTTGAAATGTCAAGCTAAAATAAGCAACACTATCCAGAAAGTGAATGCTTCTGAAGAAGTTTCTTGTATTTCTGTCTCCTGTGAGGTAAGCTGTGGTGATTTTAGCCCTAGTTAAATCCTAGGCTATGGAAGACACAGGTTCTGAGTTGATCCAGTGAGGTTCTTATAATCCTCAGATAAGAAACACTCCAGAAGTGGTCATTTGGGACATTCACCTGGTGCAATGGAAATTCTAAATTGCAGTCTGAACTGGGAAGAATGGGATATGAAGCCTTGGTTTTGGACAGGCCTTGTAAGCATCAGACTGCTTCTTTGAGAATTTCCTGAGAAAATGTTCAGGAGAATAATCTTGGTTTTCTTCTGAAGCGTGGTTGTATTTCTCTTTATGTGAGCTTCTGCTTTGTTTTCAGAAGTGCTTTTGTAGATTCTATTAAGGAAAAGATGTCATGGGAAAGTTTCTGGTGATTTTTTTATTGACTGGGTGTTATTTTGCTGTAATGAAGATGCTCCTTTTTTAAACTTGATAAAGGCATACCTATTTGGGGACGTGATACTCTCTGCTCTGTATTGAGAGCAGCAACACACCTTGCAGAATTGTTTTAAGGAGCAGTCTGGAGTGGGCCAATTTCTCTCTTTTCTTCTATTTTGGTAGTGTTTTGTGGAGTGAAGCACATGTATATAAGCTGCAAATGTACATTCCTGTATAGAATAAGCAGGCTGTCTGTGTGAATCAGCTGTTATGGGGGTGGCTGTGGGTAAGACATTAAACAGGCAGTGGAAACTCCTTTGATGGAGACTCAGTAGTCTTCATGCTCTACACCTATGGAACCTGATGCAAATCCAGTGAGACTTTCCAGAGAGGAAGACTCTCCCTGTCGGGTCTCAGCTTTGGACTGAGCCTCAGGTGTGTTTGTGAGAGTGTATGTGGGATGTGGCTGGTTTTTGGCTAGCGTAACAGGTGCCTGCTAGAGCGGAGAGGGAATTTGTTTCACTGCTCTGGGTTGGCAAGTAAATTTTATCTAAAGCTTGTCACTTGCACATAGCCAGCCTGCTCACGTTCTAAATAGATTCTGCCCTCAGATTGTAAAGAACAAGATAATAACATTATGTTATGTACTTGAGAGCTAAATTATTTTAAAAGTCTGAAATTAGCAGATGAGGAGGAATTTATTTGCCAAATACATTTCAGAAGCAGCTTGGGAAACCTGTCAGAGCCCATCTTTAAGTGCTTAACTAGTGGCTGTTCAACTTAATAGCTCTGAAGAGTGCTTGCAGTATGAGGGAGACCAAAACAAAATCCCAGAATGCGTGAGATTTTCTTCCAAACAACAAAAAATGCCACCAATTCACAAACCAGATGGTTAAAGAGGAAAACCTGCATCTACAACCACTAACTTCACCTAATAGCCTCTGTGCTTCAGGCAAAAGAAACCCTTGCTCTTTATTTGGACTCTTTATCCACTCTTTCCAGCTCTGTTAACTTACTGCACAGCTGAACATGACCATTGCTCTGGTAGCGATGCCGGCCCGTACCGCACGTTCGTCCTTTCACCGCTCAGATATCTGCACGGTTTCCTGTGTCCTGTCCTCCATGTGTGGGACAAAGGCCTGGGAAATTCTTTCCAGCCACTCACCTTCACATCACTCCTTAAGGTGCACTCCACCCCTCATGTCCGTGGGGCTTTGCTGAGAGTAGCTGGGCAGAGTGGAAGGTAAATTGTTTTCTAGGCAGCCTGCGTGAAAACATGCTCGCGTTATTCCTACTGCGGATCTGCTGTCAACCCCTTTCCTGCTGGGGACGACAGGGCCGTGATGCCATTTTAGAAACCATCAGCTGTCATTGGAAGCTGACATAGACAGGAGCAGCTCGTGGCTCTGCTGGTTGTTACCTTCCCTCTCCTTCACTCCCAACTGTCCCAGTTTGCTTTTAGCCACGGTGCTGCTTCCATCCTTCCTGGCCCTTGCACATCTGCAAATTCAGCTCCTGTGCCTGGCTGAGGGACTAAGGCAGAGTGCATGCCCCCTTTCAGGCTTTGTTAGCACATCTGGGCTGTAAGCATCAAAGATCTCTTTTGCAGAGGTGACTTTCTTGCATATGAAGCCACAGATCTTAATCCTTCAGAGTGGCAGAAAGGCTTCCCTCCTAGTTGATATTACTTGCCCAACTCCATATGGAAGGGGAAGGCATCCTAGCTAATCAGAGCTTCAGACAGGCAATTTTTCAAATTGTTTTATGGTTTTTAATTAATATTGTAGGCTCCAGCATCATGTGGCAGAGAGCCAGTATCAGTCATCTGACAATGGCCTTCACCATCTATCAATAATGAGGGAATTCCTCTTGTAAGCTCCAGAAGCTTCTGTGACGGGTGAGATTGCTGTTTGCAAAGCATCCTGCAACATTCAGCCTTGCAGGTCTGCTGATTTTTAAATTATATAAACAAAACCCTGTAAAATCTGCATAGCCCAAAGACAGTGACTTCTGTTTATACTGTCCAGATCACAGATGCTGAGCATGAATGCATGAGCAGTCCTTTTGTATGGTGTTTGACACTTTCTGCGGCTGTCTGCACTGTTTTTTAATATACAGAATCCCTGATTCTCCATTGCCTTGCACCCTGTCTATTCATTCTCACCCCTGTGAAGTGAGGGTAAAACACTATCAAAACAAAATGGTACCATTTTGCGTGTTTTCCGCTCAGTTTGTTCAGGTGTAAATAGCGACAGAAAGAACGGGGCCGAGCAGAACCTGACCCACAGTCTGTCTCTCAGTGCGTCAGGGGTCTTGAAGTGGGGGGATGACAGAACAAACACAAGCTGTTACCTTGCCTTTTTTGCTAATGTTTTAAAACCAGGCAGCTTGTGAGGATGACAGATGCAAAAGTCAGGCAGTACTTCGTTCCTGTAGTCCTCACGTGATATGTTCCCCTAGAGCAATAGAAGCGTTACCTGTGGTGTGGATGGGTGCTAATGATGGCTGGTGTAGGAGCAGGGTTGTCAGTGAGAGTCATCTTTCTGAGTTGTTCAGCTGCTGCACTTAGTACTGGAGAAAGAAAGATCCTTTGTACTTTCTGCTCTTTGCTGCATTACCTTGGCTTTTATGAATGTTTGTAAATGGAGAGTGAGCTCTTCAAGCTGTGGTAAGCCTGCTACTTTGTTTCCTGGGCCCTGGACATGAACAGCACTCACATCTTTTTAACTTTTTAAAATTATTTTGTCATTGTAGTGACAGAAAACTGTACTCATCCTAACTGACTTTCCATCATCCTCTAATATTGCCTTTACACAGCTCTGCCAATAAACACCCACGCCTTCTTCCAAAAAAGGCTATCTCTTTTTCCTTCCCATCTTTCTCTTCACACCAATCCCAGTGCTGACACCTTCCTTGCTTTCCTGAACTACACATTAGACCATCCTAGACCGTTCTGTTTTTACCAGGGCACAAAATTTAAGTATATTTATGATTTGTTCATAAGGTATTGCTATTACCCCTTGTGATATAATGTAATTCACCACTAATGCAGGAAAAATAATGGGGTATTGCACAAAAAAAAAAAATCCATCTTCCCTTAGAAAAAGACCCAAATAATAAAAAAATGTACATAGATAAATAGTGGCAAGATCTGAATTGAACGAATGTTGCATGGGCTGTTGTAGTAGGTAGGAATACTGAGCAGAAGTTAGAGTCTCTTTGAAACAAGAACAGTAAATATTTTTGCTTATCATCAATTGAGATCTCAGCCTTACCATTGCATTAGCATTTCCACTCATTTTTAGAAACAGAGTGAATTTTCATGACTCATTTGAGTGCTCTTTAACTATTTGTATGTAAATGTGACTCAAACTTTCTCACAGTCACATGCTTCACCCTCCTGTTGGAGTTCATGCACAAATGAGAGTGGTGGTGCTCCTTTTCCTTATAAACCTTACCTTTCCTAGACAGTCTTGTGCCTTTCTTGCATTTGTGATAGCATTTGAAGAAACACTTGTTCCTGTAACTTCAGAGTTGCTTTAAAATTGAAAGACTCAAAAAGAGAAATAAAAAACCACTCTATATTGAAAGCATTTTGTTAAAATGTTGTGTTCTCACATTTAAATATGAGAGGTTGGGAAAGGAGCGCATGTTTACTTCTAACCTTCAGAAAAAAGATGCAAGTTCTGGCTTGAGAACAAGCATGAGAAAGTTCAGCTGAAAGGTAATGTATCCATTGATGTATGCAGAGACTTAGAATGAAGTTGCCATCTCAACCACAGCTAGAAAGAACACAGCTGATGAATAAATGTATATTGACTAAAATAAATACAAAGTGTAATGCCAGATGTGGATAATGCAGAATGCAGCAAAGCAGTAAACTGAGTAAACATCAGATTAAGTATTAGCCTTAATTATGAGGAGTCAATTCCAATGAGAAACAGAACTGCCCAAAACCAGTTGAGGTATGTTTCTAACTAGAAGAGAAGCTGCCTAATCTATCACTGCTTTCCCATTTGAGGCTCATCAGCAATGGCCTGCTGCATATAACATACAGTTCAAAGGCTGCCTTTATTTATGAGTATCTGTGACAAGGTTGTAGGCTTTTGCTGTAGCCCAGCAAATTTGGTTTCCAGTTTTTGTCTGCTTTTCCAGAATCCACCTTTCTGTTCTCCATAAAGATCCATAAGACCTTCTGTAGCAATATCCCTTGCACTGCAATCACACAAGGCATCTCTTGTCAGTGGCAGGAAGCGTGTTTTATATTTCTGTCTCTCACAAAGTCCAAGTGACTAAAATGGAGTCTTGCAGAGTTGCTCATTCAGGAGCAAGATTTTTGGAATTCAGATGAGACACACCACAGAATCACAGAATGGGTCAGGTTGGAAGGGACCACAGTGGGTCATCTGTTCCAACCTCCCTGCTCCTGCAGGGTCATCCCAGAGCACATTGGACAGATTTGTGTCCAGATAGTTCTTGAATATCTTTGGTGAGGGAGACTCCACAGCCTCCTCGGCAGCCTGTTGCGGTCACTTGCACAGAAAGGTTGTTCTTCCTCATGGTCAGGTGGAACTTCCTGTACATCTGTTTCTGCACGTTGCCTTCTTGTTGGCACCACTGAGGAGAGCCTGCTTTCATCTTCTTGGCACCACAAATGACACCAGTTGTAGTCAGCGAACATCTAATCAGTAAGCTCAGTCTCTAGGGAGTGTTGAGCCACAGTCCCAAACTATGTCTGCCTCCGAGTCAGTTCCATGGCTCAGCAGTCACTGACCATCAGCTTAAAAGCTGGCACTGACAGATAAACACTGCAACTGTTTCTCTTATTCCAGCAGCTAATTTCCACCCTATATAATTGTGATTTTTTGGTATACTATGAGTGGCCTGCTCACCCAGCACAGGGATGGAGGCCAATGCATACCCAACTGTGCATCTGCTCCAGTGCTGTGTAATACCCTGCAGGTTCTCAGATGCTTTGCTTATTGAAATCTTTTGTCTGTTTTTCTGTTTGTGATGTTTCTGCCATTAGTAAGAAGCCCTCCACAAGTACCTGGGCTCTGCTATGGCTGCAGTTAATGTGGCTAAATAAGCTAAATGCAAATGAACTCAAATGTCTTGTTGACACACCTCTGACTGAAATCAATGATCAGTTGGTGATCACCTAAGGTTTCTAAATTGACATGAAATTAAGCAAGTTGCAAAAACTGTAAACAAACTGTAAAGAAAAGAAAGTAGGAACTTGGTACTTGGTCTGGCTGCAAGTTCCAGACTGATGCATAACCTGCCAACGTGAAGTTCCCTGCAGGATCAGCTCTTATGAAGGATGCACTCCCTCTTTTTTTAATGCCAGCATCATTAGTAGTGCAGGTATATAGATATCTTAAATTAATAGTGCAACAGATTGTTCCTACTACACTTAAAAAGCAGTTCAATATGACAGCCCTGAGCTAAAATATTTGCAAGTTTGTGAACTTCAAAGCAAACTTTGCTTCTTTTTAAAGAGTCTTACAAACAACTAAGCACATTTTCTCCCACCTCATCTTAAAAGAAATTACTGAAGAATATATACAGCAGGCCTGAAATTCCTGCCAGTCCTTCATCTTGATTTTCCTGGCATATTGGCAAGGAATCTGGATGCTGAAATTTACTGTTAATGAGTACCTTATTTTATGGATGTGTTCTTTTTCTGTGCCCTGACGCCTATCTGAACTGTTAGTGCTCTTATGGGGGGCCAAAAAAGACACCTAGAAGATAAATGCAGAAGTAACCAGTGAAATATCTTACTACTTTGATGTTTACCTTTTAGTTTGGGAAGTATGGGTGGTCTTTAGTTGAACTAAATCTTTATTGATTTATGTGTCTGTGGATTATAATCCTACAAATTATGAGCAATCTTAATTTCAAGGGTCTTCTGTGGCTTGTGATGGATCAAATGTAGAGGTAACAATTATTAGGGAGCTGTTGGTCAATGCAAAAAAAAGTGGCAGGTAGTGGTTTGATTTGAAATAGCATGAATGAAATACAAACCTAAACACAAACATCAAGTGGAAAACAAATACGTAAAGGAGTGGCAAGGATAGCAGCCATTCCAGAATGGAACAGATGAGGGGGAAGCTGAAAATACTTGCCCAGAAATGAAAAAAAAAAAGCCCCAAGCCCCACCAGCAGTAGGCAGGAAGGACTGAAAATAGTGAGATAAAAATTAGAAATGTTGTACAATTACTGTTGATTCCCAAGAATCCATAAGTGACTGTTGTTGGAAGCTGAACTAAAACCAAGGGAGGTGAAAAGTCAAAGGACCCTTTGAGGGGAGAGTAAAAGAACGTGTTTGCCCTTTGAAAGAAAAAGACAAAGATATCTGCTGGTTTTATCAGAACAGAGTTGAACGCTGTGAGCTATGGAGAAAAAAAAAAAATCAGTGTTTTTGTCATGTTGTGATCCTAAAACTTACACATGTGATTAATATGATGTTTTACATTCTGTAAATTGGGTGTTTATACTTAGGAAAATTTTGAGGACTGAAGACTCTGGAACGTCTTTCCTCATTCCTCCACTGGAAACAGCAGCGTAGTCTCCTTCATATTCTGGGCTTTTGTGCTTCAAAACCCAGCTACTTCTAGCTGGGAAAATCTGTAGTCTCCCCAGGTGGCCTGTCCCTGCATCCACTGGCTGTGCATTTGTTTCTTAACTCCTCAGTTTGAGAAGCAGATCCTTGCTCAGCTGCGCTAGTTTCTGTCCCGCCTTGCTTGATTTCCTGCACACTGGGATTGAGACCTCTCGTATTATGAGAAAAATGGCCTTAAGGAGCTGCCAGTTCTGTTTAGCCCCTGTGTCCTAAGGCCAGTTACCCAGGGGATGTCATTCACCAACTCCTTAAACAGCTGGAAGTTCACTCTTGTAAACTTCAGGGTCTTGACTTTGCTCCTCACCAGGCTAGCGTGTGGTCACCATAGCTCAGGCTGCCTCCAATCTTAATTCCTTTTGGGAGCTTATCCACATTGGTGAGCACCAGGTCCAGTAATGCCTCACCTCTGGTTGCCTTGTCTAACACCTGGACCAGGAAGCTGTCCTCTACACACTCCAGGAGTCTCCTGCACTGCTTGCAGCCTGCTGTATTGCTTCCCCAGCAGATGTCTGGGTGGTTGAAATCACCCATCAGGATGAGAACTTGCACGTGTGATGGTTCCTGAAGCAAAAAAGCCTCATCAACAGGCTCCCCCTGATCAGGTGGCCTAGGGTAGACTCCCATCACCAGGTGTCCTTTGTTGGTCCTGTCCTAGATTTTTACCCACAAGCTCTCAACCTGTTCATGGCTGTTACTCAGAGGCAGCTCTTCACAATTTATCCCCTCCTTAACATAGGATGCAAACCCCCTGGTCCCCCTTCCCAGCCTGTCTCTTCTGAAAGGCTTATGGGCCTTGGTTTAGTGAAACATGACAACTCATCCCACCATGTTTCTGTGATAGCAATTAGGTTGTAGTTTTTTAATTGCACCATGGTTTCCAACTCATCCTGCACACACTAATGCTGTGTGCATTAGTGTAACCGGGCTGTTGATCTCTTCATCTTTGGGAGGAGCACTCTCCACTTCCTTTGGGATGATTTGTAGGTGTTTCCCTGCTTTAGGGCTGTTGTTTCCTGGTTCCTTACTGGTACCTGGTAGAGCATCCCCTTCCCCACTGAATCTAGTTTAAAGCCCTGGCTAGTAAGTACCACCAACTTGCTCCCCAAAAGACTTGTACCCCACTTGTGCAAGTGTTCACCATCTACTGTTGACATGTTCAGTCTCTCCAAGGCACGTCCCACATCATAGAACCCAAAGCTATGAGCATGGCACCAATCTTATGGCCAGTCCTTCACCCTATGCACTTGTTTCACTCTGCCTGGGTGTCTTTATCTGCCCTGTTGGGAAGATAAAAGAGAACACTACCTGTGCCCTAGATCCTTTCAATATCGTTCGGAGGGACATGAAGTCCCTTCTGATATTTTGGAATCTGTTGCAGCTTCAATTGATCCTACATGAATTCTCAGCTTTTGCCAGGCTTGGAGGCCTCTTTGTGACATCCCAAATGCAGGCCCCTGGGTTGGCAGCAAACTTCTGTGTTAATGCAGCCTCTCTTCTGAATGGTTAGCTAAGCTGTTCTTCATGTTGGAGATTTTTTTCCAGCTCATTAGTGTGACTGGAATTAACTGATTATCTTGCTGCGTCAAATCCCTGAGTAGATGTGAAGTAGATGCTGTTTCATCCAGGGTGGGATGCACTGAACAAGGCTGCAAAGGATTCTGCCTTCCTTTACAAACTCTGTGGTTCTTATTCCAACAAAATTATGTTGTCATTTGCTTTCATTTATTACAAATCGAATAAATGTAATTGAGGAGCAAAGGGAATTTTTTGCTGTCTTGTGTAGTGTCACTGAATCAAACAGCCTGTACCCATACAGAAGTTGCAGTGGAAAGCACTGTTAAATGCATGCAAGAAGGAGCTAGGATACAGGCTTTCACCTGCAGGGCTTGGCTGAGGAGACAGATTTACCTCTTCAGTTCCTCCTTATCTTCTGGCAGTTAGAGCAATGGAGAGCAGGGCTGAGCAGCTCTGACCAAGGAATGAACACCATTCTGACCAGGTGCAAGTGTCCCATTTCAAACCAGCATTCTTTTCCCTCCATCACCATTACCTCTGCCATATATCTCCACAGGTTTATAGGTAAGTGGCAGACAAGGAGATACTACACCAAACTCTCAGAATATTGGGTGTAGTCATTTTGTAAATACGTTGTGTGAGCTGTTCAGAGAGATGCTTGTTTGTATACTGGGTTAAAAGACTTTCAAGCACGATTGCATTGTTCTTCATAGTAGCCTCTAGGAAGAAGCAAGTGAGGGAGATGCATAATACCTAACAGATAAACAATGCCTTTGCAAATATTGTGGAGGCAATTGCAACACAATGCTATACATCCATGCCCCAGGCTACTTTGAAACAGCTATTTGTGAATAAAGAGGTCTAAAGTGCACTGAATAGTTAAAAAGCTCTCTCCAAGAAAGGATGAGATCAGTTGTCAGTAGGTGTCCAAACACAGAGAATGGCCAACTTCTTTAGCATTTGTCCTCAGAGACAGAGCAAGTGCATCTTCCTCACCAGCACTGGGGATTTGTGTCCCCTCCCCCTGCCCTCCACTGCTCTCCAAGGGGCCAGTCAACACCTCAGCTCTCTGCTATGCTGGACTGCTTGGCTTTAACCAGCTTGGAAACTCTGCTGCCTGGAAAGGAGAAGACATACTGTGCTGAGGATAGTGATAACATTTCCTCTTCATAACTGCCTGATGCCAAAGGGAAGCAGAAAATCTTGGTAGAAACCATCCTTTTGGTGTGTGAGGCTGCTACAACAGGATTTACTAACCAGGACTTGAAACTCTCCTGGGCGTTGCTCTCAGTTCCACATTTTTCCTGCAGCAGTTGTTGCATCAAGGCCCAGTATCGCTTCACAAGATGAAGTCTTGTCTAAATTCAGAGGGACCAGAGAGGCCTGTAGGTAGAGTGGTATTTGTCTTTGCTCTATATGCCCTGCGTCAGCACTTAGCATTGTGTTAGGTGCTAGAAACTTTGGTTAACTTGAAAGCCAAAGCATGAACAAATGGAGTGGGCTGACTCTGACTCAGCAGCTGGTTTTCATGGATAGGTAAAACAAATGTATTGTGTAAAGGGTATTCTTTTGCATAATCTACTATAGAAGTTCCATATGTTTTTCTTGTGCAGTGTTTCTTTGCAGATGTTATTTAATCTTCATTTCTTTCTATTTTTATACAAGCAGCAAGTTTTTTTCCTCCAATTGCCAGAAGTATTTTAAGGATGTTGCTCATGTTTATCAAGTGCTTTTTTACTCTTCTTGGGGCTGTTGGCATCTATCCCAGGTCAGGCTTGGATGCACCCTGGGTAATGTTTCTGAGTAACTGTGCTGGTGGAGCTGTCACTGTACTTACAGCTCTCTAGCCCTCTGGAATTACAAGTATAGAAGGAATATCTTCAGACTTGGACGTTTGTATTCTTAAACATCACGGACTTAAAGATGTCAGGATTAAAGACCTGTTTGTTTGGCTAATCTCACTAATAATGAGTTAATTCACCCATAAGGAGCATATGTGTTCTACCAGTATTTTTTCTTGCTCCTTTTCTGACTTAGTAACATACATCTCAAGAATCGTGGTGGTGCACCTCACTGCAGTAAGCGCAGACAAGGATACTTTTCCCCAGGAACTAATCCAGCACAGATGCTGTCAGTGACTGTATGTGGTCTCTGATACCCAGTTGGAGCCCCTCCATAAAACAACCATTAATTGTCACTCACTGATAAAGTGTGCTTCTGACAATGGAGACACTATGAAATTTTTGTGTCAGATGAAAATAAGATATCTCTCAGTTTCTGTTTCAAAGCAGTTCCTTGTTCTCTATGACTTGGTCTTACGCCCCATCTACCTTTAGATGTCTTTACTTTGAAGAGCAGATCTCTGGTTGATGCCAGTTTTGGCAGGGTGTGGCAGTCATTGTTTTCAGAAGAATGAACTAGAAGCTCTAGGATCTGAGTGGTGGCTTAATGACATTCACAAGATGTAAAAAAGAACTTTGCAATGACACCAGCTGGGTCCGACACCTGCTGCCTAGGTGTTGTGTCTTCAATAGCAGAAACAGGAAATATGATTTAGGGAGACCATACTAGCCTGGTCACTTTCTGCAATTCATTTCTCTTCACTTCCCTCCCACACCTGGAGCAGTTGTATTAGAGATGTTAGACTGTAGCCCTGCTTAGCCCTTTCAGCATCTGCTTATGGACTCATGGTCCATCAAGTTATCTCATTTTTTAATGGTCCTACACCTGCAGATTCCCTCCTCACCCTTCTTAATCAGCAGGCTCCAGAAGTTCAGTAGATGCTTTGTAAAGAAATGCTTTTACCACTTTTAAATCAATCACTTACTGGTTTCATCAAGTGACCCCCTAGTTATAGAATTGCAAAATTTGCAGAAGACTTCTGCTTTGTGAATCTAGAAACCTTACTTATATTCCCTCTCTCAGCTAGCTCCTCATCAAATTGGAGCTCTAATCATTTTAGTCACTTATTTCTTCTTAGAGCAACTGTTCTATCCCTTTGATTGTTTTAGTTGTCCTTGTCTGCACATGTGGTAACTCTGCCATATCTGCCTTGAGGTGCTGGGACCAGCACAGTGAAGAGTAGTCAGGAGGGATACCACAGATGGTTTCTCTAAGAAGAGCCTTTAGTCACTTGTCCTATGCACCACTCTGTTTGTAAGCCATAGTGCTTCCCTCTGGCTGAGGCATTTGGATGGATGTTATGCTGGGGTGCAGAAGGGGAATTGTGTGTGCTTTATCTTTCTGCATCTTACTGCTTTCCAATCCAAAATGCTAGAATTTACCATGACACGATGTGAACTCATACAAAAAAAAAAAATTCAGCATACATGCAGATCAGAAGGGAAACATATTTTGACAGAGCATCTCAAAAACCTACACTAACTGTAAGTAACAGACTATTCCCTTCAGCTAGCACATGGGTAACCTTGGACACACACACACATCTGTAATGATACCCATTTTATAGATCATACTTGTTCACGTATGTTATTGCTACAAGAAAGATATGGTTTTCCAATAAAGCTACCTTGTGTTTTCATATCAAGGCAGTATCTACATATTTATTGCAGATGAAATATTGCAGAAATTAACTTTCTCATATTTATTCCTTAAAAAATCTTAAACCATTGCTGTTAAAGCAAAGCTCATACATATGATGAACCAAAAGAAACTTTTAGAACGTAGCTGTCATTAGTGCAAACTATCTTTAGCTATTTTTTGTATTGATGGATTTACCATTTTGTGGTTAAACAGTTTTTCATTCTGGAATATTTCTGAAGCCACTTTCTGATAGAAATAAATTAAAATTTGTCTTGTATATCAATAGTTTGGACAGCTCTATCTGCAGAAAAATAAATACAGTAGATATAAATTAAAAGGGGATGAAACAATCTGAGCTGGGAAGAGTGCAAGTTTATTTCCTTGGTTATGTAGGAGTCTTGTTAACTGGTACGTAATGCATAGTCATGTAATAAAACATGCTAGACATTAAAAGGCAAAAACCCAGTTCACAGATGTTGTAATGTTATGAGATAATTTTAGGGAGTGAATGGGGTGAAAAGGCTGGATTTGTTAGAGAGGAAAATACCTATGGAGGCCTTTTCTGTGAGCAATACCATGACTTCATTACCATGTCAATTCTGGGAAAAGGCTCTGATTTAACACAGCAGTTGGCTGGATCCATATGGAGCTGATGAACCTCTGAATGAATAGTGAATGGAAAAACTGCTGGAATCTGCCTTCAGCTTTGTTCCCAGGATGACCAATGTAAAAGGCCTAAGAGCAATACTGCACAGATGGTGTAAAGAGGTAAGAAATCTGCAGGGTTTAGTTTACGTTTTCTTATTCTACACTGTTTGGGGTTTTATTTTTTTAACCATGTTTCAGTAACTCCAACTCTATTTGCTTAAATGTCTTCACTCACAAAAATGTAAGAAAAAGAAAAGCTTTTGGGAAATGAAATTAATTAAAAAAACATATGTAGCAATAAACATTTACATAAAAATACAATTTAAAATGTTGAATTTTGTATGGTGTAGAAGTAATTGAAAGTATAATTATGAAATCTTGAAAAAAAATAGTTAAAAGTTTAACAAAGAACTTTGGAATTACTTGTTCAATTCACCCTATGTTGTGGGAATATGCAGATGTTCACATTTACACAGTCATGTATGTCCACTAGGGTTACATGCTTTTATAGTCTGAAGCATCATCACAAGTGCCAATACAGTAAATCAAAAGACTCTCTGGCATTATCTAGTTTCCTTTCTGGCTTTAAAAGTTAGAACAGATGTCACAAGAGAGGACAAAATGGATTTTACCCACCGAGAGAAGCTTTTCTTGCCATCATTAATAGGAGGCTCCTTGAAATGCTAATGTACACAGTTTGTGTTGCCGGGTTTGCATAGAGATGGTGGGAAACAGCTCTGATCCCAACAAAACCTTTTGTTATTAATCAAGAAAATCTGCTCTTCTGAAACAGCAAAGCACTAAAATGGTGTGGCTACTTGCAATGCAGAGATCTCTATAGCAATCTCCAATGAACAAAAATGTAATAAAAACTGTTCAGCAGTTCTACGAGATACAGCACATGTAGCAATTTATTTGCAGTGATTTTGCATACACCTTCTACTTTCCTTTGTCAGTTCATCATTGGTATTTACAGTGGAAAGATTACATAGTTTCTCTATTTTTTCTAAATCTCCACTCTTTAAAAATCTTGTTTCATCTCATTGCAAATCTAAAAAAGCAAGCTTGAGGCAGGAAAAACTTTGAAAAACAAGCTTTTCTTCTTGGAAATAATCTATCACAGAGCATGAGTTTCTGTTCAATTTGATGTTAATACTATGTAAGATATTTTTTGCTTCATTAGAACATAGGATTGTGAGATCTTGTGAACATGTTTTGAGTACAAACATACCCTGCAATATTAGGACTGGTATGTTCTTTCTTTTGCAAATGGGATTTTATAATTTTTAGTAATCTTTAAGAGAAGAGGTTCAGACCCTGACATTGCTTTGTGACATATGACCTCTTACTTTTAAGAAATACTAGTGCAGTTAAATCACCAAGTACTGACTGCTGTCAAACATGCAGTGCCTTGTATAGGATGCCTCAGCAGAAGCCTTCATCCCCAAAAGTATAAAAGAATAAAAGCAAAAAAAAGAAGGAAAGCCTGAATTAAAATATAAATTACTTGCCTGGCATTACTCATCACTGAAATCTCTGACCCAGTCTCTGATCAGAGTTACATTAAATTCCCCACCAATTTATTGTACACCAGTTCCACAACACATTAAAGTGTCTTTTCAAAGATTCATTGTGCTGAGTGTTCCATATATGGGTACAAGAGAATGAATTAGGGATGAAGCATTAGCTCAGAGTTTAAGTCTCTTTTGATTTCTTTGCCTCTGTGGATCTAAAGCAGATACTTATATTTTGCATTGCCATAGATTATTGCACTTTTATTTCTATTGTGGGTTTTTTTATGGTAATAAGCAGATAGTAAAAGTAAATAAAAACACCATGTTGTAATTAATGCAAGGTGTTTGAGATGATTGTTTGTAGGTATGGGATAAAACAGTGTACACAGTAAATTTTAAAATGGGAATGTCTATTTGTTCATAGCTTTGTCTGATACAAATACAGCCAACAGGAAATAAAGGAGTGGGGTAAGAGGAGATAACTTATGTGAAAAAACCTGAGTGAAACATCATCAATTCCATCACTGAGATGTTTCAGCAGTAGGAAATACTGTAATGGGCAAGCAGGGAAAAACAAATCTGTAAGAACAACTTGGATGTCACAAGTGCCTTTGGCATTGTAAGAGGTCTAAATGAAATGACCAGGGCTCTCTCTTGGTACTTCCTACAAAAGGATTATCTATTCTCTGAGTTTTGATGTACAGAGTTTTTCCCAGTCTCCATTTTCCTTTCAACTTTACAGTTAAACTTCTGATTTCATGAAAGCTGCATTTCAAAGCGGCCCCAAGTGCAGGGTGCAGCCCTGTGCCAAAGGGTCTCCACCACCTGTGCTGCTGTGAATTCAAGACCTCTCTGCTCCTGCGAATGTGCCCAGACTGAGGCATATGAGGCTGCACTGAAAATCCCAGTTTTCAAGAAGAGGATGCTTTTCATCCAAAATAACAAGCAACAACAACAAATCCTACCGAACATGCTTAGTGGGACCTGCTAAGGCTTTTGTCAGGGACTAATGACTTTGACCTCACTGTCCTATCCCTCAGTGTAGAGCTAAGGATGAAGACTGTTTTTCTGAAAAATTTTGATTAGGAGGGCTGAGCTATTTTGTGTCAACAAAATACCCTACAGCCCTCTTGTCTTAAGGGTATTGACAAAGTAAAGCCATTTAAGCAACAAAATACTGAAGAGATATTGTCCTATGTAAGACTTTTATCTACCTGTAAAGTTTCAGTGATTCAGAAAAGGAGGTTTTTGGGTTTTTTTTCAGAAGTGTTATACTTAAAATGGCATCAAAACTTTGCAGAATTTCAAATGCATAGATTTCAACCAGGCTGGAAATGTACTATCTAGATTCTGTTGCTAAATTATGAGCTAAGATGCTGTATTGTAGCTTGAAATATATCCATGAAAGGGTTTTCAGATGAACTGGTTTTTAAACCAGTGTAAATTCTTTTATGGACACTCAACCGTGAAGATTTTCATCAAGGATTAAATGTTAACTGACTACTTCCCTGTACAGTCCCTACCAAATTTTGTTCTCACTTCCTCTGGTCCTGAGTATCTTCACTGCATTTGAAGTGGTTATTCTAAATTTGTCCCAGTGTAACAGACCAAAATTTAGCTTTAAGAGTCTCTTGGAGAAGAATTGCCTTCTATTGGTGTGTTTATAGATTTTTGGCTGAGGATCTGGAATAGGTGAGCAGTCCAATTCAGGCATGAACACTTTCTCTACACTGCCTTGTAGTGCAATCTCCTTTTCTTGGTTTTTTATATACTGAAAAATTGGTGTGAATGGATATAAAGTCAGATCTCTTCAGTTGTGCCTTTGGTAACATTTTATGTCCAGCTTAAATAGAAAAAGTACAAGAAATCAAGTCCCAGTTTCTACACGGGAATTGCTGTTCCTGGTGGTAAGCATTTATAAGATCAAATTCCTTTCTGTGGGGTAAAAATAATACTTTTAAAAGTCAGGCTGTATATGTAAATTATTTAGGGATAGATCTTCAGGGAGGTTTCTAAAACTAAGCAAGTATTTACGATATGAAGGCCTTCAGGGTTTAGAGTACTGTATATGGGCAAACAGCAAGAAAAGGTCAATCTTTTTGTATATTTAAATTGGTCCCCAAGTTACTTTGAGTCATATAATTTCTGCTTTCTCTGTGTCTTTTTCTTTAAACTTCCTTAGTCAGGTAGCACCCTGCAAACTCCGTTGATTCCAACACCTAAGATAGCCTTATAAACCCTGCGGACATTAAACTACTGGAAAACAGATTGGGTTGGTAAAAATAAGTGTGCATGTTCTCACAGAACCTGAGAAAATCACACCTTTACTTTGTTAAAAAAATCTGTTTGTGCCACTCCAGTAATCACTTCATAACTGGTGGGAGAGCAGAACATATGTCTCAGAAGTGGTGGTATATAAAAGCCTCTACCTCTAATCCTATTTTCTTCAACAGAAAAAAAAAAAGGAACAGAAAACCCCAACCTTTTCAGTATGTCATCTGTAAAATCGATGCCAAGGGTTTTCTGCTTTAAAATGCTAAGACATTTTGTGGCGATTTCTGTGAAACTCCTTGGTTAATCCTTTTGCAGTTTTATTAGCAGGCAGAGTCCTGAGGAAGTAAAGCAGTGTCAAGAAGGGTGTTGTGAATGGCTTTTGTAGCCCTGCTCCAGCTAACGAATCCTACGTGCCTGCTGTTCCCGGAGCATTTCTTGGTTAGTTGTTTATAAGGGCTGAACTCACCTCTTTTCAAGTTTACCTTTGGGACTCTGTGCCAGCGCAGTAAATATTAGATAACAGGATATTTACAGAGGGGTCATTTCCACAGAGAATGGATAGGACCTGAACATTGATCTGCTGGACAGGGGACAGAAAAAGAAAGAGGCTTCTTTTCTTTCAGAGTGTTGGTTGTTAAATGGTCAGTGGCACGAATGCTGCAATGTGTGGCAAGGCTGCTGCTTGAAATAAATGTTGAGAAGCAATCTCAGTCTAGTGCTACAAGCCTAAAGAGGAGATGATGGCAGTTTAATATGTAGACTACAGGACAAATGTATCCCACTTTAACACCGTTGAAACCAGTGTGGTGACAGGTTGTGCCTGGGAGGCTTTGGTCCAGCAGTGTCCAAATTAAATGTGAAAATGCAAATTAACTGCTGACATTAGACACAGGGGTCTCAGGAAGGTTGTTTTTGTCAGGATTCAATTGCTCTTTCATCTTCCTTACAAACTCCTTCCCTCGCCTCCCTTCTCCCATCTTGCTAATCAGCGAGGTCAGAGGATTGGAGATCCTGCCAAGCCTGTGCTAAGCCCCAGGGCTGTTCACTGATCAGCGGGTTCCCCAAATTGCTTCTTTTGTTCCCAGCCATGACCTCATCCTTCTGCTGGTTTCATGTGGGCTAACGCCGGGCTGTACATCTCCTCTGAAAGGCAGCACCTGCAGCCGTATCTATCTTGTCCTTGGCACTGTGCAGCTTCAGGTGTGACATGGATGGATAAATGAAGGAGTGACTTGCACTGTAAACCACATCATGCACTTTTTATCTTCTTTCCAGCTCCAGACCTGGGTTCTTTGGCATAGGCCAACAAACAGTCCAAGGATTTAAAACTTACCTTTAAAATTACGCTCTGTTAAATAAATCTCTGTGAGTTGATACAGGGCACATAACTTGATACAGGGCACATAACTCTAATGCACAGTGGGAGTTAGTGGATGTATATTATGTGGAAATGAAAGCCTGCACATTGCTGTGTGTAGTCATCATTTCTAGGCAGTTATTTATTCAGGTACATAAGATTTTGCTAAGCAGCACTCAGCTATGCTTAAACTTTATTAATTAAAGTAAAGTAATACTTGGTGTGGTACAATGTCTTAGAGTCAAGCCAAAATAGCATCAAAAAGAGAAGGTAGAATAGATGTCAGGAGGATTAAAGCATTTACATTCTGGTGATAATTATATATTCTTGATGCCAAATCAGATCGCATTATAAAATTCTAAATTAAGAAAATGTTGTACCTAGTTCTATGAGCCATTTTTTTAAAGCAGATCCGGCTGAAAAATAGTGGCTGTTTTGTTTTGGAATAGCTATTATCCAGCCTTGCACTCTGATCTTTTCTGCTTCTTTCACTTCGCCTTTGTTCTTACTCAGAGCACAGAGAAATAAGAAATAAAGAAATAAGTCACCAATTTCTGCACATATTGTGTACAAAGAGTACTTATTTATCAGAGCATCATACAGCCCTTCTTCTACCTCTCCCTCCTTTTCAGGTAAATTCTTCTTAGTAGTTCATTCCTGTTTACTCTTGGTGATTTGCAGTGCCTTGGAAATTCTCATTAAATGCTAGCGAATAACATTTAAAAAAAAGAGTAAAGCAGAGCTGTTTGTCTTGCTGGGTCTTTAAATCTGACCTTTATTGTTTAAGTTGCATTTGAAAAAAAAAAAGGTGCCAAGTTGTTGAAAGATGAGTGCACTCCATTATACTGTGCTCAAAGAACTGGGAAAATCCCACTGAGGCAGGAACACCAGCCAGTGTTTACAATGCTACATTTTAAATGCATATTGGAAAAACAATGATAACAACATGAATTTCCTGCATCTGAGATTTCTATAGTTAAGAAAGTATAATTACACCAAATGGCAGGATTTTTTCAAGAGCAACCTACTTCTCCGGTGGTTGCAAAGAATCATGTTGTGGCTTGAGAAGGGAAATCCTCTCTGGCTGTGCACTGGTGCTCCTGGATCACTCCAGGCACGTGTGTCCAAGCCTGGACATGGCTGGAAAGAGGCCTTGAAGGAATGCAGATACCAAATCTTGTCTCCCCTCTTTTGTGTTTCCTCTGACTCATGCCCTTGTGTTGAGGTGGATTTCTTCTCTGCTCTCCACCTAGTAGATATATTCAGAAATTCAAACATATATAAATACATATATATACATGCTCATCTTTCTTTACTTCAGGCTTCTTGGTGAAGGGAAAGATCACTTCATAAGAGTTGAATACTGGGCTTGCAGTCAAAGCCAGTCAGGCCTGCAATAGTGGTGGTGGTACTGGAAAAAGATGTTATTTTGCTGAGGGAGAGGGAAAATTAGAAACAAGAGCATCTCAAATAATGAGAGCAAGCTTAGTGTGCAGGAAAACTTGGAACTTTTCTAAAAGGCATACTGAGTCAACTGGAAACCAAGTTACTATAGTCTAGAGCTTATTTGAATGACATTTATGAATAGTTTTTTTCCATTAATTGTTGAATAAATGACTCAGAAATATATTTGCCCCTCTTTGACGAGCTTCATGTATGGTTGAATACTCTTTTCCAAATAAATTATTCATAAATTTTGAGCAATCATTGAGTAATTTATTCAATATATTTTTTTCATTATACACTGTATCCCATGGACTGTGAGTGAAACTCTGGCTGTGTTAAAGTTAGTGAAAGCATTCTAAATGATTTGACCAATGCCAAGACTTCACCCAATTCAAAGTCTTTTGAGAAGTAAGTGTTACATTTACTCATGGAACCTTGGTTTAAATATTAGTGGTAAACTTACCTGTGACTTTTTCAATGTGTAGAATAAATGAGCAGGAATTACTTCAGCTTTTATTAATCTAATTAATTTAAATTCAAATTTGACTCTGGATATGTGAATGCACAGTCAAATTATTATTTTTTTCTTTTTGGATTTCCACAACATTATATTTCTTGTCATCTGAAGTCCCAGTTTATGATGAGTGAAATCACTTCAACAATTATTGAAGAAGTCTCAGGTCCTGGCTAGTTTCCAGTTTTTAATAAAGTTATTCAAGAGTACACCAGTTTTTGGGTGTTTTAATTTTTGTTTTTGTTTTTGATTTTGATTTTGGTTTTTTTTCTTTTTATTGCAGCAATCTTTGAAAGTGTTAAGAATTTGGGTTGAGATTAACTATTCTCACCATTGACCAGATAAAAATTGTTATGATGTTTCCACAATTCTGGAGAAAAGTGTAATTTATTTTATTGTGAATTCATTTGCATTTTACTACTAGTTTTGGTAATTATAATACTCCAGCCTTAATTCTCCCTGAAAATATGACGTGAGTTTTCACTTCCTGTCTTAAATTTGTATTGTGTAACTTCATGCAATTAAGGCATGGCTGGCGTTATGCCATTGTTCGTGGGTGAAATTATTCCTATGTAAATACTTCATTTTGTACTGTTAATTGGCAAATGGTATAGAGTGCTTTGGGATCCATCTGGAGAAAAGTTACTGCATATGCTTATGATCATTATTACTGTGTTATCTTGTTCCTTTAAGATACGCAACTGCTTTATTATTTGCCAAGCTCCCGGAGAGTACTTCACACTGTACAGATATACAAGGGAAAAGAGCTACTGCCCATGGGGCCTACAATGGACCTGGCTGAGACAGACAATAGGTATTGAGCTGTGTGAAATACATGGGTTCAATATCCACGTTTCTTATTAACGGAGATTTAAAAATCTCTCTGTAGTATTACGATTAAGATACTTTGTGGGAGAAACGCACTGCAAGTGAATGACAAAAGAGGAGACAAGTAACTTGGTGAATAACAAAAGAGAGAGCAAAGCCTGAAAGAGAGGGGCAGAAAGATGAGGAGTAGGATTCACATGGGGCAATTCAGAGATAGCTTGGAAGGAGGAAAGAGAGGTTGGGAAACTTGTGCAGTTTGGCAGATATGACAGAGGGAGGGAAGGGAGTAGTAGAGGGAGATAAGCTGGTAGAGAACAAAGCAGAGCAGTGATTTTAGTGCTATGATGTGTATTGGGGAATGTGGGTTGCATAATGGGAAAATGAGGACTGCTGATGTCTGGGGATGGAGAAAAGGAGAGTTGAAGTTGAGTTGGTGAAGAATGAAACTGAGTTAGTTGTAGTTTTGAGAGTCTGTGTAACAAAGAAGACTGGATAACTTTTTTGAGAAAAGAGATCTGAGGTAAAGAAAATTCAGAGGTTGATGGTGTGATATTGTAGGAACAGATTTCAGTGAAATTTCACTGAAAGAGAAAGAATTGAAATAAAAAGCTGGGTTTAGATGTGGGTAAATTAAAATGTGGTAACCATTTCAGAAGCTGCCAATTTATTAATTAACTAATTTATTAATTGGCTTTAAACTCACTCAGACCTTTCTCTAAAGCTGGAAGATTCAGCCAGGCCTTTTCCTCAGAGGTAAAGTAGGAAAAATCTACTGACATTTTATTGTTTAAATATTTTGATGGAAAATAGTTTTGTTTTCCTCTGTTGCTCAAAGATGTTGCTATAATTGAAGGCCCTGATCAATAAAGCATTGAGGAATCTGTGTCTTTGGAAGCACATATGGTAAGAAGGCATCATACAAGTACGATACCAAACCAGAGTTTGATAGAACTGAGAACCATTTCTACCTTTCTTTAGGTGTTTGCTGGGGTTTTGAACGAGTCAGCATTTCTATGTAATTTCTTTGTACTTAATGGACATAACAGTTTATTTCTATTCATCATTCTGTTCATTCATCTGTTTATTGTGTTGAGGTGTCTCCCCCTCCTTATTGGCAAGACACGGGTCAAAGGGAGAGTGTATTCCAACTGGATACCTCACAGAGATGCCTGTGTTTTATAGGGTTAGTTCATATTTTAATATGTCTGTGCAATGCAAAGCATAAACAAAAATACAGAGTATTGTATTCCACAACTCCAATTTAATGTCTCTTCATTGACTGCCTACGGAGTTGGGTCTGAAAGCTCTGGATTTTCTGTGATCTGAAGGAATGCCATTCTCTTGAACTTTGAGACTGCACTGGCTGTGATCCCTAAGGTAGCCATATACAGGTTGAATGTGATCCCACATCAAAACAAAAATAATGCTGATATATTATGGTAATCTGAAGATTCAAAATTAAAAAGACAGGCTATTGAAATTGCTATCAGATGTCATGTCTGAAATACCTCCACTTTTCTCTAGGGGAAAAAAGGGTTGGCAGTGCAGTTGCATGGTATCAGTTGTCAAACATTCTTTTAGGAGAAACTGCTGTATGAAGTCTTTTTCTGATGTGAAGGCCCACACGCGAGACATTTTTGTAACTACAGAAGAAAACATTCATCTTAGCAATAAACTGTATCTTGAGTAAGTAGATTGTGTAGATTGATGTGGAAGGCTCAAACAAATGAGAAAAACTGTTTACAGTTTGCAGTTAAGTTCACTTAGTATTACCTTGGTTAATGGTAGGTTTTTTCATGTATCAGATTATTTTGTGCTAATTCAGTTCAAGTGTTTGCCTAATAAAAATCAATATAAATTGAAAATCAGTGATTTCCTGCTTCCGACTGCACTTAGGGTCAATATTGCACATGGCGTGGTTCAACACAAGTGATTTGTTTGTTAAGCACTTAGCATGCATAGATAGATAGATAGATAGATAGATAGATAGATAGATAGATATTTAAGTCTGGTTTCATCAGGGTATACTCTGTGAAGTTATTGAATTGTACATAACTTGGTTCAGTGCAACAGTCTCAGTCCAAATGAAGATGCCATTCTGCTAGACTGAGCATCCCCAGACCTGGCCCATGACTCACTGGATCAATTATTAGAACCATCCTGAAAGGTTGTTTTATTCCTTAGTAAATGAATTAAGTATATGAAACTCAAATCTAATGATTTCATTCTGTGCTTGAGGAATACCAAGTTTCTTACTGAAAATCTGACTGTCAAAAAGGAGGCAAAGAGATGCTGGTGAAAGGAAGGTCTGGAAGAATTTTTCATGACTATTTTTTCTTGTGATACTTTTCTATTTTACTTTCAGTCCATTTCTTTTTGTGGAAGATGAACCAAAATGGCTGACAAAATCATAGGCACAAGGCACACATGAGGTGGCATTCTGGGCTGGAAAACTATCTTGCAGTGCTGCAGAGTACATCATCCCTCTTTCCATATGTCTTTGCTTACTAGTGAGGATGAGTAGGTGTTGCAGTAGGAGGCACTACCTGAATCATCTGAGGGAGTAATAAATTGCCTGGGGAGGCAGTCGCCCATCATCCCATCTGCAGGTAGACAGGTACCCTGCCTTGGAAGTGCTCAGGTGGCTGTGTATTGAGAAATGTATTTCTTTTGTCTGGCTTTGTCTTCAATTTCCAAACTCCTCCTCCTAGGTGATTATACTGCCTTTAGGAGATCTCTTTGTTAGTCTCAAGTGAGACAGATGCTCTGGCTTGAGCTGGTAATAGTGCTGTTCGGGGGCTGACAAGCTGGGTGAATTTGCAGTGTGGTTGTATACATCCTCTTCAGTCACCAGTGCTGTGTGTTTAACTTCTCAATATGTTCCATCTGTGGTAGCTAACAGGGGTATGGAATTTATGACTGCAAAGACATAACATACCACAATACAGGAGTGCCTCTTGAGCTGAAATGATGTTTTTAATCAGTACATTAAATGTTGCAGTTGATTGACAGATGGCTCTTTCTATTTTCTGGAATGAATGTATTTAATTGTAACAAGGGTATCACATGTTCTATAACACCTTTTACACTAACAGGTACAGAATTTTAAAGTCCATGAGCAAAGAACATTTCATGCACCATGGAAATGCAACCACCTTAGGTGAAATGTGGGGAATTTAGGTAGAGAGAATGTAATTACCCTTGCTGGAATTTGGCCAGTACCCTGAGATTAAAACCTCTAATCTTACAAAGAGTACCATGGGATCTCTAATGACCACAAATGGTCAGATCACAATTTTGTGTCTCTGGCTGTAATGCTTTACTACAACAAGGGTATTTTCAACTGTATAGTGCATTCATTATGATTATGAAGCTAATTTTATTATCATTATAATTTCTAATAATAAAGTTACAATACTGCCTCTAAAATGTACAAAAAAATTCTTACGTTACATATATTTTGGGGGCATATTCTGCTCTCACTTATAGTGATATCTTTCTTTGAAGCCAGTGGAATTCCTCCAGGTTTGTGCTGGAATAACTGACAACAGAAGTTGTCTTTCCAAGAGAGCATTTTTTATGCACATATATTGTAGATATGTTTGAAAAGTTAAATATTTATATTCTGTCCAAATATGGGAGAGTCTTTCTTCTTTTATTTTTAAAACCATAAAATTGTTAACAGACCCATGAAAAAAGAATATTATGGCTCCATGTCTGTTGGTTAACCTTCACCACAAAAATTGATCTGTGGGAATTTCTCACAGTGTAACATACTGTATCCAATTCCATAGTTATTACTGTAAACCTATTAGTGCCACCTGGGTTTGCATATCTGCAATGCTGTCCAAGTGAAGACAGATTAGCTCTATCACATGTTATGCCAGAGGGACAGCCTCACGAGGAGCCTGCCCTCAGGGAGAAAAAAAAGGGCTCAGACCTTTAATGAGAATACAGTGCTTTATAATAGCATTTGGTGGCCTAGAGATTTTCTGTCAAGTCATTTCAAATTAAATTGGCAGCCTTGCAATGTTCAGCCCATATGAGTTTTTGTGTGCTGTGTATCCTTAGTGTTAAACCAATTCGCACAGAAGATCAGCTCAACATACAGAGGCACTGTTTGCATCGGTCCCTCTTTTAAATTCTGGGCCTTTATAAGCTGCTGAAAAACGCTTTTTCCAGAGCAAAACCTAACTTTGGCCTGAATTATTCATGTGTAAATTCAGGCAATTTATTTGTGAAATTATTTGTAAATAATTATACATTTCTATATAGTGTTATAATGAAATTAGTACCAGTCTAGGAGTGAACCGAATGACTTTGTTACCAATTAGTGTGATTCTACTCCCACTTCCTCAGGCTGACTCCCACGGAAAGGGTGCAGAATTTGCCACTGAGAACTCCATTTATTTCTGTTACTTCCAGGACTTTCCTTTTTTAAAATGTAACATTTATGTGATATTTTAGTCCTTCTAGTGTCTGAAAATTTAAAAAGCAGACGATACTTAAAGCTAAACCGCTATCATGATGCAGGAAGTTTTTCCTTAAGTCTTTCTCACATTTTTCATTCAGGGCTCAGCCTGAAAAGCTCACATTGGTATCCTCTTTCTGTGATGTATTGATGGATTGTTTTTGTGGGAAACTGGGGTTTGCATCCTCAGAAGTACGTAAGTACCTTGTTCAATGGAATTCAAGAACTGGGCAGCTGAATAGATATGAGGATCCCAGTTTGCACCCCCAGTTATGCAAAGTCCTAAGAATACCTGCAGGATTCTGAAAGTCCATAAGCTATGTGACATTTAATGATAAAGAAAGTAGTTTTACAATTTCTAAGCATAGAGCATTAGCTGTAACTAGTGCACGATAATATTAGATGAAAGTTTGCTTTCTAGCTGATTTGGTAGAAAGGGAAGTCTAACTCACTGAATTAAGTGAAAAAAGGGGCTATTTGTGTGATTGGATCTACAAGTTATCTTAGTCCATTATTGTACCGGTATTAGGTGAATAAGATTAGTCATATAATAATAAAAACAGGTTTTTCTTTCCTAGGGAGCATGCATTTTTCACATTTTTCCAGAAAAGCTCCTAATATCTTCCATGCCATATTTGGTATGTGCACACTTGTAAAAAGATGTAAGACATGAGTATTAGTTTTGTTAGAATTATCTAAGTAAAACTGAAGCACCACAGTCATGAAACAAGTTTGAATTCCCCTTTTTATTTAATATAATCCTTTTTTTGGGATTCAGTCCAATATTGTGATTTCATAACATCCCCTACCCTCTGTATTCTGTTTTGTAATTGAAGGAAAAGTGATGACAGAAAATCTTCCTAATGTGATCACATTCTTATATGTAACTGTAAAAAGAAAAATCCAAATCTCGCTTCTTCAAATTAGAGGAGTAAGTCCACTCCATTTGGTAAGAGATTTACACTGCCAGAGCAAGCATGACTTGATCCTGTGTGTGGTGTAAGCTCATTTTTTTCCTCTCTGTTAAATGTGTAGTCTTACTTCAGTGCATGTTCCTTGGGCAGAATTTAGCTCAATTTTCTTAACTTGCAGTGCTGGACCAAATTCAGCAGTGCTGCAATTCCATTGACCTCTTTGGAGTCACTAAATAATTGGATTTGACCTAATACACTTTTCACTGAGTGCCATCTTGCTTTCAGGGAGCTTAACACAATAAAATTTTCTATTTCTGCAATCAAACATGAGCATCTTTTTTTTTTTTTTTTAATTTCTGCTGGAGGGAGTAGACGAATTGCTGCTGCAAATAGTGCTAAATAACTAAAGGATATCCACAATTGCCTTGAAACCTCACTTTGTTAGTTGAAATCGATGGTAAAATTCCTAGTGACATTAAGATGGCAGGAATTTTCCACTGTTGCACCTGGTTATTTTTATAGTCAGCTATCCTTCCATAAAAGTGGGGTTCAGATCACAACAGGGCGATACCCTGAAGGGTCCAGTTCCTTTCCATCGACAGTAGCCTTAGGTGATTAACTCCAAAATAGCTACAAATAAAGAAAAAACAGCCCAAATATAAAGTTCCTTGCCACTATCTCTAGTGGTGCCTTTGAAGTTCAAAAGCTGGGAGTCCAGATCTTCCGTGTGCCTTGAACGAGCAGCATCTGATATGGGAAGGTGCATGAAGCTGGGCTCTGTGAACTGCCTTAAGCTGAGTATTTTGGTCTGAGCTCATCTATCACAATTTCACATGGTGAATCTTGGTAACAGTATATAAGGATGCACAAGCCTTTCCCTGTGAAGTTCTTGGTCTTGATGATGTTTTGATATGGTAACAATAATGTATGTGACAAGGTTTACTGTGTGTAGGCAACACTGGGTTTACATAAAATACGTGCAAACATTTTGTTTGTATGTATTTGCAGATCTGGGGCTTTAAGCAACAAATTCACACTGGCAGTGTTAGTAAACTTGAGTCTGTGTTTTCTGAGAAGTAGTTGGCCTAGGAGGACATTATATTGATTAGGATTTTAAGGGTCTAATTTGAAATTTATTTCTATATGCCAAAATCAAATATGTATTTAATATATCATATGACTTATAGTTAATTGATCTGATCAGTTATTATAAAGATTTGAGATACTGGGCCTAATTCTGTACTTTCCTGAAGCTTGTGTCTGACTTAAACCATATAAGATGCATGTGAGGCATTATTTCCATTTTACAGGCATCAGTGCTCATACCTGGAGAAGAACCTGGAGACTGAGGCCCTACCAGTAACGTGCCTCCCATCCGACACAATACAGACTGTGTGCCCACATTGGCCAGCAGTGCAGATGGAGAGCAGCACACGGGCAGGAAGGAGCTGGTGGTCCTCTGGACCTGGTATCCACGCTGGGTGCATTTCAGGAGGGTGCTTCAGGCTGGTGCTAGTCTGGTCCCATGGACTGAATGTCAGCAATCTGAGCACACAGGGGCTCTCAGGAACATTTCTTTCTCTTTTAGCTCTGAGGCCACTCTGCAGTGTGACACCAAGTGCAGTAAATGGGGATGATTAGTAGGTTTGACTCAAAAGAGTGCCTGTGATCCCAGCTAAAGCAATACTAGAGATGCACCCACATGGAGTGATTTCTGGCTCTCTGTGTTAAATGACTGCTTTTAAATCCTAATTTGCTTTTCTCGAGACTTTGTATTTAATTCTTGTGCCATTGCTAACCTGTTCAGGAAGAGACAGTGCAGGTGTATGGTTCTTGAGAGCATCGATCAAAGGTTTCTACCTCTCTGGCCTTGTTGTAGAAATGTATCAGCACAAGCAGATTAACAGTGATGATATGAAATGCAGCTGTGTGATCTGAATGTCCTTATTGAGCAGGCTTTGATTAGCCAGTCAGCAAAGCAGTGTGTTTTAAATCATTTTTTTCTGCTTGTGATGTGTATTGGTATGCCTTGGTTCACTGAACACATCTCTGAACACATCACCCTTGAATACCACAAATACATGTACTCTGCTCAGGTTGCCCTGAGGTTTGTGGTACTATATAGATGCAAACCAGGAAGAACCGCAAGGTGGAAAATAAATTTAAAACTGTCTCAATGAGGAGTGGTACTACAAAAAAAAAAAAAAATCCAGAAACTAGATCCAAACACATTGCTGATTATTCCTCTGCAATTTGCCTTTAAAACTTCTGATGGTCTTTAAATTGTTGTACTAATGTTTCAAAAGAAATGTAATTTTACAGAGTGACTTGTCTGGGAGTAGAATGAGATGGAACATCTGTCCTTCTGAACTGTTGGAATTGCTTGGCTGAAGCAAATGCAAGATGAAAAAAACAGAGATGAAAAGGCAGTTGAAAAAAATAGGACTTGTTAATCTTTTCTCTAAAACACATACTAAACTTTTCAAGTTAAATTTACTCATACTATTTCCTGCTATTTTATACTACTACATCTTCCCACATAACAACTGAGTTAAAAAAGGAAAAAAGCAAAACTGGTTTCATTACTGAGATAACAGCATATGCTAGGACAATTGAAAAAGTTTTGATGCATTTTCTGATCACAGAAATACAGTTTTGTTTTCTAAAATGATGTGGATGAAAACATTTAGTGATCTTGACTCTTGATTTATATTGCCAGCATCTCAGCTAATTATTATGATGATCCTTATTTTGTTCTAAGCTGACATTCTAGAAAACATACTGGAGTAAACAACCATTAAGCCTTCCATGCCAGAAAGCACTTAAGGCTAGTAAAAAAGGTAACACTGTCTATTTAAAATGTTTTCAGCAGCAGTAATCTATTTTCATGGTGTTCTGTAAACCCTATTATCAAGGCTGCAGATTCCTACACATGACCAGTCTTCAGTAGTGAACAAAAATGGCATCTAAATCCCAAGTGACACTCTTAAGTACTTGGCAGCAGAAGGGCTCTTCTGAGGAAGATTAACTTAATGGAAGCATTTGGGTAACATCTGCATGACTCTTCGTCCTGGTATGGCCAACTCACCCTGCCGGAACACGTGACAGAGGATTTCTTCGATTATCACTTAAGAACAAAACTGGCTGAGGTTCCTTTCCAGGCATCCGTCAGGCTGTGATGTACATCTTGGAGTATACATGTGGTGTAAACAGGCACAGTTAGAAAGAGTGGCCTGAACGGCCTTTGAAGAGGACTTAATAAAAGCCAGATTACTCATTTAATGAAAAGTAAAAGAAATTGGGGGAAGATTTGTTGTTGTAGCTGCTGTTTGTCTTATTTACAGGAAGATGTACTGTCTTTTCCAATTGAGGGCTGCTGCAGGCACACAGAGCCTTGTTAATACAGGCGATTAATGCACTTGCCCTTCACCTCAGTTGACCTGCGTTAAATCTGTTATTTTGTTACAAGTTAGAGGAGTTTATTGGCCTTTCTTTAGCCCCTAGCTGGTGCCTTTCCACCTCGTAAAACCACTTCACAATTTGGCATGAGTGCTGTATTCTGGTGTGAAAAGACCCAGGTTTGCAGCAGCAGGGAATAGGCAGGTCCTGGCTGAGGGACATCTGGGAAGGGGCGTGGGGGACTTTGTCCAGGGACTGGCTGTGTTGGACTGGTCTCGCTTGGTTTTTCAGACTTCAGTTTGAAATCAGGGAGGTCCTTCTTGTCTGCATAATGCAGCATTGGTTTCCATGCCTAGGCTGATCAGAAGTTACCAGGTTTCATTTTCCATAGGACTAATAGTAACAAAAGAAGGATGGGGAAACCTGAAAGAGTCAAGTTATATTAGTGCTAAGTGGCACTATTTATATTTGTTTTGAGATTTGCTGACAATAAGGATAGAGTGGAATAGAAATCTTAAGTTCTTTGCAAAGGTTTTTATGTTCTACTGGTTATTCCCACTCTTTCAAGCCTCCTTTCCTTTCCTTGCCATTATCAAGAGATGATTTTCACCCACAGCTACAGGGGGAACCTACAGACCAATGCAAGCTCCACAGAAGTGCCTCTTCCACTCTGCTTCAAGATCTGGCTAATTGAAAAATCATCTTGAATTATATTCCAAGATTTGGATGAAAAGGTGACAAATGACTGCAAGTCATTTGAAATGAGATCCATCCTGAGAAAAGAGAAGAAGCTTAAAATTGTTTTCCATAGAAAATGAGTATTTTAGAGGAAATTGGCATTTCCAGAAGAAAGCCTTGGAAACTGAGTTTGAAATTTGTGTATATCACCATAACACTCAGCATTTTGGGCAGTTATACAGAAAATTAAAATTTGAAGAACATAAACCAGACTGGAATTTAAAAAGATAAAAACACTTTCAGAGTTTCACAGGGAAGAAATAAAAATCAAGGAAAAAAGTTGCTGTGGCCAAAATTTGCTATCATGTTAACATTCAGGTCTGAGCACCAGAGAAGGGATATTGAGATCTATCTGCTGAAATTTGCTGTCTTTTTCCTTAGCTTCAAATTCTAACATTACCATAAGGGAAGTCAACTTGTTAATAGTTTCCAGAATGTATTCTTTTTCTTCAAGGTATGTGTTCCTAGAAATTCCCCAGATTTTGTTTAGGTAAAGGAGTAGTTTTTCACTGCAATTACTTTTTTCTTTAATCTCTTTCAAAGGAAAGGCACTGCCATACAAAGATTGGTTTTGCCTGCAGATTTCATCTTTGACTGATGTTTTGTGTTTTAGGATGTGGTAGACATCCACTGTAGATCAGCACACTGGTTTCAGATGTGCTTTCCTTTTTGTTGCTGGTTACCATTTTTTTTTTGTTTTTTTTGTAATGCCATTGCCCTGAAAGTCATGTGGAAAGAGACAGTGAGAATCTGCTTCAGCGTAATGTCAGCCAGATTAAAGTAAAGAGCTTTTCTTGTGTTGAATTAACCTGCTAGCATTTGTAATAGGAATGAAGAGGAGCTCTGCGGTGTGGGCAGCTACTGGCAGAGGGATGGTAGCAACCAGCTGAAGGGCGACCCTCTAACAGCTGTTTCGTCAACAAGCAATTGACCACTACTTGTGAAGATTTTCCGTGTTTATACCTAGAAGTTGCTTCCACTAGTGACACTGTTTAATGTGTCATCAAATTGCAGTGCTTCCTTGGGTGGTAGGGCTCAGGACACATCACAGGGCCCTGGGTTTTCCAATTAAACATGCAGTGAATTAAGGAGTTTACATTTCTTGAGAATGAACAGATGAGTAGATGTGTCTTCTTATGAACTAGTCTAGTAAAAAAAAAAGAAACTCAAACCACCCAGACTGTATTAATAGTGGATTTTATTTTGTAAACTTCACTAAACTTCTGATCCTATTGACCTACCCACTTCAGCAACTGGACAGAAAGACAAGAATACTCTGTCGTTAAACCAGAGCCTGGTTATCACATTCCCAGCAGTCTCAACATGGAAGCAAAGCATCTTATCTGGGAAAGTGTGGTGAGGATGGAGGTATGAGAATTCGTGGGGCTTTTCGTGAAGCTAGGCTCTCTCTTGGTTGCAGCCACAGTCTCAGTCCCGCTCATAATCTGCACTTCTGAAGAGTGAAGTTTGAAATCTCAGACAAGATTCTAGGCCTTTAATTTGGTGGCTGAAATGTAATAACTTGTAAACCCCAAACCTCAGTGCCTGGCAGTATTGTCTGTTGGCATTGGCCTGCAACCTTGCAGATGAGCTTAAGATGATTGTTGTAATATAAAAATGCTGAAGACTTCTCATGAACTAAAGGATGTTAATTTAAAAAACAACATTAATTTGTCAAAAGCACATTAAAGCTGGTGCTTTTCAGTTTCTGATGGAATATGTTCCTTGGGCCAGACCCTCAGGTGCTGCAGACAGTTGTGCTGAAGTCAAGCAAGCAATGGTAGTTTGCAACAGCTGAAATTTTGGGTGCCTGTGGGTGTGTACATGCATTGTATGTGGCCTGGATATTTACTGTGGGGCTGGATTGCATGCAGGGTATCTGATGGTAGTGTGCCAAATGGAGAAAGAAAATTCTATTTCCATGGAGTGCTGTCAAAATCCTGCTTTTGTACTTTGAATCATCAGGGCTCCAGCTTTCAGGATTGCAATTGTTTAAAGACGTCATAAATATTTCTGATATTCTGTTAAATGCAGTCTGCTTTAATTTCCAAACCTAGCTTGACTATTGCACTCTGGGGGGTAACAATAATATTGATTTACCTATGTATAGGGTGTAGTATGTCAGTGTTATCAGGCATGACTTTATTTTAGTAGAAACTTTACAATACAAATCTAATCTGATAGTTTTATATGATCTCTGGCTCTGGATGTTGGAAATAGGTTGCAGCTTGTGTTGTAATGGTTTTGTTTAACACAGCACATGGCTTTTCAAAAGCATTTGAGGGCTAACCTTTGCTCAGGATTTTGTTCTTACCCACAAATGGCCATTTTAATGATGACTCACAAGAAACTGTTTGAAATGTTTCAGAAACCTGTTGCCCTAACTTTGATATTCTTGTTTGAAGGTCAGTTTTTTCGAGGCAGTGAACTGTGTCTCAATGTCTGAAGGATTCTGGAGAGAAACATGCTTCCTGCTTGAACAGGATTCAGAGTAGCTTAGGAGGAGAAAATATCTTCTCTTACCTGCTGCCTGTTGAGAAGTGACCCTGCTGTAACTCATTTCTTGTTGCTCCTAATATACCCTCAAGGGAGACAAAGCCTTTGCTACAAGCCCATCAGCAGGAAGCAGATCCACAGGGAACTCAGTTACATGGCACAGTCTGGGCCCCCGGTTTAACTTTGCTTCATCTTTCTAGCAACCCCAGAACTCTTCAAAAATGTGGGTGGAGATCTATTACACATGCTTACTATGGTTACTTGCCATGAAAAACAGAATGAACGGCCAACACAGGCTCCAGGTGGTGGGTCAGCATTAATCATAATAGACTCAGGGGCAGAGGACTGGCAAGATACCATGGGAAGTGGCTGTACATCCATCCCCTTGAATTCCATTTCCTCCCATGGTGGGTAGTGATATGGAGGTAAGCACCAGTGCCTCCATCTTCTGTTTCCACCTATCATAAACCGTGATCTGCTGTATACCTGTGTCCTTTTGTCTGCAGGAAATGGATACATGACATAACCATCAGGTACGGTAGACTTCAAAATCTGGGGGTTTTGACAGCTTTCACAAAAAAAATAATAAAGATTGCAGTCTGTCCTTCAAATTCGGTTGGGTTTAATAGGAGCCTCTTTTAGCAGTATTTCATGTTTGTCAGTACACTTGGCCAAAAGGCCACCTGAATGATGAGCCAGAAAGCTCTGTCTTTTCTCCTCTTTCCTCTCCTCCTCTCTCATCTATTGCATATGTGTTTCTGCTCATCTGAACCTGGAAGGGACATGGTATGGATATGGAAGAGAAGCAGGAGTGTTCAATGTGTTCTCAGCACGCTCAGAGCAGGCCTGTTATGTGAGATACAAGTGGTGAGCCAACTAGCAGGAGAAGAAGTTTGGGCTTGTGGTTGGCCTTGCGGCTGAACCCTTTAGCTGGCGGAGCAGCTGCAGAGGCAGCCAGGGCTGAGCTGGCTGTGAGGAGATGGGGAAGTAGATGGGCTCTGGTCAGTGCCCATCCCTCCCCCTTCCCTCAGAGCAGAGTTGTGTAGGGAGCTCTTTTGCTCAGAGGATGTTAGGACACAAGTGATGCTTCCCCTGAACCACAGAGAGGAACAGCTACCAGAGTTGCTGAAATAGGGACTGTTAGATACTGTGAGAGCTTGCTGCACTTCTGGAGCATTTTCTGCACCCCATCCTCTTTCGCTGAAGCTCTGTCTCTCTCTTTTCTGCATCTTACCACTCCCTGCAGTCCTTTCACTTCATTTTTGCTCCTTGTCTGTTCTGGTTTATCTTCATCTCTCCTGATGTATTTCTCCTTTGATCTTTCCTCATCAGTCACTTTTTTCTTTTAGTTCCACACACCCCACTTTATCTAGAGCCTGCACAATTTGCTGGCTGTGGTACTGCCTTTCCTCCAGCCTTTCCTCCATTTCTCGCTTTGGCTGTGAGACCTCCAGGCAGGGCCTGCCTGCAGCTCTGTGTGCACAGAGCCTGGCCAGAGTGAAGGCACTATGCTTGCAGTAGTTCTTAAGCACTGATGTGGTAAGCAGAATTAATAGCACTTTGAGTGGATGCAACTGCCAGTGTGAGCACAGACTTACAATGCAACTGTGGGGAAGTTAAGTCTCCTGGTGTCTGATCACTATCTGTAAAATAATACTTTTCTTCTAGTCTTTAAATAAGAATACATGGTTAAAACTAAATTGTATTTTTAAATGTCTTTCACCATGAATAATCTTCTGTGTGATTAGCAAGAAAAATTAGGTATGCAGTTTTTGAATAGTAAATTTTAGGCTTACCTATCTGCTTCTTACACGCTACATGATTCTGCCGTGTGATGTACTGATTTGTCACTCATGCATCCACATGAGTACACAAACACATTCCCTTTTCACTTCCATCGCTGCCTCTCCTTTGGAGAATCCCAATGGAACATTGCAAGAAATAGACATCTGAGAAAAAACTGTTGCAAGTTTAATATCCTCCCACCAACTTGTATCTTTTGTACCTGTGCAGGGAGGGAAAGAATAGTGGTGGCAACACATGGATATGCACATGTTCACATCACTAGCACAGTGGCAAACCAGAAGCAAGGCAATGGTCAGAGCTTGTTGCTACTATATGAGCTCACTCATACAATAGTACAGTGTTACAGTTGAGGGGAAGTGCAATGAGACTACTGCAGTGTATGATATAATCATACTTGCATATCTCAAGGAAATATGTCTTATTAATTATGGATCACAAATATATTTTGAGATCCTCTGATTAGAAGCAGTATTGAAATATAATGCATTTCAACAGAACGGTGCTAATTTGCACGGTTGACTGGAAGAGCTTTTGTGGCCAAATTAATTTTGCAATTTATTAAGTTAACATACCCAACACAGCAAAGCTCATGCATCACAAATTGGAGTTCTTCAGTATATTTTTACAACAATATTATCTATTTTAGTTATTTACACTGCTTAATGACTTTCTAGTTATTCCCAGTAGCATCTGTTTTAAGAAAATCAGTGAAATCGTATTTACAGAGGCTGAAAGGGGTCAAGCATGTGGCAATGTTTGGCATAGATGAAGTTAGGGGTCCCTTTCTTCTCTCACCTGCACATTGGCTGCTTGCCACTGCTGTCTAACTCAGCCTATTGTCTCTTCTCAGAAGTACTGGAAAAGCCCCTGAAACCAGCACTGTGGCTTAATTAGGGAGTATTTAAAAGAGAGACATTCTTGTTTTTATTGCATGGTGTGCAAAAGAGTGTGACTCGTTCTATGCTCTTGTTACTAAATGCTTGATAGTGGCCAAATAACAGATGAAAAAATATTTTCTCTGTAAAGCAAGGTCTACAAATTTGGAAATAAGGTCATCTTAAAGTAAAAGCAAAGATCTTTAGTGTATGACAGAAGATAAATTTGCTCAAATAAGACAGATAAGGTTACAGATGACACAGCTTTCAAATAACAAATTGTCTAGCAGATGTTAGTATAGAACATGCTTGCTGCTAAGAGAAAAACTACCTCACAAACAAGCAACTTGGTGAACAAGAAAGTCTCCTCAGCATTGTGATATGACTGTCTCATGCTGGCGAAGGGTCTAGTGAAAAAGTCCTATGAGGACCAGCTGTGGGAATTGGGGTTGTTTAGTCTGGAGAAAAGGAGGCTCAGGGGAGACCTTATCATATGCTACAAATATCTGAAAGGAGGTAATATTGAGGCGGGGGTTGGTCTCTTCTCCCAACTAACAAGTGATAGGACAAGAGGAAATGGCCTCAAGTTGCACCAGGGGATGTTTAGACGGGCTGTTAGGAAAAATTTCTTCACCAAATAGATTGTTAAGCATTGGAACAAGCTACCCAAGGAAGTGGTTGAGTTGCCATCCCTGGTGGTATTTAAAAGATGTGTAAATGTGGCACTTAGGGGCATGGTTTAGTGGTAGACTCAGTAGTGTTAGGTTTATGGTTGGATTTGGTGATAAAGGTCTTTTCCAACCTAAGTGATTCTCTAATTCTGTGTAGTTCCTCGTTCTTGGCCTGATGGATCTAAAATCCTCCACCTCAAGATTATCAGGAGACCATCTGAATTTCCTCTGAGATCAGCACATGGGATAATATGTTTTTTTTTGCCCAGCAGTGCAGCATCTCACCCTTCCCTCTCACCAACAATTCTGGCAGTCCTGGATTTTGCATCTCTTGCTATTCCAAGCAGCCCAGGCATATACACTTTGCACATGTGCCAAAGCCAATAGCTTTTGCTGTTTCCAGCATGTTGGTGGTTGACTTCATTTTCTCTCTGCTTAACGCTTCACTGGCATTTGGCACTGAGGGCTTGTTGTATAGAGTGCATCTCCTAGTACAGAGCAGGTAGCATGGGCTGTTCACCCTGTCCTTCCTCATGCTGGACAGACATCTCTTTTCTGGACAGGAATTCTCACCCTCTTCTGCTTTAACCAAGGCATTGTGCTGATATATTACTCCTCCTTGCACCCACAGGGAAGCTGGTGCTTCCTTTGCCATTGGGCTCAGCTTGGTGGTTGCCTTGTGGCTATCACTTTTCCTGAAGTCTAGTTATCTTGACAAAAACCAAATGAATATATAAAATAGAAAACAGACCATGCATACCGATGTTAATAATTTCAAACATCAAGCTTAGATAGGCCCTAAACCAAGTTAGGTCCAATCCTAGTCAAATTGTTAGGAGACCATACACAATCTATTCATGTTGCTGCCTGTGTGGGTGCACCTTCTTTTCCACCAAGAGACCATCCAATTGGCTCCCTCAGATAGTCTGTGGCTGCTGAGCCTCTTTTGTAAAGATCAGAATCACAGAGTGGGTTGGATTGGAAGGGATCACAGTGGGTCATCAGGTCCAACCTCTCCTAAATCTTGTGCCACCCTAGAGCACATTGAACAGAATTGCATCCAGACAGCTCTTGAATATCTCCAGTGAGGGAACCTCCATAACCTCTCTGGACAACCTGTTCCAGTGCTAAGTCACCTGCACACTAAAGAAGTTCTTCCTCATACTGAGGGGAAATTTCCTGTACATCAGTTTCTGCCCGTTGCCTCTTGCTGAAAAGAGCCTGGTCCATCCTCTTGGCACCTGCATCCCAGCAGGCCAACCCCAGCCTGTGCTGGTGCCTGGGGTTGTTCCTCCCCAGGTGCAGGACTCTGCCCTGGCCTTTGATGAATTTCAGATGATTTTTCCCTGCCCCTCTCTCAAACCCATTGAGGTCCTTCTGAAGGGCTGCACGGCCCTCTGGGGTATTGGCTGCTCCTCCCAGCTTTGTGTCATCAGGGAACTTGCTGAGGAGGCTTCTGCCCCTTCATCCAGGTCATTGATGAATAAGTCAAACAATACTGGGTGCAGTATTGAACTTTGTCAGATACCACTAGTCTCAGAAGACTCGAGAGAGGTCTGTAAGACTAGGAACAGCTCTAAACGAGGTATATGAGTATGAGTGTGCTTGCGATAGAGCTTAGGCATGCTATGGAGTCTGAACCTCAGCCTATTTTGGGGGGCACTGCAGAGAAACTGGAATTTCCAAATTAAACCCAAGTCCAGCATAGCTCTACTTTTCCATCCCATATTAACCTTCTGCAGCTCTCACCTTCTTTCTTGTTAGTACAACTGTTTATATTTTGGGGTGTATGAAGGGGAACAGCCAGTATCTTGTTTTACTGTAGTGTGGGGAAAGTCTATTTAAGTGTCTGAGGAAGGAACTGCTGGTTGCAGGTGTTCATGAGAGATGTGTTCCTCTTCACCCCTGCGCCCCTGGAGGGGAATTCAGCAAAAAGGACCTGCATGTGGAGCACAGTCCCTGACTTCCCCAAAGCTATATAAACACAGCACAGACGCTGGTGGGCCCCAGTGTGCTGAGGGTCTGTCCCCCGCATAGAAAAGAGGCTTAGATTACGTGTTTATATATGTTAACCTGTGAAATTTTCACCCTTTTTCTTCATGCATAGTTTGTGCTGGGTGTTTGTGGTTCACATCTAAGGATTCTTTCAATTTCTGACTTGTTTACTGAAATTTTCAGGACAATGAGCAGCAAATAGGTGAATAATGAATGAGTAACTGTAGTAGGTAGTAGTCCAGCATGCTTATCACCTACAGACTGCTGGCATCTTGCTGGCTGTAATTTGTCCACTTTAACTCTGACCTGGTAAAACCCTTGAACACATTTAGAAGTGTATGAATAATTCACTAAAAATACTTTTTGTTGCTTTCTTGAAATTAGACATGTCACTAGTTCCCTGTGCAGATGATGTGTTTACGCTCATGCTTATGAGCAATGCATCAGGCATCACTCTTTCACATACAGAAATGCTTTATTGCTGGTGAAATATGTCACCTTCTTCCTCAAGCTGAATGTTTCATTCCTCTTGCTCACAGATCTAATACCACAGTGAATTAAATGTATTGATGAATCAGGACTGAAATCTACAGTGAATATGATTGCTTAAAAATAATTCCATCAGACGTAGTTTGGAGATGTCATTTTCTGTGGGCACGTATGCTCAATGTATATAAAGCATACATATATAAAGCAGCGTGTGGGAATGCGATGCTATTTAACTCGTAAGGGGAGAGCAGAATTTTATTGGTCACAGTAAATATTTGTTCAAGGAAAAGGAGTGTAGGTGAGAACAATCCATATGAAAAGAAAGCAGGTTAATACCCAGAACACTCAAAATATTGTTCAAGGACAGTTTATCCTTGTGGAAAATATGACCCCCCGTAAAGCTGCTGAGTCTGTTTGCAGATCTTTTCAAAATAGAGTCCTTGCATTTGCCATTTTAGTTTGTTTTGGCTGTTGGTGTCCAAACTACATTCCTAGCAAATTGCATGAAGTGCTTATTCCATTATTTCTATTGTTATGTTTCTCAATAGAATGTGGTTATCTTTAGCTAGTGTCATGCTTTAGTACATTAGCACTAAAATGCACTGATGATATTGCAAGGAGAGTGTGAGGCAGCTGACATTGAACTGGTACCTTGTGCCTTGTCTCTGAAGATTCTTAAACCAGAGGTTGCTTTCAGCTTAAAATGAAGAAAGAATATTTGCATTTCTTCATAACCTAGTCTCCTCTTGTGAAATTGTGACCTGTGCCAGTTCCTATATGTTCTGCTCAAACTCTGTCCAGGTGCTGGGATGTGCTTGACTGGTCCTAACTGGTTTTTGGATGAGAGGTGCTCTAATCTGCTCTGAATTTTTATTTTGCATGGCTTCAGTTTTCACATAATAAGCCAGTTTTATCTGTCATGTGCACAGTTCTGCTTTCTTCACGTCCCAGTTCATAATTTTGTTACATGCCTTTTGTCCATAGAAAATAAAGGAATCACGGAACTGAAATTGAATTAGACTCAAAACGTGCTTGAGTTTCCTGTTTTTCTTGTATTAAAATACTTTTTCTATTGAGACCCATCATGCGGCAGTTTCCTAACCACAACCACAGGGACTGCGAGAACACACTGACTTTTGCCACACAGCACAGGGAAAGAGGCAGATCTGGAAGTGGGCTGGGGATGTTCTGTGCAGAGCAGTGTGGGGGGGACGCTGTCCTGCTGCACTGGCAGCTGCCCTGCTGCTGCTGGACAAACGAGTTATTTTTGTCCTGGACACTGGCAACCACTAGGTTTGTGGTTCACCCCTTGTCCAAGTCAGATGTCATCCTTCTCTTTCATCCTCCTTCCCTGCTGTTTTTTCTGCTGCCCATTCTTTTCTCTCATCTCTTTTTTTTTCTATCCTGCTCTACTCCTTCTTTCACTCTGTCCTCATTTTTTCTCCTTTGTTAGCCAAACAGACCTACTGAAACATAAAGCCTGGCCTCTCCTAAAGGGGGAGGATGTCCTTTTTCTTTTTAAATTATGCACCTGTGTAGATGTTTTCATCATGTAATTGCTATAGTCACTGTTGGGAACACAGATAGCCCCTTTAAGACAACCACTTAAAGCCTTTTGATTTAAAATGATGTTTTCAGTTTTATGGCCTTTCTGTGCTTCTGGTAGTATCTTCCTGCAAAGCGTAAGTGGAGAGACAAAAGAACGCAACGCAAGAGCTGCCTCCAGCAATATTTCCACAGCCCTGTTACTGGGGAGGGCTGCTCACACTGAGGCCACTCCTAGTAGAGCTCATCACTGAGTGCAAAATACATTCAAAAGTTACTTTATTGTAAGATTAACAGCTCTATCATGAAAACCAGCAACATTCCTGGGCTTGTGGTATCAATTCTACTGCATTCCAACCCAGGATGTCCTTCTGACATATTTTTTTTTTGTGGAAACACTCATAAATTTGGCCGTGGTACTTGGAGATGAGTTAGACCCTTTTGATTACAGCCCTTTTGAATCCACCCTCTCTCCTTCCTTTGTTCCAAGAAGGAGATACTCTGTCTCTTGAGTCTTACAACCCTGAGTAAACTAAAGGATATTTTAGATATCTTGCTGTTTGTTTTGGATTAAGTGGTGCTGTTTAGGGAGTAATGTTCTTTTTGGTGTGAATGGGAGGAGTGGAATTTGTAGTTCCTGTCTCAAGAAAAAAGATATTTTCACAATAGATAAAGAAGTGGTTTTTTTACATGTAGGAGAGAGAGGCATGGTACACAATCAGAATTTTTGAAACCTCCCAGTTTAAGGGAGCTGTGATTTGGGCATTGATAAAAATCCCTATTCTTAATGGCAATAAGAGAAAATAATCCCAACAGCCACCCCTCCCCGAAACGTGATTATGTTAAATTTGCAATGATTTTACTTGTATTGACAAAGTATTTAATACAGATTAATCAGATCCTTAATTTAGACACTAATTTGATGATCCACCCAACAATGAAAGAAAGGCTGTTGACTATCCATTATCTCATACAGAAGACAAACACAGTGTTATTGAAGTGATTTGGATATTTTCTGAAGTCAAATATTAATACACACATGCCTTTTCTAAGTTTCAGCCCAGCACCAAAGCTCTGTTTTTACACCAACATTTTTGGCTATTTTACTATGCATAGTAAAATTAAACTATGTTACACAAGGCAAAACACCCTTGTTGTGTTGAATAGTCATTTTCTGAAGATACTGAATTCAACCTTTAATTAGTATTTCATCTATGGCTAGGTACCTTGAATAAGCCCTAATAATATTGCTATCTTCCAGTTTTCTTAGAGATATAGTTTTGAGTTTATTTGGTCGTTTGCAATCATGTCTAAAATTAACTATTTCACTTATAAACCTAAGAAAACAAGGAGGAGTATAATCTCCTAATGGCACACAGAAGTGGGGCCTGCACTGGAAATTTTAATGTGCTCTCTCTTCTTATTATATTTGTACCTTGTCTTCATTACTTAATTTTAATATGAGCTATCAGTTTTCTCCTTAAAGGCCTCAGTCCGAAGGCTGTGCGTGTGGATTGTACCTGTTGTTACGGGAGCCTTTTCTGCCAGCACTGTTTCCCTCTGCTGTCAGATCTCCCCCACCTATTCATTCCTCCTGCTTAAGGCCTGTTTGACACTGTTGTAATGATTCCCCTTGGGAGATGTACAATTAGATTTCTGAGTTCCCACATGGCTCCTGCTTTTTAATGTTTGCTCCTGAGTCAGCACTGTATGCATGACTGACTGGAATAGTGAAAACTTGAATAAATATCTGTTCTCTTCTCTGGATTATTTGGCTGTTTGGTTGTAGAGAAGAAATGTGCCTCTGAAATCCTTCAGGAATCTCATACTCTCACATACAATTAGGTTGTAGTATTTTGGATGCCTAGTCTTTCTGTTTCCTAATCTTACTAGTACCTAAAGGTTTTTGTTAGAAGTAGCCTGATTTTCACCAAAGCTTTACAGTTAAATACAATGGATGATGGATTTTTTTTTTGTCACACAGCAGCATTCTTGATGGACAGTACAGGCTCTGCTCCAAGTTGCATTTGGTCATAAAATATGAGGCAGTGTGAGACTAAATTTGTGTGCTGGTAGAACCATGATCTCATAGCTAGACACTGGGGTAAAATTAGCTTTGGTCAAATTTACATTTTAGAGAGAGCAGGGATAAATGCTTGCCCCCTGTGTCCTAAGAAGGGGAAGGTTATTTCAGGGAATCTATGGATTCCACAAATGCTTCTGGAGTTCAGGATCAAATTATTGCTTTCCTATGAACAGTCTGGGGGTTAATGTTTTTTTCTGCTTCAGCCAGCCATGATGGGTTCAGCTCTGCTGTACGTGCAGGCCCGTATCCTTACATTATGTGTTGATAATTCTCATTCTGTCATATGCTTTGGCTGAGAGTGATGCAATCTATCAGAACCTCTGAGCAATTTTCTTCTTTTGGGCTGCATATCCTTAGTAGTTCGGGTAGCAATTACCCAATCTGAATATTTGGCAAATAGTTTGTAATTCCTGTGGAGAAAGCATATGCAAGCCTGGCTCTGACCTGATTAACTTTTAGCTCCCTGACTTTTCCGTGCAGTACTGAACACCTAAGGGGAACTAGCATGTTCCCAGGTACTTGTATCCTGAACAACATCAGTGAATGCTAATCATCCCTTCTGGATTTGGTGCTCCCTTTCATCTTGGGCTGGCTACAGCCCAGGTGGGTGCAGCTTCTGGCAGCATGCCCTACAACGTAGGTGTTGCTCTCAGAACAGAAGTAGAGGACTGCCAGATGTCCAGTGTCACCTGCCCGAAGGAAATTTTCCTTCCAAATCTCTGTGTGGATTGTTTCACCAGGTGACTGTGCTTGTTGTCTTGGTCTGCTGATATGACCATGTGACAAAATGCACTGCTGGCTTCCGTGTTCAAGGGAAGTGGAATTTAACTTGCTCAGTTGTATTTTGCAGCTGCAAAGAAGGAAAAAAATAGAAGTAAGAGTACAGTACAGGATGGACCAACATATGTCTTGTTTCCTGCATTCTGGCAGCGCTCTTAGGGAGGAGGGACACAGCACCCTGGGAGTGACTATGGGCCAGATCCTCGGTTCAAGAGCTGCAGTCAGGAGTGCAAAGAAAGCTCAAGTATTAGGACCATTTTAATCCCCAGGTGACTAAGGACCTTGCCTACAGAAGGCTGTTTGGTTCATAGCAAGGCATGTTCATTTCATGGTGTTTCCTTTTCCTTCTTTTCAGGGGTAGTTGTAGATGGTCTTACAGTTTTCTAACATTTCTCATCTTTTTTAGATAAGGTTATCCTGTGCTTGCTTGCATGCTGTCAGACTTCAGTGAGGACTAATTTCTTGCAACATCACCTTCTCATTCAAAGCTCCAAACTTCTCACACCAAAATATATCTGATGTCACTGATATGAAAGGGCCTGGGATGGTTCAGTATGTTCCTTTCCTCAGCCAACCACATCTGTCTGATGTGTTCAATAGAGGTGACTGGTTGTTCTTGACCCATCATAAGGCATAGTTTATGTTATTTTGAGCTGGGTTGTCAAAGATGGCCGTTGACAAGACTTGAACTCATTCTCCTTGAGTTTAGTGGGGTGGTTTAACTGCTCATCTCCAGGCAATAAATCTGGAAGTCAGAGGCACAGCAAGGAGGTACAAGGAAGTTCTTTTAATCTTCACAAAACTTCATGGGTGAGGTCAAGTTCTTACCCTGTGATTCACCAGCAAATTTCATCAGGTTTAAGAGGTGAACATCGGCTCCCTCATGCTGCTTTGTCAGTTCCCACATATCAGCATTCCTCCCTATCGTGGCATAAGGGAAATGGATGTGACTCACACTTGACAAGTTTCAGGTAAAGCAGAAATCAGAGCATAAGAGATGTTGAAGGTTGTGACAGTGTTACAAGTACTGGGTCACTTCTCTCCACAGGGAATCTGCTTAACTCCCTCAGACTTTTCCAGAAAAGAGCAAAAAAGACCCAAAAAAAGAAGGATAGTGAGGAAAGGAAAAGATGCCCCCATTTTTTTTGTGGCATTACTACAGAAAGCTGGGCTACCAGGTTAGTTAAGATCTGCAGGGACATTGTGGTTAGCACTGGTGGTTGACTGGGTGCCACTGCATTCCTTGCAGTGGGACTCAGGCCAGCACCATTACACCATCAACTCTGAGGGATCACCAGTAGCACAGATTGCCAACAGGACAGGAAAACACAAGGGAGTTTTTGATACCTAGAAAAGGTGAGCTTTAGTGACAGACTAGTTGTTCTTCCCACCACCATGACTATCCTGGAAATATGAAAGTGTCAGCATGCCTGTTAGCAGTGTTTTCTGTCTGTAATAGAATGGTTGCTGTCAAAACTAGTAGAATGTATATATCTGTGAGGTTTTAAAGTTTGGCATTTTTATTTATTTATTTATTTATATAAACTATAAATTCCCTCACTTCCTTTCTTCCTTCTCTTTAGCAACAGGCTGTGGGTCATTAGTATCAGTATCTCAGATCTCTCTCATGCCACACCTAAAAAAATTGTCAATAGGAGGTGTTGTAGAAGATTCACGCATCATTCCAGCAACTGTAATATCTGTTGGGAAATGCAAAAACACCAGGTGCATAGCTGCTGGATAGAGTTTCCATTTACTTTACCTGGGGCTTTTCTGTAGCATACAGTAATGTACGTCACATGCAGAAAAAAAGTAGGTGGAAGGTTCTTTCCAAACCACATTGACTGAAAGAATGTATGTGTAAGGTAAGCTGTATGCTGACATGCTCATGTGTTCTGCAGAGGAAAGGGTTACCTTGTCAAGGAAGTCTTCCTGGTGCAGGTGTGCATCCTAGCAGATTCATTCAGAGACTGAGAGACGAGAATGAGCCCTCCCTCAACTGACATGTACAAACAGCCTTTTACCCATTTGTCTCCGAGGACATTTGCTGGCTGTCTCGTTAATCTTTTACTCGAAGTCAGACATATGTATTGATGGGAAAACAAACCATAGACCACAGACCCCCTGCCTTGCATTCCTCACCTCCTCAAAATAACACTCATCATAGAAGCATGCAGACAGCACTGATAGCTCAGTGGGTTTCTAGCTGCATTTCCTTGCACTTCTAAAGCACCCCTTCCACTGTTCTCATAAGCTCTTCTTCTTACTTATTGTTTATACTGTTGAGTAACTACCTATGCCCTGCAGTCCATCATATCCCCTTCCTCATTTGCATTTTGCAGGTATATGATTCCTTCTGTATCTCTGAACTTAGTGTGGCTGAAGAAACTGGGACTGGAATTCTTCCTTTCAACACTAGGTCACAGGGTGCTCCATGCACCTCTTGCTGACTTTCTGGAGGCTTTAAAACCACCACTAATTTTACTTTCTTCTAACAGAGTAACAAAACTTTAGGATCTGATCCTCAGCTGGTTGAATTGTTTTTAACTTTATTAAGAGGGAATAAGAAACTTGTGAGCCAGAGCCACTAGCAGAGTATAGAAAGGGAAGTAATTTCAGGAACAGAAATATCTGTAAAATTTAATCTCCAGTTATCTTGCCTCTGACTTCATCATCGTCTGGTCCAAACACACTTTGTGAGCTAAATGCAGTCAGGTTAGCTCAGTACTAAAATAAAAGAGACTGGAGGTGTCATCTTAGTGGTGTTAAATAGTGAGCTTCTATCTTACTCAAGCAAGGAGATTCTTTTGCATCTTGCATCATTGCATTATCTGAGACTTTCTTGCATGTTTGCCTTCAAGTGTGCTGGGCAGATTGGTTGGGATTAGTGGCAGAGGTTTTCCAATGCTAATTTTATTTTTAATAATATTGATTTTCTCCAACAAAGCTATGCATACTCACATGTTGCATCTCATTTTAAGTGAGCTCAAATTTTCTTTAAATAGTAATTATTTAAAAAGGAAGAATACCCTCCAATTCCTGTAAGAATATCGTTTATGAGTATTTTCACTTTGCATCTCTGTAAATGAAAATTACCAAAGCAGAACAAGGATTTTTTTTCGGTTCTTTTTAATCTTAGAGTTATGCTTTGTACTGTATGACATGGGATTGACCTTCATGGGACTGGATCCAGTCAGAATTCGTTATCTCACTCAAATCCACATTTATACATTGTTTAGGGTGTTTGGTCAGGAAGTTTTAGCCTGTCTGTTTCAAATAATTCATATTTCTAGTGTTCAGTCCCAGTAAAATCCACAGAAACTCCAGCAGGCTCTGTAATCACTTCTTCAAGTGAGAATGTATTTTTCAATAGGAATTTAGGTTTGATACAGTGGTAGAACATCTCCTCTCCATTTCATTTTTTTCCTAAATATTTTTGTTTTCAGCTTTTAGGTTTCCTTTGCAAAAAAATTCTCAAAAAACTTTTTGCAGCACCTAGCACAAGGACACTGGGATCATACCTTCTTCTGTAATACAGATTAAAAGTAAAATAAGAAATTAACTGTACAGACTATTGACTTTTCTCCAAGAGGTAGTCAGAGGTCTGTAATAACTAGTTAGGCTGACAGGCCAGGGAAGGGAAGTTCTGGAAGCCAGTGTTGGTTATAATGGTGTGACCTTTGCTATGTTGCCCTGCTAGATCCTTCAACACTGAAGTAAGACCAAGTACTTCCCGCTGTAATTCAGTTGTCAGTCCTGCACCATTCTTAATATTGATGTGGAGGTCTTTGACAAAGGCACCTCCTGCTGTGCTGGTAGCAGTATTTGGAAACTAGTAGGAAATAGCTGTTGTACTTGGAGACAAACAGTTAAATTATGAAGTTGTTTTTATTATACATATAATAACAACAGTCTGTAATAATCTGGGACAGATTTGAGTTTATAAACCCATCCTGCAAACTACATTGGTCCGTCTCTAACCCTGGGTTCACTGAAGACATTGAAGTTCAACATGTAGGTTAAAGTGAAAATTGCATTCAGTGTTGGCTTTTGTATAGACTAATTGTTGGCTGGAAAGCAGTAAAGCTAAAGAGAAGGCTGAAAAGCTAGTGAAAGTGCTGTGGCAACTCACTGTAAATTTCTAAGTCCCTGGTGGGGAGACTACATCCAATTGCTGTTACTTCTCATACACTTAGATCAATGGGTAATTCTTTGGGGAGTGGCATTATTGTTTTGTTCTGAATTGTGTTCATGGCTGGTCCGTGACCATACCTCCTGGGCTGAAAGATATTACAATAGAGATGGATCCTCTCCACCTTTGCAAGTGAATTGAGGAGGCCAGGTCTGGCTGCTGTGCCTTGGGTAAGCTGTGGGAGCAACTCCCATGCCTTCCTCCCTGTTACCCTGCTTACAGAGGTGCTGGAATGCAAAGGAGATGAAGTGCCAGTGCATCTGCCAGCCTGTCCTGCCTGGCTGGGTTTCATTGTTCTTCTCCGAATTTCATCCAATATTTCATTCAGGGAACAGTAATGCAGAACTTAGCATCCTGGATGATTTCTTGCTCTCTTACGTGGCCTCCGTGCCTTTGCTGGGGTCAGTATCCTCCAGATACCCACAGCCTACCACGCTCTCCTGCCTTCCCCTTCCGCTCCCCCAGCAGCTTGCTGTCCTTTAGCCAGGTTACACATATTTTTTCAATCCCGGTTGTTCATGGTCTCTGAGCACAAGGCTTAGTGGAGTGCTGTGCTGCCAGCGCTGCGAGACGCCCCAAAGGGAGCCTGGCTGTGGCTCTGCTGTTTTCACACCTCTGCGCAGATGGACCCAGCTCCCCTCCCCGGCGCCCCTGCGGGCGCCCTGCCCACCCTTGGCCTCTGCTGTCAGAACGACTTTGGCAACTGCCACTGCTGGATTGCATCACCATGCATGGCTCCCAGGTGGCTGCAGCTTTCAAACTCGCCTATCAGCCTGTCTATCTGCTATTAGGTTCTTATCTTGCCTCTATCCGGGGTATCGACTGCTGGGCTGCTTTTGCAGCTTTAATTGCAGTTTGGGCACGGCAGCACTGGGATGTGGGTGCTAGGTCAGCAAACATAAATCCCATGGTTGTTCAGGCTTGGACCACAGTTCTGTGGCACTGCAGGAAATGGAGGTTCAGCGGGCTGAAGAACACGGGAAGTAAAGCAAGCGCAGCATCTACTCGCGTGCCTCAGCAACGCTCAGGGAAAGGAGCAGCGCTGCTAGCAGGCACCACTGGGGAGACGCCAGCTTCCCCCCTGTGATTTATAGGGGCTTTACAGCAGGGAGGGTCCAAATAGGGCTGGTAGGAAGCAGCTCATAGAGCTGTGTGGGATTAGTGAGGAGTAGACAGAGGCAGCATAGGACCGGGCAGGGGACCTGCTCGTGGGACGGCTCAGCCACAGAGGCAGCTGGCACTGGAGTGCTGATAAGGAGGAGAAACAGATGGCCACGCAAGCCCTTACACATGCCTTCCTGGTAGGCCTGCTGAAGGCTGGTCCACATTCCTTATTCCCCAAACAAAAATACATCTTTTCCTTTCCCTTGTTTGAAGATTTCATGTGGTTCATTAAAGTTTTCTGCCATAAATATGCTCTTGCGGTCTTAGCCCAGTACATTGCTGCCGCTTGTGAATGACACAGGATCAGTCCCATTTATGCCTCTACTGTGCTGTTGTGACATGGTTACCCTTTCTTTAGTGCTGCAAGTCTGAAAAGTTAAAGAAAATCGAGAAAAATGATAAAAGAAGGAGAGACAGCAATTATGTAAAATATCCCAAAACCAATTCCAGAACTGGCCTTGATACCAAGGGAAGCATGCAGCAACTCCTAGGTGTGCAGCAGGTAACATGACAGACTGCTGAGTGGAATTTGTTTAAACTGTGTTCCGTATCATGGAGGTAAGAGTGGTGCAGTGGGACGTGGCAGTTGCTGTGGAAGCCTTTTGGCTGTATGGCAGAGGGGGAAACCTTTTGGCTGCATGGCCGAGGGGGAAACCTTTTGGCTGCATGGCCGAGGGCAGAAGGTGAGCAGAGCCCAGGTAGTGCCTGTGTACTGGAGGCAAAGCTCCAGCATTTGGTATCCTCTCCGTACAGCAGTTCATTGCTTGCAGGCTCGTGTTATGCAGCTCTGTCTATTCTCCATTACTACAGAGCCACCATGGGGATGAGGTTTGGAAAAAGCACAGAATGTTTCTAGTAGTGCAGATGTTTTCAATGAATTCACCCTTCAGAACTGAAAGCGAAGGAGGCCTGGAAGGGGAAGAGTGTTTGTAGTGAAAAATATTCGGCTCATCCATATGTAGACCCAATGTGAGCCTGGAAGACACTGAGTGCTCCCTGTGAAGTGACAAGTGCCCTCAGTCTTCACTAAAGTTTTGCTGAAGGCAGTGGGTATGTCTGCATAGCAGTGGCAGCAATGACTGCTTTTTGGCTGGGTAAATTAGCCTTTGTGGCTGCGCTTCGGCTCCTACAGTATGCACGCTTCAGTATCTCTTTAGAGGCTTGTCTGATGAAAAGGGAAAACATTCAGCATCTTGCCAGATCAGGGCCTGGATTTTGAAATGTTTTTGTAGGTTAAAATGAGAATGCATATGCATGGGCTTGTTTTCAAGCAAGCTGAGCACTTGTAGCTTACAGAGTTGGGTGTAAATTTTAGATGTTCTGAGTCTCAGAACATTTTTTCTCCTGATACTATCCTTATTGCCCTTACCTCCACCTCCTCTGCTCTTGTATAGTATTTTAGCTATGTAACTGTACTATTTAAAGCATTTATGATACCATTTGTTTGGGAGACAGTATAAATCTGCTCCATCCTATTTAGGAGTTTGCACTGCCACTCAGCAATGTAAAGCCCTGAGTGACTTCCATGTAAAATCAATCAACAATAGTGAAATCTAGTGGAAGGGCTGCGAAAGCCACTCAAATAAGGCTCCCTTTGCTCCCCAATGGCCTTGTCTCAGCCAGTGAACTGGAATCTGGCCTGTTTCACTCACCATGAAATGTCTGGGTACAAATTTACTCTTTTAACATCTTACAAAAAAAGTTGCATGACACAGTCCCCACAACTTTCATGTTTTAGAGAAGTGGTAGAGATGGAAAATTTGTGTGAGGACCCTTGTCACTGTAGTATCTCAAATGGTAACCTAATTCTGTGGAGTATCATCAATTGTAATCTTATGTGAACAGGCTTTCCTGCACAACAGTATTTCTGGAAATATTTAAAAAGGTGCCGATGTTTATACAAAAGGTGGATACAGTTTTAGGTCTATATATCTGGACTTTTGATGCCCTCCCTCCTTATCCCCACATCTGTTTCCAAGAATGTCGTACCTGGAAAGAATCATTTCAAATTAATTCAATTTGTTTCAAAGCAGCCTAAGCTTCATCCCTCACAGGGGCCACTCAATCATATTACTGCTCCTGTGAAACTCCTAATAGGACACAAAACAAGTAGAAGTAGATTCAGGTGATCTCACATATTAAATATACTAATTAAATCTGGCAGCAAAATGACTTTGTGAATTTCCTTTAATCCTGTTTTTAAATTAGGCCATATGTATTTTGGCTGTAGTTTTCACATGCTCTCTTTCTACGAACTTCCTTTTGACCATGTCCTGTGGCCAATTCATATCCAATTTTTGAAAATCAGTCTTAGGTGATAACTGGATCATTACATACAAGGTGTCTAATTCTTTCAAATCAACCTGTTCCTTTGAAAATCTTACTGAATATCTCACATGAGAGGTTCAAAGCTGAACTGATCTGATTGTCCCTGTTAAAAACCCAAATGTGCTGGGTCTCTGTGTTTTATGAGAAATGTTTCCTAGAGGAAAACTAGCTTTAAGAAAATGGGGATTCTTGCTTTAAATCAGCAGTAGTTTTCACTTTGCTACTTTATAGCTTTGCCTGTGGGGAATATGGTCCTATTTATCTGTTTTGCAGTGACATACTGACTAATGAGATTAACAAGGGGCATACTGACTAACGAGGGCTTCTTCCTGGAGTCCTCTTCTGTACAGTCTTGGTATTTAACCCACCCTGTAGAAAGTTTGGTTTGCAGTTCAAGGAATTCTGTGTTACTAGCCAAAATGTTACCGGTCAGTATCTACTTGAATAAATGTTCAGCCCTGACGGGTGCAGTCCTCTGTTGTGCACATTTTAACTTCACAAAGCCAAAGCTCCTTGTGGCATCCAGGATTTATAGTGGTACCTGAATGGACTCTTTTAGGGGATGGGAGGAAATTCTCTGTTACTTCTGGGGCCCAGAACATGGACACTTTCATGTCTCATGCTCCCTGGAGTACATTATACTTTTTATCTATTTCAGGTGGGGTGGGATGGTGTGGGTGTGACAGCTAAAATGTGCACAGTGTTTACAGGCCATTCTGGGCAGAACATCTAATTATATGATTTTGGAGGGACTGAACTTGGTGAGCTCGGTGGCCCCGCTCCTCCTCATTTTATGCTGCACTCTCCTGACTGCACCAGTGACATAAATATGCAATAAATAATACAATCTATAGTAGCGCTGCTTTCACATAATAACTATGGCAGCAAAATTCTTTCCTGGAGCCAACCATTTAGTGGGTGTAATCTGTTACAGCTCTGTCAAATTACACAGGACTCCATCAGTTCACTGCAGCAGCAGATTTGGCCACTTTTGTTCCATCAAGGATTAGTGGATGGGAAATTTACCTAGACATACACACAGACACAACAGTGCTCACCCAGGGAACACAGTATCATGGACTCACCAGAGCTCCTGTTTTGCTAGGATGACAATCTGGTCTGCTGGAGTGAGTTTGTGCCAGCACAGTTCTCTTGATCTCCGTGCACTTAGTGACTCCTCCACTGGGCAGTAATGTTGAAGAGCAAGGAAAAGCTGCCAGTGATACACAAATTTGTGGGTGTGCAGACATGCACATAGTGCGGAGAAAATAAGTGGCACTGTTGAATAAACGTCCTATCTGCAGAGGTGTGAGGTAGTCGCATTACTCAGAAGTGTGCTGAAATGATTGATGCTAAAAATGTTATACCACTGTACTTCACACAGTGCACATTAAAGGAAAGCCAAGTCAGGGCATATTAAATTTTATTGAGAGTGGGTTTTGCAACTTTTTAAGAGGCCATGTGCCATGCTTCCTTTTTTAGGATCCAACTACCAAAATTAAAACCAGTAAATCTTTCTAAAAATAATCTGAGAAAAACTTTCCCCTATGTGAAAATGAAGCATGTTAATGTCCTCGTGTGCCTTAATTTTCCATAAAAATATTGCCTTGTTGGACAGCACAGTCCATTCTCCTTGCATGATACCATTCCCCTTGCATGATACCAAACTCCATGTATCACCTCTTCACCTTGTTGCTGATGGTGTGAAACTGGATGTGACCAGTCCTGGTGTTCAAGCCAGTAACATTCCCAGGGATGGGAGGACGCTTTCCACTAATGGAGGCAGAAGACCCTGACTGCAACAGACTGCCTGAAGAAGTGAACAGGATTTGGACCACTAGATCTGGGGAAGATATAGTTGTGGGAAGATGAAGGATTTAAAAGTCAATCAGATACAAATTTATTGCATGGGTTTTAATGAGGAATGTGTGCTTTGTGGGCATAGCTGTATGCATACTCACTGTTTGCATTCAGTGAGCAAAGACACATGTGAAAGGTGTTTGCATAACATGAATGGGAAGTAGGTAGGGTTGTTCTTTCTCACAGTCATTCTCTTTCTGTTTATATATATATATATAAAATTTACATTTATTGCAAAATATTATGTACTCAGACTGCAGCATTATGTTAGGCACACTATTTCACTATTGTATGTTGAATTCTTGGGGAGAGATGGAGATGCAGTAAAATTAAGCAGGATCCTGGGGAGGTGATAATTTCCAGTTAAAGGGGCATATAGTTTGCATAAGCAATAAGGAAAAAGATGATCTTATTGATTCTGGAGAATTTCTTCTGTGTGTACTAGGAGGCAGAAACAGAAATGCTATTCAGATATTTTAAGACTGTGCCTTTGTGTCTTTCTCTACATCTAGAGAGTGCCCTGCCCAATTTGTGCAACTCTAGCTTAAACAGAAGAAATGACCACTTCTGCGTGACTGTGTCTGTTTCGTAGGGCCAGGCAGTGATGAATGTGGAGGGAAGCTCCTTTACTGCTGCTGGCTAGAACCAAAATGTGAAGACATGGGTGAAAAGGGCAACCCTGTGTGAACTCAAATAGCTTTCCAGTCTCTTAAAATTGCTCAGCCTAGATAAAATTGTGGGATGTGAACTGCAAGTGCAGGCGGGAAGCTTAATGCTTTCTGGAAAAAGTAATGAGTGAAGGCTGCAGCAAAAACCAGAACAGCCCTTCCTCCCCTCAGCCCACTCTGCTCAAATGAGCACTTTCTCTGCAACTATTGGCAGTAATAATCTTCATCTAAAACATCTCTTGTTACAGCCTTTATTGTATTGTCAGTAAGCGGGTAACAAGCCGGAGCTGTACGAATAGTTCTGTGCTGATAAAAACGCAGTCAAGTGAAACTCAGAAAATACTTTTTAAAAATGCATTCTGAAATGCTTTCTTGCAGTGCTAAAAGCAGTTTACAGGAGATGTTGAAAACTAAGTGCAAGGTGCAGACACCATGTGTTTACTTTTTAAGACTGGGGTAACGCCTAGGAAAATCTTTGCTTTTGAAAGATGTTTCAAGCAGAGGACCAAAGGCACTGCTGTGTACTCATGTAAGTTCCAGGGGAGCAAAGGGGGCTGGACCTGTATCCACCAGGAGTTGGTGCAATCACAAGCAAACCTTGATGTGTTTTTCTGGCATCAGTGGGACATGCCTTGAACTGCTCTAGGAGCTAGAGCCAGGCCCCTGCAGTGGCCAGGGCTTCTCAGGGAACTCTTTTTGTTCATCTGTGCTACTTCTGCCCATTTCAAAAACTGTGGTCAATTAGCTGAAAAAACAGATGTGCCTGTGATATTTCTCTTCCTCTAAAGGTTACAGGCCAGATTGCTCTTGGTGCTTGCATGGCAAAAAGGCAGGAGGTGGGGAAGAGGGGAAGGAGCAAGAAACCTTTGCTGGTGTATTTGCATACCTACTGAGACACAAATATGGGGAATGACGAGGAATCAGGTTCTTTAGTCAGTAACAGCCCTTACAGCAGGGAGGACAGGGGGAGGGCTGGGGGAATGGAAGGGTGTTCTTTTCTCCACAGCATCTCTGTACCCATCAGCCTAAGAAAGTCAGGCACACAATAGCGATGCAGTTTCTCAGTTTTCACTTCATCTCAACTCCCTCAGGCACAGGGAGTTTTGGGAGTTAACCTGAGCATTGAGAAGCAAGTCACCCCATCACTCTTCAAGTAGAAGACATCAGCTGGCAGAGTCCCCGGAGGTGTGCGGGCAGGGGTCTCTGTGCTGGCTGTAGAGGGAGCTAAGGAAATGTGCACCTCCGAGGTGCAGACAGCCAACGCTGACTGCGTGAGGTCGACCTCAGGTAGGCTGGGGCAAGGAAGAGGGCAGCCCTGCAGTGCTGCCTGCACTGCTGTGCCTCCCAAGGCCAGCTGGACACTCTCCTCGGGCTGCTGCGTGGTGTGGACACTCACCTAAGGCTTGCATTCGGGGCAGCTTTCCGAGGCTCCCTGGGCTGCTCCCTGCTGACCCCGGGGTAGTTTAGCCGCCTCTTCGGGAGAGCCGCCTGCTTGACGCCTTGGAGCCGTCTGCCAATTCCTCCCCTGTCACCACCTCTTTTACTCTGTGTGTGGCATCAGAGCAGCCAGCAGGATGTAACTATAGACTAAGAGTATTTAGGGCTGTCGATGCAGACCAGCACTACAGTAGGTTGACTCACAAAGGACAAGGGATTCTTTTTTTTTTTCCCAATGCAGTTTTTCGGGCTTAAGCTTATGCAGTGGACAGGGAGTGCTGCTTAACTAGAAAAGCTGCTGTAAGAGAAAGTTTCCTCATTTTATTTTGTGGTGCGGGGGAAAAGTTTATTCTCTTGCATGAAATATGATGGGAAGGCCAGAATCCCCCTGCCAGGGCTGAAGGGACATGGTAGTGGTGTGAGCCAATGTGAGCGAGGAGACAGCCTTGGGCACTTCTATACTGTGAGGGCTGGTGAAACTTTGGATCCCCTCCTGACTGCAGATCTTCACAGCAGCATTCCTTGTGTGACAAGCCTTTTTCACATTTCCCCATTCAGCTGATTGTGGGTGCTGCGCTATTTTAAACCCACATGGAAGTATGTTTTTAGGACCATCTGCTACCGGCCCTAACCCAGATGATACAGTTAGAGCCTGCCCACAGCATCCTCCCCTCCTTCAGACAGTTCCAGGAACAAGCAGTGAGTCAGTCCCGCAGCTGAACTCATATTTAGCTAACCCTGATATCCTGCCTATCAGAGAGAAATGCACAACGGCCTTCCCAGGTGCAAAGCCCCGTTGTTCCCATTATTTAGAGAACGCTTGGAATTAAAAAAAAAAAAACCAACACCAAAGCAAATGTCAGATCAGTTAGTGCGTCAATTCCTTTTGTTCTGAAGGCTGAGAAGGAAGAAGTGATCAGTCCCCACACCGCAGCTTGCCCCTCTTGCCTTTGCTTCCAGGCTGAAGGGCAGTTTCTGCCCCTGGCTGACCGGCAGGCTCGTAGCCCTCCCCTTGCCTCTCGCTGCGGTGCTGCTGCCTCGGCAGCGGCTCTCCCTCGTGCTGAAACATCTCTGCACAGCTGGAGCACAGTTAATTCTTCCTTCGGGCACTGGGGGTGAGCACAGGCGTCTCCCGGAGCTGCCTAAAGGCCAGTGATGCCTGTCAGGGTCCTGCCTTCTCTCATTCAGCAACTGTTGTTAAACACACATCTGTGGGTCTGGATGAGGCTTTCTCTTTACCTTAGCAGCTTCATGAGCCTGAAATAAGGTTTCAGCCAATGGATCATCTGAAAAAGCCTCCCAGGAAGCAGCATGACTAAGAACCAGCATTTATAAAGCATTACTTGATGTATTTTAAACTCCTGCTCTTTGATCCCTGTATGATCCAGCAGCCTCTTTCTGGCTGCTTGGCAAAACCGGCAAAACATGCCCTGCTCTGTCATCACATTTCTCCTGGATCCCCTCAGCATGCTGCACTGTTTCCCACCCAGTAGGTTAATGACCCATAATTACCTTCATCATATAATGAATAAAGTTCAGTATCTCCACAGCAGATACACTAGCACTCAGCCTGGGCACAGCCTTCAATGTTAAATGATACCTGAGGCCCTGTCCTGCTCCTGCTGAAGTGGAGGTAAATGCCCCACCCGGCCTCCACACAGCCACTGACTTCCCAAATCTGCAGCACAGAGGAAAACCCTCCCTGACACTGCCGGGAGCATTACCTGTAAAATGAGTATGAAACATGAACGTTGTTTTAGTTAGACTATGCAGTGTTTGTGTGCTCCCACGTAAGCTTGGATCAGCTCTGACTCTGAGGAGCTTTCGCTGGTATCCTGTTGCGATCAGTGCTGATTTAAATAAGCATCATGAACCTAATTATTTAGTACTGCTCACATGACACTGCATTTGCTATGGTACCCTTGAGACAGGCAGGCTTTATCCCGCTCAAAAGAAACATCCACAGCTGTACCACCTTCTGCTTCAGGCTCCTTGGAGTTACTTCATCGTTGCCTGACAGCTGTGTCCCCTGACCATTATCTGGTGGCCGCATACGTCAATAGCGGACTGTATGTACTGTATGCACTAGACTACGGTGTGACCTGACAACTCGGCTTCCTCTCCCAGAGTATATCTTCTGCTACTCTTCAGCATCCTACAGTTTATCTGTGGTCAGCTTTCTTACCCATTTCCTGCCAGCTGCTACTGGTCTTTTAGTCAGCTCTGCCAGGCACACAGGCAATGGTGAGCTTGCTGAGCCTTGTGCTGCATTATTTCTTGGATGGAGGCTCTGCAAAGGCTGCTCTGGAGTTTTGTATAGAGGTTTTCTTTGAATGTAGTGTCATGGCAATTAAAGAATGCCACTCTTAAGAAATACACCTTGTATTTATCAGGTGGTATCAGTTTTATCTCTGTTCTAGCATTGTTGCAGCCTTATGGCTGAGGCTTTGAAAGCACAAAATTGTTTCTAGCAAAAGTTATAACTAATTTCATCAGCCCACAAGCCCAGAATTTGGTATTCTTCTTACCTCCTCTGCCAAGCTGTCCCACAGAGATGTTAAAGCTGCTGAGGGCACAAGTCTCTGCTCTGAATCCAGAATTTGGTGTTTTACAGGAACATAATTCCTCTGCATAAGACTTTTGGAAAATGGCTTTTTATCCAAGCTGGGACTGAGCCGATGGCATTGTGGTCATGTACTGAGCTCAGTTTGGAGGTGTCCTCATTGCCACAGCTGGGTGCAGCAGTTGTGGAGGGTCACTATTCTTGGATGTGTCCCTTGCTCCTCTTGCTTCTGGCGGGGCAGGTTTAGGTTTACTTTTGGGGCTGTGTTGGGAAGCACCTGTTCTGAAGGAATCAAGTCACTGGAACTCAGGGCTCTTAACTGAGGGTTTGTTCTCCACCCTTCCGCCCCGACTTCCTCTGTGTGGGAGCTCCCTTCCCAGGAGCATCCGAGTGAGCCCCAAATGAGATGAATATTCAGTGAAGCAGAAATTGGCTAGAGAGACTCTGGTGTTCCAGCCTATCAAAAAAGAATGGCTTTGAAACCGCAAAAGTAGAAGAGCTCAAAGACTTGCCCAAATGTTTTTTTTTTTTTTTTTTTTTTTAAGTGAAAAGCACTTTAAACCTGTATGAGGTTTATGAGTCAGCATGTAATAGATCCTTATACTGGGGTATGTGACAGTATAGGAGTTCCTGAGATTTCTTGCAAGCATTTTGCTAAGCCCAGACACACCATCAATAGTGGGTTCTGTAAGACTGAGCACAGGGAAGGCATGGATAAAGCCGTGCCCATGTTCCATTCAGCCATGCAGCCTAACTGCACTCTTGGAAACAGGAGTATTTGGGCCAAAGGCCAAGGCAGATCACATGGAAAATCAAGGGGAAGAAGAAATTTGGCTCACACAGTGGAATTCACTGCTGAGCATCTGAGAGACTGAATGCTCACAACACAGTGTCTCAAATGAGAAGCAAGGCAGAGATGTCTTCCGGGAAAGTGGTAGGAGGGGTTGTGTCCATCCTTTCCCATTCAACATTCATTTTGAGACCTAATGATGATAACTGGGAGTGACGGGGGTGTTTTTATTCTGAAACACCTTTTGAAGGAGCCTGACAATCTCAGCAATACGCTGAGGATTCCTGGAGAGGTTTGTCTCACTGTCCTAGAGCCAGCTAGTGTGAATACTCTGGGTTTAATGTCTAGCACTGTTGCTGCCTTCTTTCCTGGTAAATTTAGTAGACATACCTAGGAAAAATCCAGTCCAACTGAGCACCACAGAATGCTAAGATGGAAATTACACATTAGAACTTTTTGTTCCTGCTGCAGGGCTCCTGCCATGTGTTGAGTGAGTTGTAGATTTTAAGGCACTGGTGCATTGGTGCATTGGCTTATTAAAACTCGGGTGTCAGTGAATCCACTCGACCCAGTGATGCAGATCTGCCAATATAACTAGTTTTCTCTCCATCATTTACTATTCCAGCAATTTTGAAATGAGATCTATCTTTTAGTAGCAACATTTTTTTCATTTTCTTCAAAAAATTGCTAAGGATAGTGAGCAGCATTGGGCTAAGAGGTTTCTGGGGGATCCCATTAAACATCTTCTGAAGATGGGAATGATTCAGTTAGGATTGCCTTTGGCTCACTTTTGGCTCACCAGCTTTTAATCGATTTAATAGGAGGTACATTAATTCTGGATAGTGCTAATTATTTTAATCAGAATGCCATGTGGGACTGAGTTAAATGCCTCACAGATGTTGAAACCCATGACATAGACACAGCTATCTTTATCAGCTAAACTGGTAATTTCACTAAAAAGCAACACTGAGCTCATTTGACAAGACTTTTCCATGAAGTCATGCTGATGACTATTAATTACACTGCTATCTTTTAAGCCTTTTTCAACTCTGACCCACCTGTGCCCATCTGAGTAGGATGAAGGTGCAAGGCAAAGGAGACATGGAGGCAGAGGGGACTTGATGAGCTGTCATCTCCAGGCCAGGAGCTACACTGGGTAGTATCAGTCATGTAAAGACTGTTCTCTCACTAATCCTTCACATCAATCTACTTGACTTGTGGATCAGTGTTGGGCTAGTCAGCCTGTGGTTGCCCAGCCTGCTTTTTGTACCCTCTGTAAATAGTAATGCCTCCTGAGCTTTTTGCCAGTCTTCTGGAAGCTCTCCAGTGGTCCCAGATGTGTGAAAAATCAACACAAACATTTTGGAAAACTCGTTGGCACATTTCTTTAGTATGCTAAGGTGCAACTTACCAAGTGCTGCTGATTGAAAAATGTTCAGTTTTGATAGTGGCTGTTTAACTTTCCCCTAAGTAACTGATGGAATAGAAAGTGTTTCCTTATCATTATGAGATAAGAATACATCATCCTACTAGTTTCCAAATACAAACCTGAAATATTTATTGAATATTTCTTCTTCTATGAATCATGACTGACAATTTTGAGATTCCTATCTAGCTGTGGAGCTATCCCATTGTTAGGATTTTGTTTGTTCCTGATAAATTTAAACAGTTCCTCTTTATTGTTCCTACTGGCTGCAGATTTGTGTGTTGGTGCCTTTAATTTCCTACAGTAATTTCCTCACTGCTGATATATGTACACCCACGTTGACAGATCCAGATGCAAGTCCAATGTCCAAACTACCAAAGTTTTAATGAATTTGGGCTCCTGATTTTGTCTTGACCCAATACAAATGAACAGCTCTAAAGATTGGGTTAAGGTTTAATTTCTGAATTTCATATCCCTTCTCTCTGATTCCAGAAAAGCTGGCACATTTCAAAGCCATCTTTTATTCAGTGGCTCTCAGTCTTTGAGAATCAAGATCAGAAAAAAAGAATCCCATTTGTTTCATTCCCGTGAATCAGGAATGAACTGGTTTGGACTACAATAAAAATACCTGGGTTATATTTTGAGTGGTGACTATGGACTTGGCTACAGAGCTAACTGTGGATGGGGCTGGTTGTCCTCTGCTCCTCATGCAGGGCTCAAACCTGTTGCAGAACTGGAGACTGCAGAGAGTAGTGAATTTCTGCAGGAAGGGAGCCCTTTGGTCCAGGCCCTGCTGCAGTGTGTATCCGTGAGGGCAGATGGACAATCACAGAGCAGTGGAGAAATGAATTCACTGCATCAAGGCTGAGGCTGTGCACGTCACTGCCCTGTCCTGCTGAGCAGTCACTTGCAGCAGCACTCAGTCCTGGCCGTGGGGGTAGGAGGGTCAGCCCAAGTGCTGCCCTGCCTTGAGTTTGGAGGTGGGTGGCAGTGGCCTCTGGAGACACTGGTGGGATGAGTGGGTCTTTCTCATTGCTTCCCTCCCAGCTGCTGGGGAGGTGTGAGACATTTTTCACCCTTCTTGTTGCTGTCTCTGACCTAGTGTGCTGCTGTCTGCTGCAGTTGTGCCCTGGGGGCTTAGAAAAGCCCCTCTGGGTAACAGTACATGAATTGTTATTTTTGATTGCAACCGGGTGACCATTTATTGACTCTTCAGCTGGGTAAAGTTATTTAGAAAGTTATGCAGCTGTAAGAATGCTGCAAGCCTGGCTTACAACTCTCCTCTCTTTCCCAGTAATAGACTTTGATTTGCCGTAGTTCATTTCCCTCTGAAGTCTGCTTTTTGTAGATAACATAAAGCACTTGGCATAGTGGTTGATAACTGAATGTATGAAGCATGACATTTTCCTAGATACAGTATGCCACATGAACACTTGTCTTTTGTATCAGAACCCATAAACAAGAGTTGACTGAGGGCAAATAGCTTGCTCAGGTCCTGTGGAGAGGCAGGGAGTGAGTCAGTGCTGAAGGGAGCGTGATGTGGTCACAGCTGCTTTGAGGAGGGCATGTGGCAAGACAAGGCAAAGCCCAAGGGCAAATAATCCCTGTGAGCCAGCTGGTAGCAGGTGAGGCGACTCATGATGTGGATTAAAAAAAAAAAGTATTTTGGAAACTTAATTTCCTCCTGTCTTGTTTTGCTGTCCAGTGATTAAAATACTGACATGTTTTTCTGTCTCTGGAGCATGGCAATCCACCTCTCCTCCCACCTCCCCCAGGCCAGTGAAAACCTCAGAAACTGCCATTAAGGACCAGGACACTCCTGCTGGGTTTAGACCTCGGCAGCCCTGTGGGGGTAGATGACGGTGCCCATGCCGAGCCATCAAACAAAGCAGTTAACCTCTTGGTTTCTCCCTCACCACCCACAAAGAGAAGCTAAAAATAGTAGGCAGCCTTACAGAGTTCTGGGAAAGAATAAAGTAAGAATAAAGCACAGGGCTGGGTGGCTGGAAAGCAGCACTGTGCTGTAAGATGGAGCATAATGTATACCAGTGAATATGCAGAACTGTGTAGTATATTTTAAAAGTAATGAAGCTTCACACCTTCAGCTTTGCTATTAAAGAATTGCTGAGAGCTAGATTCACACTGCTGTGCTGCTGAGAGTTAGAAAGGATGTGTATGAACTGAGGGAAAATGACTGCCCTTCTCCTTCACAGTTCTCAAGGTTTAACACCAGCTGCCTGGCTCCAGCCAACACAGGACTTACGCAGAAAGGTAAAGGAGAGAGAAAGTGGTCATGTCATGAAGGGCAGCTAGAAGAGTATGGGAAGTACACAGCTCTGGTGAGTTAAATTGAAGATACTTGGGGTTGAATTTTTGAGCGTCCCAACTGTGTATGCAAGCTGCAGGCAGGCAAGTGTAGGCCAGAGACAGCTCAAAGAAATGCTGACTTGCTCATGAAAATGCAGATTTTACAGTTGTGTGTGTAAGAACTTTTGCATAGCAAGTAAGAAGCTGTGAACTGCTTCCCTCGATGCAGACTGAGCTTCTTTGGTTCAGACTCAGTTGTAAGGGAAAGTAATCCAGTTACTGATTTTGAGTGAGAATCAGGCATCTGTTTAGATCGAGTTTTTGCATTCTGTTTCAGCCATACATTTATGAGCTATCCAGAGGCGCGGGAACTGAAAGTGAAGAAAATATTTGTGGGATTCCACAGAGACAGGAGGAAGCAGCCACTGGTTTGCACGTGTGAATTTTGCCAGTGCATTTTGGTGGCTTAGAATGAAAGCCTAGTGCTTGCTCATAATGAAAGTTGAACCTAAAACTGGTCATATCCAAATTCCCAATGCCCAGAAAACTGGAGTGTGAGGGCTTAAGAGAGAAGAGAGGGGCTACACCAGGTAAAGATGCTGTATATTTATTTTAGTGCTCAGAGTTGATTAGAGTTGGGTGAAAATGATTACCTGAAAGGATTCTGAGTAAACCAATTTAAAATGTAATTATGAAGGGCTCAAGACTGTGTGTGTGTGTGTGTGTGTGTGTAATTATGTTTCTTGCCCGTGTGCACTGTACTCAGTGATTTTGTTCTGCAGTGAGTGGAAGGGGGAGGAAGGGATGTGCAGGGGAATAGCTGCATGGGGAGCAGCTGTTGTTGAAAGGCAGCTTGTGCTGGGTTTCTCCTGTAATCTGGAGGTGCACTTTTAGCTGTGCTCAACGTAGCACTGAGCTGGGTATCAAACCCAGCGTAGCCATAGCAATGTGTAGTTGTGTTTCAGCTGCTCAGAATTGGGAACAAAGCTGGGCAGGTGATTGAAGTGAGCTCCATGCTCCTCTCTTGGGATTCTCCTAGCCTGTGCCACAGCGAGCTTGTACAAACCAGCTCAGGATTGCCATGGCATATCTTGGGATAAGACCACTGACATCCTGGCCTGTGGCATTTCAGGGTTGCTCATATCACCCCTGTGACCAGCAGCAGAGAATAAGCCTCGTCTGGTTAAGTTATTGCAGACTAGCTCATGTCCATGCTGTTGGGGGTGAAGTCAGTCTGGGATGGGCTTGCTGCAGCCACAGTTTGCTCTGAAGTGAGATGAGTCTGTGCAGAGTGGGTGTAGGAGTGAGGGAACTTGTGCCCCTTGGCTGTGGCTGGCTCTCCTTTCATATGCTGGCTCAGGGCTAGAGCCTGGGGTGAGCAGACCAGCACAGTGCTGGCACTGCACGCATCCACGAGCCATGCAGGACAAGCCACATGCATGGTCTGGAGGCACCTTTTTGAGGCTGTTACATCTGGGCTTTCGTCCAGATGTTTTTCTTCTGCACTCTCACATTACTGAAGGCACAAAAGGTCAGGAAATGTTCCTAGAATCCTTCTTGCATTAAACAGGGAATGCAGTGAGGAAGAGAAAGGAGAGGAGAAATTCTTGGAGGAAGGTGGGCTATGACAATTAAGGGGGCAAAGTTAGGAGTGCTTAAGGGCATTTTATCATCAGTGGTGAAGGGTGATTTTTTGTGGGACCCAGTGAATGTGTGTCTGAGTTAAGTAGTGAACTGTGCACAGAGGCACATTTAGGAGAGAAAGTGAAAGGACATGCTCCGGCTGACTCACACGTTCATCCACAGCGTGAGAGCGATCCCTTTTGTAAGACACAGCCCCAGTTGGGCAGCAGCTGTGCTGCACATGGCTCTCGCCTTCATCTGACATGGGAACAGAGGGCAGGAAGAGACTCCTGGGATAGCATGCTCAATATCTCTTATTTTATCCTGGAATTCCTGATCAAGCATAGTATTAAAAAATAAAAAACAGCAGTGTTATGTCCATGTTGTTTCATCTTTTCCTTATCCTTTCTGTATGTCTGCTTTCTCCTACTGCCTTAATTGGACTGTTGGCTGCTTGGGGCAACCATGGTCTTGTGCACTTATTATTTGCTGTGGTGGTCCAGTATCATGCCGACTATCACATCAGCACTTCAGACACATCCTCTGGCATTTTTGGACGTGGGCTGCAAGATAGAGCTATTCCATTGGGACAGGCACATTTTCACAGCAGGAAACCTATGTTTCTGTTTTGTCCTTTGCTCAGTAGGTGCTGGTGTGTTTCAGCTAATCCTTTTCCTACTTAATCATTCAGTCAGCACCAGTGTGTTCCTCTGAGTAATGGCCTAAAGACCAGAACTTCTAGCCAAACCTTGCATTTTTCTAAAACCACAAATCAAACTTGAAAAATAGGTGCAATAAGAAATAAAGCTTCCCAATAAAGAGAAAGGAATAGTTCAGCTGCTGTCATCTTAACTCTTAATACCTTCTTGCAGGAAAGAACTGTTTTTGGAAGATGGCAAGGGAAATGAAAAGGGGTAGCAGTGCATACAGCTGATAACACTGACCTGTTTTCTTGGCATTCCTCCAAATGCAAGGCCAGCTCTGCTTGAAATATAGGGGATTCATCAGCTGAATTGCAAGCAAATAGTGTGGTGCAGAAGCACAGTCATATTATTTCAATAACCTGAGTTTTAGCTATTCCACTTTAAAAACTAATGAAGCAAATAATGTTGTGACATAGATGTAGGCAGTGAAAATGTGTCAGAGAAAGGCAATTAACCTCTGTACTAATAAAGTCTGTCAAATTAGTAAAATATTTTTTATATATTATAATAGCCAATCAGAAATATATAGGCCGTGAGTATTCAGTGCCGCAAGCCTGTGAAATCTTTCATACTTTGAAATCTAGATGTAAAACTTCATCAGGGAAAAGCAGGAGGTTTTTTGTATTTTTTTTAACACAGGTGTAAATGGTTAAAAAGTCACAGGGTGAATTTTGCTGCGGTGGGTTGTGGATTTCTCAGGACCTGTTGGTATTGTGTCCACCCCCTGAAACTAAGGTTAGGCTTTTATTTCCTTATACAGGTATCCCTTAATCACTTACTGGCTATATTATCAATGCTCTGCTGGACATTCATGGGGCATTCTGAGCTGAGACATGATTGACTAAAAACCAAAGCAAAATAGATTCTGTAATCTATCTACCTGGCTGGAGAAATGGTAGTATCTGAGATGTATTCCTGAAGTAGGAGAAGGTCCTCTCCATTCTGTGTTCTCTCTCAGTCATGATTTCTCCCACTGAGAGATAGCAGAAAGGTTATGTTGAATGGGAATCAAGGCTAGGTGAGTTAAATCTAGGTTTGAAATTCTTTGCTATGGTGTATAAAAGTTATTGTGGATGAAACTGACTGCTCCTATTGGAGAGACATCAATATTTCTGTAACTCAGTGAACTTCCTAATGCATTTATGTTGTAGGCATTGTGGTGCTATAACCATCACTTAGCTGCTTCGTGTTGGATTTTGATTGACTTATTCACTATTGGTGAACATCGCATCTGGAGTTCTGTTGCACTATAGTATCACCAAACTTGCTGGACACCCCAACATTGACAGTACAAATACACTGAAAACCAGCTTGATCTTGTGTATATCTTTTAGGATACACAGTAGTAAAGCATTTATCCTGTTTGCAAATACTTAGACCAATGCATTAAGGCATTACAAGGTTAAACCTCTTTATTACTCCAACAACAGTCACCTCCCATCTTTTCTCTTAAATGTTTACAGTGTTGCCTCATATTCACAGTCCTACACAGCCATAGGTTGTTCTGGTATGTCTGTGATAAAACCCAAAATTTTATCAAAACCTTTTGTATCTTAACTGTGTCCTGCCTCTCTACCTACAGAAGTGTTACTGTTAAATTGTATTCAAATATTAATAACTAACAACAAACACCTCATATAAGTTATTGCTATTGATGGGCATGTGCTGCTGATTGTGGTCTCTGTCCATCTGCTCCTCCACACATACCCTCTTACCTTTCCTGGCACAAAGGACCTTGTGTGTGCCTTCTGTGGTTCTTACCATGGCCAAGGCTGGTTGGATGGTGCTGACGTGCAGTTCGGGTGTGGACCTGAATGACAGCCTTTCCCATGGACAGAGAGCCTGTGACTGTTTCCCTTTGCATACATAAGTCTTCCTGGATTCCAGTTGAGCCAGTTTGTGTGACTGACTAACCAAGCAAATGATCTGTTCATCCCATGACCTCGTACTGGGGTGCACGTCATGTCTTACACAGTATAGGGGAACACTGGTAGTGCTGAGTCTCAGTGACAGTTCCTGGTGCAGGCAGTTTTTGTCATTGAGCGGGCTTGTGTTAAATTGTATTCACAGAGTCATGGAATCAAAGAATGGCTTGGATTGGAAGGGACCTTAAAGATCATCAAGTTCCACCCCCCTGCCATCATCAGGGACAACTTTGAATAGATCAGGTTGCTTAGAGCTCCCTCTAACCTGGCCTTGCCCACTTCCGGGGTGGAGCATCTATAACTTTTCCAGGCAATCTGCTCCAGTGCCTTACTACCTTCATGATAAAGAATTTCTTCCTAACATCTAATCTAAAACTACTCTCTTTATGTTTGAAGCCATTCCCCCTTGTCCTGTCACTACATGCCCCCTTAAACAGCCCCTCTACATCTTTCTTGTAGGCTCCTTTTGGGTACTGGAAGGCCACAATTAGGTCATCCTGAAGCTTCCCCTTCTCCAGGTTGAACAATCCCAATAATTTCAGTCTTTCCTCATAGGAGAGGTGCTCCATCGCTCTGATCATCTTGGTGGCCTCCTCTGCACTCGCTCCAGCAGGTCCACATCTTTCCTGTGCTGGGGACCCCAGAGCTGATGCAGCACTGCAGGTGGGGTCTCACCAGAGCAGAGCAGAGGGGCAGAATCCCTTCCCCAGGCTGCCTTTGATGCAGCCCAGGACATGTTTGTGTTTCTGGGCTGCAAGGGTGCATGGATGAGTCATGTCCAGCATCTCACCCTCCCCAAGTCCTTCTCAGCCAGGCTGCTCTGGATGTGTTCATCCCCCAGCCTGGACTGATACTGGGGGTTGCCCTGACCCAGGTGCAGCACCTTGCACTTGGTTTTGTTAAACCTCATGAGAGTCCCATGGGCCCAATTCTCAAGCTTGTCCAGGTCCCTCTGGATGGCATCCCATCCCTCAGGTGTGTCAACAGCAACATCCAGCTTGGTGCCACCTGCAAACTTGCTGAGTGTGTACTCAATCCCTTTGTTTATATCATCAATGCAGATATTAAAAACACCAGTCCCAGTATGGACCCCTGAGGACACCACTGGTCACTGATGTCCATCGGGACTCTGAGCTGTTGACCACAATCCTCTGAATCTCAGTGTCCAACCACTTTCTTATCCATCTTACAGTCTACCCAGAGAATCCATAACTCCAATATAGAGAGAAGGATGTTGCGAGGGACCATGTCAGAGGCTTTACAGAAGTTGAGATAAATGGCTTCTGTAGCTCTTCCCTTGACCACTGAGGCAGTCACTCCATAACAGAAGGTCAGGCAGGGCTTCCCCATGGTGAAACTGCACTGGCTATCTTGAGTTCCCTCCCTGTCCTTCATGTGCCTTAGAATAACTTCTTGAGGGCTGTGTTCCATGATCTTCCCAAACGCAGATGTGAGGCTGACAGGCTGGTATTTCCCAGGGTCCCAGGTATTCAAAGGCTTTAACTACAAAATGTGAAGTTTGACTGAACTTCATAAAAAGAAATGGCAGAAATCATGTTATTTTAATCACGAGTGAGTTGTTGCCTTTGAATTTATCCTAATTAAACATCAGGTCAGATTAACTTCTCAAAGGGTCTTTCTTTTTTTACCAGGTCTTACAGTAATAAATAGTTTAATAAGTTTTGAATTCTTTTAAATAGCTATTTATTGCTTGGAAAAACACCTTTTTGTACTTTTTAAATTACACAGTGAAAATTATATTAAAAGTTAATTTTTTTTTACTTCTTATCTATATTTTAAGAAGCTTTGAAAGGATTAATTAAGCATCCAAACTACCTGCTGAGGTATGTAAATGTTACTATCTCCACTTTTCTGATGGGGAATCTGAAGCACAATGCTGTGTAAAGCCTGAATCCACCACATCTCCATTTCAGAAAAAGACAAGGAGGATCAGCACCTGCCAGGGAACAATTAATAGATTAACACAATCAGGTGAGAGTGGCTTTCCCAAGGTCAGACTATAATGTCATGGGCAGACAGTTGCAGGCATTTGAGTTAATGAGTTACTGATGGTGAATTGGACTGTGAAAACTCTCAGGATACGTGCTCCTGCTCACAGGTGATGTACATGACAGTACAGATTGCCCTGAGACAGTGTTTGTGGGGCATTAGGATAGCTTTGCCATGGCTCAATCTGATTATCTAAGGTATCACAGCATTTTGATATGTGATGGTCCTGTGTCCTTATGTCAAAGTCCTCCCCCTCCCTGCCTTGTGGTGTGATCTGTAGATATTCCAGGATCTCCTCTGCTGATCCAGTCATGGGAAAAGGAGCTAAAAGAGCCAGTTTGGCTCTGGTTGTTGTCAGAAGTATCCCTGGATTTTGATAATTTCCACACCTGAAATCTGAAACATTTTCTTATTCTCAAGGAAGTTCTTCACTTAAAAAACTCCTCCATCAAATCCAGCCTTCCTGTTGGTTTAGTAGTTTTTACTAAAAATGGCAGAATCTACCATTCATCTGTATTTAAAGATAAGCTCCTGCAAGAACCATCATTCATCTGTAGGCTGAGAACAGCCCTTCATCTTGCAATCTTTCTGCTTTCTCTTCATCTGTATCCCAGTCCTCATCAACAGTTTTCCATGGGAATTGTTATATTAAAAATGTAATGACAGAAATGCTGTTTTGTGCAGGACTGTTCAGGAAAATGATGAATGCTGTGCAGATGTGTGTATTGAAACCTCTGTATTTCTAGGAAATATACTGCTGTGTTTTCATAGGTTTCTCTCTAAAGCTGTAATTAACAACAGTCAGCAGAATGCTTGAAAGGGTTAAAGGAAAACAGATTTGAGGAAATACTCAAAGCCACGTGTAGATGCTGCAAATTCAGTGTTGCAGTTGCATGTGTGCTTGCAAAAAACACAATGGGAAATGTGTCAATTGCCTCTCTTTGCAGATGGATGTAAGTCTGTGCAAGCAAGATGCTGGTTACCACATAATTAGACCACGAGGTTCTGTCCTAATGCCCCAGTTTCTTTTTGTAACCCTGCAGTGATCTGGCATGTGGCAAAGGACAAAGCATTCAGCTTCTCCAGGTCAGTGCCATCAGCAAATCAGGGTGGTCACACCTCTGGTGCAGAGTACAAAGCTCCGTGTTAGTCACAATGTTATCTTCCTCTCTGTTTGGGTATCTGGGTCCAGTTTGAGATCTCAGAGCTTATCTACAACGTGTGTTGCATGAACACCTTGATAGATTGTCTGAGGCTCTGTAAAAAATATTTCCCTTTTTTTGCTTCTGCTAAAATTTCTCAGGTTCTTACACAAGTCTGTGGAATAAATTTCAGTAAAATGTATGACCTACCAGAAACCTGGGTACTTTGCTAAGATGCATTTATTCAACTCTGCCTTCAGTGCTGAAAGTACACATAATAGCAAGCATCAATAACCATATTATTAAAAAGTTATATATAATATATGAAAGTATGAATACATTATATAGCTATTTTTGAAAAGTGAACTGAATATATTCATATTTATTTTCATCTATGAAGATTTTTCCACGGGAGGAGAAGAGAAAAAAAGAAAGATCAAGGTGTGAGAGATGCACATCAGGGAAGTGGGTTGTCACACTGCAGGGCGGTGTTGAGATATCACAGTGATGGGCACGCTACATAGACCAGAGCAGAACAAAACACTCTCTTAGGAAAATTGAGCAGACATAGAAATCATTAACTGACTTAGTGAGAAATGGTCCTGAGGTGAACTGCAATTTTTAAATAATACGCAATATGGAGAAGTCTCTGTGAAACAGGTGTTAGAGTTTCAAGTTGAACTTTTTACATTTGTCCCTAAAGGCAGATCTGTTAAGTTTTTCCTTTGTGAGGGTATAGGCTTGAGGGGAATCACCTGTACCACAGTGGTGTCCTTTGCTTTTAGAAATGGAGTTGCAATCTGCTGCCCACGCTGCTCTGAACTGACCTTTGAGTCTGCTCTTGCAATCCAGTATCTGCTTTCTGAGCCTAAGCTGTAAGTCACAGGCTTTGCAGCAGGCTCCCCAGAGAGCTTTGAGGCAGTTCATCAAAGCAGGTGGAAGGAAAGGTATGTTGTAATAGATCTTTCATTCTTGCATATGAGTAACAAGGAGGAACAAAACATGCTGTGGACATAATTTTTCTTTAGAAACCAATCATACCAGAACTATAAATACAAGCAATGTATTACAGGTGCTACATACAGCTTTAAATATTCTTCTTGGGTGCCAGAGTGTGTGTATTGATGAGATTTTGCTGTGGATGGAGAGAAATACTGTCTTTTTTTGGTGACAGCTCAAATACTGTGTTAAACAAATTACTTTCAGGACGTTTCAAATGTTTTTATTGTTTGAGCAGCTCAGTTCAAACAGTTAGTTTGTGTTCAATTTCCTAGGTAAGTTAATAAGCTTTTTAGAGTACTTCATGATTGCAGTTTAACCCTTGTCTCAGAATTTATGCTTCTGTTTTGTTGGCGCAGCATTAGCATTGCTCATTCACTAGTCAAGCACTTACTTCCTAAAGTGGCCCCTTCCCCTTCTCAGCGCCTGCACTCATTCCCCCTTGAAGCTTCACTTTCCTGGTAGCTTTTGTGTATTCTGAAGGATATGTACCTCTACCTTGGATAACTTATTTCTTGCTGGGCCTATTCCAACAGCATTCGAGAACTTACAGACACTGTTCGGAAATGAGTATGAAGTAGAAGCTAGCAGCTCTGCTGCCCAGGAGATTGAGCTGCTGTCATATTGCATCTGACTTGCATCAGATCAGAGTTTAGGATTTGGGTGATTTGTTCTTCAGATTAATGTCAATCTGTTTTAAATTAAAACACCCTGGGGCAAATCCTTTGCTGTGATCAATGAACTGTCTGGCTGCAGTCAACTAACATTACAACAGACATGAATTTGGCCTCCTGGTTTTTTGCCTCATCCCCTACATCACTTTCCTTATGTGGTTCAGACATCAAGTCTTTGATCCTATAAGTTGTTGACCATCTTCCACTGAAATCAGTGAGAATGGAGGGTACTCCATTCAACACCTTGTTGGTTTGGGCACAAGAAATGGACCACATATCTGCTCTACCTAAAATATAGTTATGGTATATCTATGAGTGGGGAATCTGCTTTGCACCTGTTTTACTACAGGAACAAAAGGCACAGGAAGTGTTTGGAAAATGAGGAACACACCTGTGTGTGAGAGTATAACAAAGCATCTTTATATATAATCATTTGCTATAAGTCATTTCAGAGTTGACAAGCTGTTTTTCAACTTCGTGTCACCACTGCCTGATGCATCTAATTAATCCTGTTCTCCAGCTGACAAATATCAGCTGCTCTTTCTAAAACATGGTTTCTCCCTTAAGTACATCCCTCTGGCAAAGTTAAATATTAATTATCCTTTTTTTTATTTTATGATTATTCATGTGTGCTAATGCCACTACACAATGAATGGGTAAGTCAATACCACAAAATATTAAAAGCATTGTTTCTAAACCTCTGCAGCAGCCAAGATGTACAGAGCCATTCTGGAAATGAATGGGCTGTGCCACCAGTCACGCATGTCAGTGGTGAGATTCAGAGACCTGTGCTTGTGGGATGTGGGCCTGGATGTGGGAAATGTACCTTCTCTTCCTAGCTCAGATGCTGGCCTGTTTCACAACTGCACAAATCACAGGACTTTTTAGTCTGCATACTAAAATTGCAGGGCACAGAACAGCATGGATTCTCGGGCATCCGGGTACCTCTGCAGGTCTGAGCTGTGTGGACCTGTACTTTTGCTGAGTATTTGGGTGGTGCTAGTCTGCTGGAGTTTCTTGCCTTCCTTTGTGTGCTGGCCATCTCTGTGTGCTTGTCTTCAGGAAGATCCATATCCATGCCTTGTAAAACAGTCTCAAAAACAGACACTGAGAAGGAAGGTCTGTTGTAATCATGTTTCCTGAGATCAGTTATATCAGCTGCACCCAGCCTATGACACCCTTAGTTGTTCCCACAAAAACAAAGCTTCCCATCTTGCCCACTTAGCTGCCACACTGACATGAAGGCTGGTGCATGCCCTTTCATTCTGGAGGAGATTTTGTATTTGTCCAGACAGATTTGCAGCTGCCCCCATGCAAGGGCTGATGTAGCTGTGTGAGCCCTAATCCTTTGTGCATTTCAAAGCATTGTGGGCAACTTTGAAGCTGTTCCTTTCCTTAGGCTCCACTTCAGGGTATGCAGGCTCCCTTTTATCTCAGTACCTTTTGCTCACTGTGGCTCAATCCTTCCAGATCTCCATGTGGATCAGAAAGACGCTGAAATACAGGAGGATCTCCTGTAGCTGTTCCTTACCTTACTCCAGTTTCTCACCTTACCGTTGACCTGACTTTCTGACCTAGCTTCTTTGTGAATGATATCTAGCATGACTGGCATTTTCTCACCCACATCACACAACCCAGCATGTCTGCAGCCCAGGGTGCTAGACGTGTCTTCCCTCCCTTCTGTAGCCACTCAAGTAGTTGGAGTTTGATTGACTCACCAAGCCAGTCCAGAGGACTGAAGTAGCAACTGACACTTGTTAGAACTTGGGCTAACATTTTTGCAATATACTATATCCTAGAGCAGTATGTTTTAGAAGCCCAAAGTATTTGTGGATATATTAAAGATAAAAATTAATAACATTTGTTTGCATTGTGAATGTCGTGCTTAGGAAATAGAGTGCAAATAGTGCCAAATACCTGCCACGTGTTTGGATCATGGTTTTATTACATGAAAATTTGTACATCTCTTTTGTCTTTTAAAGTGTCTGTCACCTGATGGAGATTTTGAAGGATGCTGGCTTTTTTGCATGTTAGATACCTGCTAAAGATCCAACTCCCAGCCAAAAGGTGGGCGGGATCAATGAGACCATGAAAGCTTCCAAACTGGCAGTCATGGAGGATATCCAATCATTGTAATTATTTCCAAGTAATTTAGCATATCTCTAATTATAAAATGAGGTCATCTTGATGCAAAATAATGTCTAATTAGACACAATCCATTCTCAGATACTCAGATTCCAGAGAAAAACCTTTTGGCTCCTCTTATTGTGAGCTTTTAATTCGTAATTTACGATTTTTTTGGTAATTAATTTTTTGAGCAAACAGGGCAAATCAATCTATTTGAGTTAATTAGCATTTCTTCCTTGGTTTCCTAGTCGCCCTCTCTGTTACTCCTCTTCTTCTTCCCCTTATTTGGATATTACTGTAATTTATTCACATTTGTTTGCAACTAGTGCATAATGATTTCAAGCCATGGGTGAGCAAGGGACTGCAGCACAGGAAAGGTTGCAGCTCTGGGAAGGAAGGAAGGAAGGAAGGAAGGAAGGAAGGAAGGAAGGAAAGAAGGAAGGAAGGAAGGTAGGTTGGTCGGTCTGCAGAAAGTTTGTGTTGGTCACCTTCATTTAGTTGCAAACACCAGACTGCATCAGGGCTGATAAGGGCAGCAGCAGAGTTAAGCAGAACTCGGGGGCTGAGGTGGGACAGGGTAGCAGGGTAATGGAAGGAATCACTGCAATGAGAAAGGGAAGATGATAAGCACCCAAGCAGGAAAACTGATCTGCATTTGCTAAAACCCATTTTAAGCTGAACATTGTTTTACCTTCATACTTTATAAGAAAGTCCCTATGAGATCAGTTTTACAAAGAACACCTGGGCTACATTCACAGAAACCTATCTCATCTTTATTAGTCAGTGTTTGTCCAGCCACTTGCTTTTTTCAGTGTTTATATACATCTATTCTTTTACCTAGTGCAGATGTACTCTATGGTGTGCAGCAGGCAGGTTTCTGCTCTAGTGCATGCTTACCCTTTCTCCCCTTGGACCTGTGAATCTCTTGAGCTGTGAAAAGTAACGCTGTCCAGTGGTTTGAGCTGTAGGCTGAGTGCCAGCAATTCCTGGTATTGTATTGTCCTGGTTCATTTTGTTGCTGATTTTAGGAGCTCTCTGAACACAGACACAGAGTCTAGTTTAGAAAGGAGACACTGTTTGTTCTGTGCAGGGTGAAAGGTGGAGGTTTCCACCAATCAAGCACACCAAGGGGTAAAAAGTTACATCTTTTATATAGTAAAATTTACATGAACCTTCCTATCTAATACATATTCTCTGACTACCTAATGAATATCTATTTGTATGACATTATCTTATGCAATGCTTGAAACACAAAGTAGTTTTTTATTAAGCATCTTCTATTGTAGAAGTTGTCTGATGACATTAGTTACATTTACAAAAGGTGAGAAAATGACATCAATTTCTTTTGTAGAAGTTATCTGATGACATCAGCTACATTTACAAAAGGTGAGAAAATGACATCAATTTCTTTTGTAGAAGTTATCTGATGACATCAGCTACATTTACAAAAGGTAAGAAGATTCAGCCTGGGGACAGATAATTCAGCTTGAAGACATCAGTTTCCTAACTTGTTCTGTATTTTTTGCATGTGTCAAGCAGTGGAAACTTTTGTCAGAACAATGGTGTCATAGTGTCACGGAAAAGTGACAAGAAAGCCATGTTTTTCATGTGGCCTGTGACGTGAGACACTTCAGTTTTGTTTGGAATGGAAGGGCCCAAAAAACCAAAGAAATCCTAAATTAGCAGGTGATTTTGTGCTCTTGTTTACCACCTGTTTTTCTGCAAAATATGCATAACAATGCTTATATATCTATATATGGCTATTGTAAAAATTATTTCATGTTTGTAATGCTCTTTGAAAATAGAAATCAATAAGTAGCATTACCTTAATCAGAAATTGTTTTTCTTTTAAACAGGATCTTTATCTTTCCTGTAACTTGCCTCTGCTGATCTCAGCTTGTACCTAATGTATTTGGAATTGAATCCAATAGGAGAAGCTTAGATTCAGGGGCAGAATGACCATGAGAGAGGAGGAGGGTTTTGTAGGGTAGAAGATTGATGCTTGGAGATGCTATCTACAATTTCAGTTCGAGGGCCACATCAAGGTGAAACAGTGTTTTGGACTAATAGACGCAGTCATGTAATTTTCTGTTCAATTAAAAATCAGCCCAGACAATGCATGAAGACTGAGGGGAGATTAAATAGACTCTACAGAAATTTCTCAGGGAGCAAAAGAATAGAAAAAAGCTGAGTTTGCTATGTTGGGATGGTTGGGGCAGTCCTAGTAAGAGGCAGTTCCCATCCTGGCAAGTTCTCTGTGCTGAATGAACTGTGGTATTCAAGATTGCTTCAACATTAGTGAATAAAATAGCCAGGGAGCTACGCTCTGGCCACAAGGTCAGCTGGAGTGTCACTGCTTTTGAACAGAAATTATTTTCCTCTCCCACCCTAACAAGGTGGCCCATCCAAACTGTGTATTGGGAATGGTCCCTGGTTATTGCTGAAAGTGTCCAGGCATTGTGTGAGGGAGAGCTGGTTGCCTGGAACAAGTATGTGCCAAGGACAGCACTGACAGTCGAGCAGTGGGTGATGCTGTGCCAGTGCTTGGGCCCATGCCCTGGCCCTCTTTGGTTGCCTAGTGCAGTAGCCCATATGTGTCTGACTCTTGGCCGCATCCTACTGTTCCTTCAGCCCTTCCTGGAATTCTTGGCTTGGATTTTTGTTTTATTTGTTTGTCTCAGAACAACACTGCCAGGATCTGAGCTGCCTTCTGGAGCAGGTCAGATCACCCGGCCATCTCCGGCTGCTTAATGAGCAGAGGGAGCCGTGCAGTCCTTGGGCACCATGGGGAGAGCAGGGCTGACTGCTGGGCTGGACGGTGTGTGAAGAGTAAAAGGGTCAGTGCCCTGCCTCAGCACACACACACACACACCCATACCCACACACCCACACACCCACCCACACACCCACACACACACACACCCACTCACACACACACTTGTGCTGGTACAGACCATCATGTGGATGCGTTCACAGGGCAATTCTCTGAGCTGTCACTTCCCACCCTTAGCCAGGCTCTTTGGCTGTAATAACTTTGAAGCAAGGAAGTTGGTCTCAGCTAATAAAATACCTTTTGCGCGCAGAAGGCAATAGAAGTTTGGTAATGATACAGCTTTGAAAAGTGGGATGGAAAGTGATTGAAAAACCTAAGTAACTTACCGAGAAGAACTAATTTCTTCTAATTTGCAAAGTGAGAGAGTGTCATGTAGATTGTTTGTAGGTTTCTATGTGTAGTTACACATACAAGCATATTTATTTGACAAAACATGGAGAATGCGATGATGGTTAAAATAAGAGGCTGACTCAGATGACTGGAATTTTAATTTGTCAGCAAGCAAAAGTAGTAGCAATGAATAGAAGACATAAAATTACTTCATTAAATTTCCTGCATAGATCTTGTTTTACAGAAGGAACAATGTACAGCATATCAAACCAACTCAAAATATTATAGTAATGTAAAATGGTAGTCACATTTAGCATATGGCAGAAAGAAATTAAAAAACCAAACAAAACTCATTGCTTTCTGGAAAAGTGCAGATTGTGTCAGTCATGTTTAAGCTCTCCCAGTTCCCATGAAGTATGAGAAGTCTGAGTGTACAACCTTCTTGTCTTCCTAGAAAGAAAAGCTTTTCAGTACTGCAGATTATCAGGTCACACTTGTAAATGAGGCACATACTTAACAGATCTCCAGGACTGGGCTGCCTTTTGTCATAGAACCCAAAGGCAAGTTTTACATTATCCCAAACCAACCTTCAAATAATGACACTTGTTGCATGGCAGCTTTTGTTTTTCTTTAGGAGAAAGGTGTTCACCTTGATGCAAAAAAAGAAAAAAGGAGGAAATTTTTACTCTTACTAGCTCCTCAGAAAGGTTCTCTTCAGAAACGAGACATCACAAGATGAGGCCAAAACATTTTAAAGACTTTAACAAGTTCCTTTCAAGCTTTGGGGGGCTTCTAAATCATTGTGAAATGCATAGACTCCTTCTCTTCTGCCTGTGACAAAATGAATTAGGCTGTGATCCATATTGATAATAGCAACTGAGAGAGATGATCAGAAGTCTAGCAGAAATCTAGCAATTTTTAATTCCTGGTATTTTTAAAATGAGAAAATAAAATTAAGGGGACAAATAAGAGCTTGAGAAATTTATTAAATGCAAACTGAGTTGGAATGAGTATGATTTCTTCTACTGAGACAACTAAAATGCAAAAACCCGTCTAGAAGCTAGGAACAAGGGTTGGGCTATGAAAAAATAGAAACCAGCATTCCTTGGCCAAGAAAGCAGATGTTAATCATGGATTTATTGTAGACTCAAGAAGCATTATTCCTATGCAAGTGTATGCCCTCTAATTCACCTGAAAGATTCTTATCTGTTTTCCCTCCTAAAGTGTGCATAGATTACTCCTACAGATTGTTTTGCTTTCTTTCATGCTTCTAAATCTATGTTTTGTTATTGTAAGGAGACTTTACTTGTGGTTGCAAGTTGCTGTGGATACTGTCCCAAAGCAGACCTGCTGGCTGTATCCATACTGAAGTTCAGGCATGGTGATCATCATGTTGGAGACACAAACCCAAGCTGAGGATAGCCAGTGGCAGACCACTGCTACTGGGGACATCTGCTTTGTCCCACTGGGGTACTTCTGTGACATCCTTGCAGCACTGTCCGAAGCCTTTGTGCTGCACTGCGCATGGGATGGAGAAGAGGAAGGTGGCATTAAGGTGTGAACTGTGCAGTGCCCAAGGTCCAAGGCTTAACAAGGCTCTCCCTGTCCAGCCTCACTTCTACATGAGAAGTGTCTCCAGTTCCTTTATACCTGAAATTTTCATCGCCTAAATTGTATTTGCTTTGGACATCAGAAAACCAGCCTAAAACCCTGACCGTGCTTCTCTAAAGGTGATCTTTTGAGTCTGTCCCTTTGTGTTGTCTGTACCCCTCTGAAGACAAAGATTGAGAAGGAAGGAAGGTGCCAGGAATCTGGCTGGCTTTAACTCTCCTTGAAAATGCTGGTTGAGTGATCTTTCGTCTGATCTTGTGAGATGTTAAAGCTGGTGGTCCAGTGATTACGGAGGAAAATCTCTGATGATCACAGAAGAAAGGTTAAGACAGAGTGAAATTCTAAGGAGCTGTTTGGGCCTGATGATGAGAGTAGGTAGCAAGCCAGGGGCCTTTCTGAGACTCACCGCCTTCTCTGGCATGAAGAACATGTGACTAAGGAAAGGAGCTGGAGAGGCAAAAGGCACAAAGGTCCTTTTCATCCTGGTCTGCCTTTTTCCTTTTGGATATATCTTGAGGGGACAGGTCTCAAGAGGGGGGCCCCCCTCTTGAGGGGTCTTCTTCTCAAAAATGTCATACATTGAACTGTTGTTGTACATTGCTTAGGATGAGCAAAGACAGGAATGGTTTCTTCTGTTCAAAGCCTGAGAGAAGTCTTGTTTTAAGAACATCTTTGTTAAATAAAGTGATGGAAAAAATAGTCCTTTGATACAAATGGCTTAGACGCTTGTGTTATAGCCACTTTCTTATGACAGTACTGTGTGTGATACAGTTTGAGCTCCACATGGTTGCCAACCCTTTCCCTCTGTTTTTTAATGTTTTCAAAGCAATTTCAAGTCTGCCTAATTCCAAAAATATTAATACAAATGACATTAAAAGATGTTTCTGGTGCTCCTATTTAGACTGTTCTTGGCAGAGGGCTGGGCAGTTCAGCTAGAGCTGCCCAGGCTTGCCAAAGCCAGCTAAACAGCAGGTCCCCCCTCCTCCTCCCTCCACAACCAAGAAGGGGAAAAAAAGTCTGTTGAGCCCTAGATAAGCTTTGAAAATGCTAACAGAAAGAAGTGGAGAATGAATGGTCCAGAAGCCAGATGTGGTGGGGAGAGAGAGGAAAAGATCTGGACAGTTATGAAATGGTAGAGGGGAAGGGATTTATCACAGGATGGTAGGAAGGGCTGTAGAGGGTATTAAAAACAGGCAAGTGAACATTACTGGAAGTTGATGATGTTACAAGGGAAATAGCTACTTGCTGCTGGCTGTGTAGGAGGCCTGTCAGACTTGGGGAAGTAAAAGCATAGTGCTTACATCAACACGATTTTTTCTTATTCTTTTTTTTTTTTTTTTTCCCTTAATGGCATCTGGTCTTGTGTTGCATTTGGGCATGATATTTAGTGACCTACCTATATGTGACACATTTGCTCTAGGCAGTGTTGGTTGCTGCAGCTGGCAGGGACAAGAAAGCTTGCAGAGGGGAATTCTGGAGCACGGAGAGCCAGTACTGTCCAAGCCCTGAACAGCTCCAAGCTGGGTACATCAGTGTCAGCACCGGAGGTGTCCTACTGGTGATTTAAGCTGTGTGTTTCAATGTTCCAGCTTGAACTTTAGCTCTTGGGAGCCACCGTACTAAAAAGAAAATGTGTATTTGATTATGAGTGGAAAGGAGTGCTTGGGCCATCTTCAGCTGTTTGAAAAAAAGAAAAAGATTTGGTTTGGCTGGTTTTTTCCACAGAAAAGTGGGGCACAGTGAAGGAAGGGGAATTCCTGCCCTCTCCAGCTCTGTAGCAGCAACCTGGGGACAACCTCAAATTGTTGTGCCCATGCAAATGCCACTACCTGAGCCTGGGCTTTGCCACATTCAGTGTTGGCTAATTGCTGAGTTTTTCCTTTGTAAAGAACCCTGTCTAAAAGGCCACAAGTCATTTCAAAAGTGAGGGAAGAGACCTAATTTGTGCCTTTCTGGTTCAGAGAAAGGGGAAGAACTGAGTGGATCTGGGCTGGGATGTAACTGGAATCTAGCAAAGCTATATCTGGGATGAAGCCCAGCTACGGCTCCTTGATTCTCTGCTGCATCCTCACTGTGGGCTGGATCAGCTCTTGCACACCAGGACAGGTGGATAGCTGCCAAAGGAGAGTAGCCAGAGTGAGGTGTGAGGCAAGCAGTGCCCTTCTGCAGCCTACCTGAAACCACAAGAGGCTACCTTGACTGCATGAGCCATGGGGATCAGCCCCATTCTTGGGCAATCCCTAGAAAGGAGCGAGCCAGCTCTAGACCCTCAACACTGCAAGAGCTAACCAGGATGTACATTCAGTGTCTACTGGGGCAGCCAGTTCTGTAGATCTTTTACTGTAATGTCTTATCAGGCTGCAACCCATATTTGGGATTGCTCGAATCCTTTCTCTCCTTTCTTTGGCACTTGTGTGTTGTTTTCCTGGTAGTAATGCTCTGCTCTTTTCTTTAGATCCCAGCTGGCATTTGCTTCATGTGGACAAGGCACAGAAAGTTTTCCAAGCCCATTTCAGAATATCAGATACCCTTAAATGTTTGAAAGGACTTATCAGTCAGCAACTTTGGAAGAGCATTTCAAACCCATTGCCAAATTAATGGGTCAGCTAAATAGTAAGTGGACCTTTTTTACTGCTGTGCGTCACAGACCCCCTTCTGTTTCACTGGGCTAGAGTTTTATTGCATGGAAAGGGATTGGACTGGATAAGCCAGCATTCTTTCCTGAGGACCTAGCAGAGCACAATAATCACACAGTATTGTAGGCAACAGAGTTAATAGGAGCAATTGTATCCAATACCTGACTTATTGGAACATGCCTGCCTGCTCATGTGAGCCAGGAGAGAAAGATTGTTTTTCCTTTCTGAAGAGGGAAAATTGGAGGGAAGCTGTGCCAGAACCTTTCCAGGTTTAGAGAAGTGGAGGAAACACCTGCTACACCATCAGCATTCTTGTTAACAGCGACTGCATGAGTGACAGAATCTGTCCTTTCCGGGGATGATTCAGACTCAGAAGACTCTTGGTAGTGATGACACGAATGCCTGGTAGCTCCTGAAAGCAGAACTAATGAGCAGTGCCACTCACTTAGCGTATGGTTTGACAACAGATGCACATGTTGGTAATTAAGTATTTGGCTGTATTACATTATTTTATTTTTGGATTTCTCAAACACACTCCCATTGCAATCTCTAGACACATTAGCATGATTTAAAAGCCCTAAACTTATAACAAACAGAAAAATCAGCATAGGAAAACTATACCTCACTTTTCAGAAGGGCTCGGTAGTACATGGGCCTTCCTGTGCACCCCAAGCCTAGGAAAAATAGGCTCTGTATGGCAAAACTGTACTCAGAGAATAATTCCAGGGATTTCTTCCATGATGAGCAGAGCTGTGTCTGTGGTTTCAGATCAAATCAGTACACAAGGCTTGCATCAGGGTTTTATTCCACTGTATCATCATATCCATCACTTCTTGTGACCCAGCAAAGCCTTGGAATGACTTTGAACTTCATGAACTTCATAAATACCTGATGCAATTATACTTTGCAGGGCTTAGGGAGCAGACTCAAATACTTCATCTTAGAAGAGATCTTCTGGAATGTCTTATTATGTCCTTGCGTGCTATCAGTTATTTATGTCTGTGTTAATGCTGAGCTCAGCTACAAGCTGCAAAATATGTATATAATGGTGGCTGCTGGAGCATCTTGCTCCCAAATTGTACACCTCTGCTAACTCAGTCTAGATACTTATTAAAACTCTCCCTTGGAGCCCAGGCAACATTGCCCTATACATCAGATATACTGGCGGAACTGCTACCCGAGAAATTATGGAAATTATAGTCTCATCCCACTCCAGGTTTCTGTCATGGGTTGTTAAGGAGGAATTAGGGTGCATCATAAGGGCATGATGGAGAAACATATGATGGCTGGGGAGGTCACCGGGTCCAGGAATAATGCACGGCATTAGGGTTTTTCCTGCACATTATGTTACAGGATAATAATTTCCTTTTGTGTGAAAGTTAGGATCTGAGCCAGCTACAGTGAACTTGAGTTTGTTTTGAGATTCTGAAAGCAGCAGAACTAGTGAGAAAACCTGTTCTTTATCCTGACATTAGTGATGGTACACAGCAGAGGTCCAAGATCTACTGGAATATCCTTGTAAAACCACCTCTAAAGTTGCTAAATATTTTGACTCTTGCCTAGAAATTCTCAACCTTGTTTTACAATTCAAGGAAATTCCAAGAATTTGTCACTACTGTCTTCCAAAAGAATGGCTGGCCACAGACTGTGCCATCTTTTCATGAAAAGATAAAGTAAAATCTCTTTGGTTTCCTCTCTATCTTTGTAAGCATGGCTCTAGAGCTAAAATTGCAGCATGCTTGTGCAAAGACACTATTTGACTGGCTGAGAGGTGTCTCTTGTATCTTTCTGTGCTCCTATTCACTGGCTGGAAAGTCTGCCTGTGTAACCAGAAAATGACTACAGCTTAGGCTGATGTAGATGTTAGCTATGCTTAATGAAAAAAAGAATTTTAGTTGGTGCTGACACAGAGAAGGACATTTGGAATTTTGAAGGAGAAAGGCAGAAATGAGAAGACTAAGAAAGATGTGACCAGGCAGCTCCACCTACAAACCATAACCCTCCAGGGCAGTCTCTGGTTTCTGCTGCATACTAGCATACAAAACAGATTACACGCAAACCTAGACTGCAAGCATGAGAGTATTGGAAATCTGTTGCAGGTGTTTGATGGTAAACACTGTTTATAGCTGCCAGGATGGAAACATTAATGCATGTGAGTGAGTGCAAGTGGAGGGCAGGCCTCAAACTTTCACCCCATTACCTTCACATTTCGGTTTTGCTTTGCAGAGTACTAGCTCCCTGTGAGTTCAGACTGCTAGTGAAGCTACTATATGATTTCACTTGAGCAAGTCCTATGTTCAAATTTGAAATGCCAGAATTACCTGAGAAGTAGTGGGCTAATTTATCACAGGAACAAAAATATACAATGGAGACTGAATGGAAGAGGATGAGTTCTGACAGGCATGCCTTTACTTTTTCAAGCAAGTATTTTTGCTTGGGTGGGTGGTGCATTAGTTATATATACAACTCATGCTTTTAGCTACAGCAAAATGTGAGAAGACATAATAATAGCTCTTCACGCTAAGGCTTCCTCTTTTTTTTTTTTTTTCTTTTTTTTCTTTTTTCTTTTTCAGTTCAGTTAGTTTGAGAGTTTAGATTATTCTCTTTCTGAGAACTGAGGGAAGTATTTTTAATACTTCGCAGTGTGAGAGGTGGCTGGGCTGCCCTTAATCTAAGATGAAAATAGCAGTACATTTACTAGGGAGTTGGGCCAGAAGGTTGGACTTCTCGTGCAAGGCTCCTAGTGCCTTGCAGTGGTTCCCAGACAGTCAGGAAGATAAAAAAAAAAGAAAATCCATCCAAAATAAAAGGCAAATTCACCTTTGAAGACTTGGTGTGTGAAGGGCTAAATATGCTTTACTAGTATTTTTTTCCATAGGGAAAAAAAGTAGTAGTAGTTGTAGTAGTATAACCAAAAGAGAAATGTGTTTACTAAATTTTTGCTCTACCCACAAGTTGCTGACAATTGCCCTCAATGAAACTGCAGCATGAGAAGGATTCATGAGGCTGTTGGTGTCCTCTGTCAGGGCTGTGTGCAGGCTGGGGTGGACAGTGAGGGGACAAGAGGTGTTTACCACAGCGCCAACACACCCACTGCTGCTGTGTTTTGTGGGTGGGGTGCCTGTTAAGGAAGGAGGTGAATGAGCTTGCTCAAGTGATCTTGTGCAAGAGAGTAAGGGACAAGCCTGTCTCCTTGGGGTAAAACTTTCCCCTGTGCTTTGTCCTTTGGAAAATGCAGTTCTTATTTTCTACCTGTGCCACACTGGAGTAAAAAAATACAAGAACATAAAGTGACTGGTCCAGCTCTGTCTTTTGTCAGTGGTCAATCTGATGCCTAGAGAAGGGTATACAGGGCAAAAGCAGGAATATTTCCGTATCAGTTTCCTGCCTTCCTAAGCCATTGAAGTCTATGTCTAGTACCCAAAGGGATATCTATCTTGTTAATTTGTGTAACTGCATCTTGAAAGTATTTACACGCACTATTTACAATGTTCTTTGGTGACAAACAATCTGCACCTCCATCATGTGTGCACCTTTGCATGTTCAATATGGGGCTGGAGAGGGTCTTTCCAGCTGGGATTTCTTCAGTATAGGCTTAAGGTGGCATCATCCCTGACTGCAGAGCAGCCATGTAGGCACTTTTCCTCCTCATCTCTGAGGGAAATGGGAAGTCGGGTTGGCTGAGGTATGTTTGACCTCAGGGAAAAGTGAAGAAATCATTATTCTCCTTTGCTTAATACATGAAAAAGAGGTGTAGGAATGAGGGAGAACAGACTGGGAACCATGCATCCTGCTCACTTCAGAAGACTCTGTGTCTTTTGTAGGTGTGTAAAATCATCCTATTAATAAAAATACAATCCTATAAAAATACACCTTTTCTCACGTCTGGGAAGGTACAAGCACTTTAGAAACCTAAAGCAGTTCAAGCCTAACACAGCATAAAAAATCTTGAACTGCAATGAGTTAGAACTGATGAGAGTTCCTGGGGTCTGCAAAGCTTAATCCATGCACAGAGTCCTACCTCCTTTGAGCTGCCCCTGGATCTTCCTGGGGGGCTGAGCTTGTTGAGGAATGGAGGGTGCAAGCAGGCATTTCCACACTGCACAGTCTGAGAGCATTTGAAAATCAGAATGCCCAACTTTCCTTCTTTTCTTCTTAAAAAAAAAGGCAGATGCTTTAAAAAGCAGACACTTATTCTTTAATTTGTAGCTGTTAATTCATTTATAAAGTACATGTGCTTCATGAGTGATTATGCTAATGTACTTAAGACTATTTAAGCCCTTGCACTGATTAGCCTAACCATTCATTGTACAAATAAGATGTTATCTTCAGAATGTGTCTAGCAAAATTCCATAATCACAAACATGTTACTTTATTAAATGCAACTACTGGCATTACTGAATTCAGCTACTTACACTTTAATTTTTAACATTCTGTTTTGCGTTGTATTCATGTATTCCATACTGATATGGTGGGACTAGGCTGATGGAACATATTTAATGGCAATAATAGGCAGCTAAATTTATGTTTCATCCTGTCTCCAAGCAAAAGAATTTGTGGGGTCACACCCACCTCATGCATGCAGAGGAGCAAGTGGGCTGTAACCCCTCTGAGGCAGGTGGGATGCGCTGGCTCTGCGCTGTGAATTAGCACACCATAGCCCTAGCCCTAGTTCCTGCTCTGAGGTCTGGCAGGTGCTGTGGGGCTACAGGCAAATCACTTAGCCCAGAGAGTCTGGTTTTCCCCATGTGAATGGGGTAATGATGCTCAGCTACCTTTGACACTCACTGCGCAGTGCTCTCTGAGTCATAGGCGTTGTTTTTAAAGGTATCTGGAGAGATGATTTCTTTGGGCAGCTTTGTGCTGAAGCTGTCTGAGGCCATTTCTGGGCAGATTCCCTTGGGGCTGCCATGGTGTCGGTGTCATCACCTAGTGTTTAAAGAGAAATGAGGGTCTGTGCTCCCTCCGTAGTGCTCTGAAAGCAGCAAGGTGCTTTGGGTGATCTGCCTGATAGAGAAAACTTGTTGCCAGCTTGCAGAAGGTCTTCTGCCTGCAGAGTCCCGGGATGAGATTCTGCTGGGGGGCCAGGGCTCTGACCTTTTGGTTTGGAGAAGGATCAAACCTCTTTTGCTGTCTTTGAGGTGAAATGACAGAGGTCTTTGACATTTTTGTTGGTATATCTTTTTAAAATCTGCCTTAAGATGAATTTAAATTACAGAGGTTTTTGGTTCTGTGTTGCTATATGACCCTGGCAAGCTGTGAAGTCATGAGGGAACGTTCTTTTGGGAGGGGGTACAGGGCAGAGTGGCTTGTTCCTTGACTGGCCTGCCAGCATCCCAGCCATATTGGTCATGGTGCCAGGGCAATGCATCCCGCAGGAGAAAGCTGAGAAGGACTGGTGGTAATAATGATGGGCACTTCTAATCCCTTGTGCCCTGGTGTTTGTTTAGGCTGGTTCTTCCTCTGTGAGCTGAGCACTCTGAGCAGCAGCCATTAGAAACAGCTAACTGAGCTCTGAGCTTCGTGTGAAATAACTGCGAAGGTCAAATAGTGAAAGTGGAAAAAAAAGTCTGAGATAGATATCTGTATAACTAACATCGTAAAACTACTTTAAAAATGTTCTGTGGATGGAACACATGGAAAAAGCTGTGCTACTTTGCTAAAATGTGATGTTCACGACCAGTTTGCTCAAAGGGGCAGCTGCTTATACACATGTAGCCCCATCAAGCAGAACCTCTGCACCCGCCCGTTGGGAATAGTGACACCTGTGCAAGCGGGTGCTGACTTTTGCATACACAGAAGCTGCTTTTAGGGTGGATGAGTGCAGGCACTCCTCCCTGAACATCTGCAGGTGCGGCTGCATGCAAAGAGACAAAGGGAAGTTGAAAGGAGGCAATTGTATGTGCCCTTCATGGCAAAAAGTCATGAGTCACACTTAAAAATACTGTAAGATTCTGTGTTTTCAGGCTTTTCTCTGCAACCGTGAAGGCCAGAGTTTCAAGGGCAGACCTCCAGGAAAGAGGACAAGGAGCCCAGCAAAATGCAGGAGCCGACAACCCTGAAACTTTGCCTGCAAGCGTCTCAGAACAGCTGCAGCTGAACTGCCCACAGCATAGATTCAGTGTCATGCTCTGTGTCACCACTGAAGCGGAAACCAGGAGACCCTCTGGCTGTCCTTGTAAGAACAGTGAGAGAAGCAAAAAGTGGCATAACTTGTGGCAATGCAACTCCCACAAGAATGGCAGCACCAATGCAGGGATGTTGCACAGCACCACAGCTTCCTCTGTACATGTGTGCGAGTGCAGCCTGAAAACAAGTGTGTGCATGTTCTGCTTTGAGATAAGGCATATGAAGGTCAAGCTAGACACGAAAGGGTTAAACACCAACTACAAAATGGTTAACAGTTGATTCTCGCATTTATGTATTTACTGTTATAAGAGAGTGCTTTTTTCTGAAGTATAGAGATGTACGGAAGGTGTGTTGGTCCTCAGGATAGATCCTAGCCCTAACTGAAACCAACTAAACCATTAGCATAAAACCATGCTGCTTTTTCATTCATGCCATTAATTAGGAGAGTTAAAAATCTTCCCTATTTTCTTATAAAAAAAATAGTACCAAGAGTTGCACTTGTATGGATTTCTCAGAAATTTTTTATGTTCCTGAGAGCAGTATTGCAGGGAAATTTACAACTGAAAAGCAGATAGAGGCATCAAAAAAAGAAAGATGAGTAAGAAGAGGACCTGGTCTATGATTTAATTGGAATCAATGGGAATTGTGCCATTTGCCTTTGGTGGCAGCAGAATCAAAGCTGAAACACCAGCTGTAGTTTATTTTAGATTGCTGCCTGTCTGAGATTAGATTTCAGATATCTCCATGGGGTTCTTTTTCTTTTAACTACCTATAATTTATGGCAGCAATACATGTTCTACATCTATTCCTCTACCAGGGGATCAGCTCAGACTGTAAGGTCTGTAGGTGAAACAAGCCCTTTCCCCCTTTTTTTTCCAGAGGATGAGTCTGCCACAAGTGAGTCTAAAGGAGTGGGTATTTCACTGCAGGGAGATGTGCCTTGGGACAGGGCCTCCAAAGCTGCATGAGTGCAAAAGTGAGAGGTTCGAGCAAGTTATGCTTCTCAGCACTTCTCAAGTAGATAAATGGGAAGTAGAAGCCAGCTAAGTGGACTGGAGATGGAGCAGTGTGAGGAGTGAATGTTGCAGCAGGCTGATTGAACTCTAGGTGTAAGGAACTTGTGGGAAAGATGGAGTAGAAGAGCCTGATGTTGCCAAATAAATCCATAACCTCTTGGGAAGTGCCGTACTGTTGTGAAAACAGAGCACAGGGGGAAATATCCTCATATAGGGAAGAAGGAAAAATTAAGGCCTGAAGTCAAAGAAAGACTTGCAGAAGACAACAGGGAAATGGTATCCATCTTGAATAGATGTAACAATCTGTGTAATGCTAACACTTGTATTTGTGTAGCAGTGCTCCTTTGGCTGGTAAATGTGTATGATTATCTTTGGGTGATGAATGAAAGATAGTCAGTCTTTGAGAACAAACAAAATAGTTGCTGAGGTGTCAGATCTTCTGCAGCCCCTACTTGCTCTTTAATAGTGGTTAGTGGGCAGAGATCTCTGCAGGAGGCTTAGACAATCACACAGGAAGAAACTAGTGGTGAGCCCTTGAGACACCAGGTGACCTAAAAAAATAGATAGCTTTGATGGTGTAGGAAGAAGGAAAATTTTAGAAAACAAAATCCTAGAAAAAACTCATGAATGTTGGCTGAGGGGAAATATCTAAGGGGTCAGGACAGAAAAGTAGCTGCATTCTTACGGAGGTTAACTATGAGCTTCGTAACAACTAGTCAGGAATCACTACAAAAAAGAGGTGAAGTGCATCTTAGAGCAAATGTGGTTTTCAGAGCTTTAACGTTTCCTGGATTGCTCCTGCTATGGAGCATTAAATGCCCAAATGTGAGTCATTTTGCCTTATAGGTTTACTGAGGTAAAGTGTCATGACTGTGTTTTCTCCCTATTCCTTTTAATCTGGTCAGAGGAGAGAAATATCAGACATGAAATAGGCACTCAACTCTGCTCCAGTCTTTTCAATGGCTAGCATCAAGCCATTGATCAAGTCTTCATACTTCAAAGGAATAACTAAAATCCCCACACTCTCCCACTTATAAACTGTCTTCCACCTATGTGTGGCAGACACTATCTGACATTATAAGAGAAAGCAACTGATAGGCAATTCTCTCTGCTAGAGCAACCAGACCTGAAGAGCTGATATAACCTCCTATAAGCAAGGACAAATGATGATTGAGGTATTTCTACCCTAGTAAACTGTACAACACACGCTCTGCTGTCCTTGGGTCTGATTCTGTAGTTCTTGAATGTTCTAATGTACAAATGATGTTTAGAGGAGTTTTGAGCATGTCAGGAATGTAGCTGGGGCTCAAGTGTAAAAGGTGTTAGCAAATTATTGCCTGAAGCACAAAGGCCACCTGGACTGCAAAGTTTCCAGTGGCAGTAACCAAATGAGGTTGTGTTGAGTTGTTCTGAGTAGGAAAGATATTTTTGCTTTGCTAAAGAAACTAGGCTTTGTGGAGTTAAATATTAATGAGACACTTCAAAACTAAAACAAGAGTAACCTATCTCTGCTAACTGTTTTGAGCTATATCATACTGGAGTTAAAAACCCAAACTTGAACAAAACCCCAAACAAACCAAAGCAAAACACACTGTGTCAATTTTCAATTCATTACTATGATTTGAGTGTTACAGGCTTTCTGCACCTCTCTGAGCCACAAATAAATAAATGGGGTCCATCCCTAAATTATCTTTCCTGGGCTCTCATTCCTCATTTCGGTGTTGATTGCATTGTGTTGAAAATGCTTTGGATGAATGTGTACATTCAGATATTCTTACCAAAAAAAAGAGAGCAATCAGCAGAATAGGGGACCAAATTATTTACATTATCTGTTGTTCAGTTAAAAAAATCAGTTTCTTTTTAACAGGTTTTCTCTGCATATTTTCACGAAGGATAATTTTTGGAGGAAAGTCACTGAGAAAGGAAAATTGTTCAGGAACAAGACAGATCTCTACAAAGTGAAATTTACCTGTTCATTGCAGACCCAGAGCCTGAGAGTAGATTCTGACATATGTGTGAGCCCAGAAGTAAACACAAAGGAGTTTATTAATGTGGGTGGCACGATTGGCATGAAATGGAAATAGTACCTAACATTTATAAAGTATTGCTACTCTGATTAAATTAAACAATTTTAATGTAATGCTTCAAACAGACAATATCATTTTTAAAGGTAGGAAATGAGGCTTATTAAGGCTTAATGACACACACAGGATCACACCATGAGTTTGAGGGATAAGCAGTTGAATGAGAAGACCTGAATTCCATTATAATGCTCTACATTAGATGACAATGCATAACAGAAAGAATGAATGGAAATAAAAAAAGACAGATGGTGAATGAAAGGAAACATGCATAAGTATTTGAAATAAATATATGCACTGGGCAAGAATGAAACTGATAATTGAAACCTTTGCTCACTTTAAAATACAATTAAATGTATTTGCTTGCAGTGCATTTGGAATAACAGGCTACTGCAAGGGATGATATGGCCTATGAGAGAAAGTGAACACATTTACTGAGGGTGTTGCTAAAAGCAATATTTTTGCCTCCATTTTCAGGAAAGAATAAGGGAACAGATGGCAGAAATTTCCCAAGGGAGAAAAGAGAATTACTAGAGAAGATCAGGATCAGACCTGCACAGGTGATCATGAAATCGAAATGCCTGGAAACTCAATTTCTCAAGGTCGATATAACCCATACCTAGGTAACCAGTTTCTCTGAATTCTAAGGCAATTGGGAAAACATGAGAAATATGGGAGGTGCTGGAGGACTGGCAAGAGTGTGCAATGCCAGTGATGACCTAGAGAGAATCCAAGTAGATCAGAGTCTTGTCAGCTGGGCAGTTTCTATTTAATTTCTGTTTCTGCATCACACTCACTGCTGGAATGTCTGAGCACCTTCAGTAAAAACAGCCATAGTGTCTTTGCTCTCTCAGCTTCTCCTCCCAGGAGAGCCAGTGTTTCTTGGAGGGCCTTGTTTTAGTAGAATCTTTGTGTTGTTATTAGTGTGTGTATTGTAGAATATTTTTTGTAACAGGATGAACTGAGAGAGGTGTCTTGTGCCTGAAGTGGAAAATAGTAGGTTAAGGAGGAGACTGCATTTCTCAGTAGCAGTTGCTCCTGGACTAGGCCTAGTTAGACTGGAATTGCTGGAGATTTAACAAAATAAGGACAGGAATTCCTCCTCCCTTGCATAGCTGTTGATGTTATGTCTAGCTGATTTGTGCCTGCTTTCTTTCCTCTTTGGTGATAAAAGACCATTTTCAAACATGACCATCACACTCCAGCTGCAGAGACCAATGCAATGTTGTCCCAGTCCCACTCCCACTCTAACAACCAGATTTTGTGAGATGTCCTGTTCCTAATGCCAGGGGAGCTAAATGCCCAAACATCTTTAAAATCTGTATTGACTTTATTCCATTTTGTCCAGTGTATCCCTGTGCTTTTGCATCATTTAGGTAAATGCTGAGTATGAAAAGAGGAAATATCCACGTGGAGGAGGCTGGAAAACCTGAAGAGGAGTACACTGAGAGAGTTTAAATAGTGTGATTTGATTATCCATAGTCAGCATGATTGCCTGAGAAATACTGTGTCTACCAAAGAGAATTTGTTTTGTTTTGACTTCTCCAAGGAAATTGAAAGAATTTTGGTGGATTGATATTTAGCTTAAAATTAAATTTACAAATCCTATGGAATAAGTACATATTATAAATGTAACATGGGTTGATCAAGCTTATTCAGTGCTGAGGAGTAGATTTCTAGTTTTAGGGAGCCTCTTCCAGACCAGCATCCAGACTGTTCAGAGCAGCCCATTTTCCTCTCATCTTAGTGGGTGTCTTAGAGACTTGCCAAGGAAGGCATGAGCTCCAGGAGTTGCTCAGAAAGTGCTTAATTTCCCACCTTGCAGGTAATGACTCTACCTATTATATCAAATCCTTTTGTCTGGTCACTACTGAACCAATGCTGGGCTTGACTATCATCCTTCTGGATCCTGGCTGCACTGCTCTGGAAGAGTAAATGGCAAAATAAAGACAATTTTGGGACAACTAAGAAAATGACAGATGATATTTTGAGCTGGAACTAACAAGTTACTAGCAATAACTGACCAGTGACCAGTGAAGTGTGTTAGAGACACATAGACACTCCTAGATTTCATATAGCCTCACTTCTGTCTCTCATAATTAGTGATTTTCTTTAACAGAGAGCATTTTTTCTGGCATTAAGCAACCACTTGTAATTTCTGTTTTCTCTTACTCTTATGTTGTTACTAAGCCTAACTTGTAAATATTTGGGATATAATATACAGCATGTTACCCTCATTTAAAAGGTGCAAGTACTGATGCAAAAAATCACCTGCCCTTCAAGTATGCCTGCTGTTGCCTGCAATAAATACCTTGCTGAGGGAAAGAATAAATGCATGGCTGAAGAGGTCATGCATGGCTGATATTGATTGAAGCTAAGTTTGTGCCTGGTACAGTAAAGATATTGTTCAGTACTTATCTTCCTTGTGAAAATATTGCTGTTGTAATAGTACCAACATATCCATGTGTGTTAGTTGTCTCTCATTCCAGCACCAGCTGGGCTGGTTTGTTCTACCCTGTCAGGTGTTTGAAGTCATCCACCTGTATTCTGCACAGGTGTCAGCCCTCCCTGTGATCACACTGCTGATGCTTCTGACCTGATCTGTGTGCATTTCCCTAAGGTACCTCACTAGACAGTGCTTCTGGATGAAGCTTTGCCCAAAGGCACTCCCACACTCATGGCTAGGTGGGGGAAGTGGGCCCAGCTGTGAGCAGTGTGACAGGGAAGGCTCACAAGCCTGGGAGTGGCCCTTGCAAGTTTTGCCTTGCACTTGAGAAGCTCCTTCCTGCCACCACATTGCTCACCACGCTTAGTGGTTTAGTTCCACCATTTGCACAGGCCTCCCCCTTCCCGGCATCACTGGGGTGGTAAATTTGTGCTCGCACAGCGTCTCGGTCCAGATCAGAGGTGTAGCTCGCTGTAGGATGCAGGTGGTTGGAGTGGGAGTGTGCAGCCGCTCGCAGTCGCGCTGGCTGACAGCTAACCAAGGCGGCTTCCTCCTCCCACGCACCGGGCCCGGCGCGGGGCCTTTTCCTGTTCTCGCCTGCTGTCAAGATGTGCGGCGGGCTCTCGGTCGGAGCGGGTGGGATGAGGTCACGTCCTCTCTACCATGTCAGAATGGGAGTGATGAGCATCTCCCACCTCAGCACATGAGGAGTCAACTTCCAGAGAGGTTGGTGGCACTGGCAGTTCCTGGTGTGCTGTCATCCTCTGAGGAGGAACTTCCCTTTGTTCAGACTTATTTTTTACACCAAATACTGATCAAAGTTACATGTTCTACATGGTCTACACCAGCAGCAAATTTGTCCCTGGGGTTTTTTATCCTTCAGTTGTTTAAACCGTACTCTTATGAATGATCGGTGTGAAGTGGGCTATGAACAAGAAAACGAATTCTATCTCAGTTCAATGTTCAGTATTCTGTGTACTTTAAATCAGCTGTATATAAAATAGTCAACCTCTTTCTCATCCCATGGCAGGACTTTAGTTTCTTCTTGACTAGATATGGTGTCTGGCTTAATGTGGGCTGAGGCTGGGTGAGTAGACCTGGTTATTGTATTTAATTGTGTGGTAATTGAGATTGATACGCACTAAAATTTCAGCAAGAGCTAAATTAAATTTAATTCTATTGCAGCCCAAGGTGCTTCTTTGTATGCTGCCCAGAACAGTGGTTCATCACTGGGACTCTTCAGAGTACTGGCAATAGAAGTAAAAAAGCTACAGTTGATAATTAGTGAGGGTGTGTTGTTTGAATTGGGGTTTACAAGAAAAGATCCTTGCCACAACACCACATCTTGCCTACCCTTTCAGGGAGATCTTAAACACTTTTTCTTTCTTTTTCCTTTTTTTTTTTTTTCTCTTAAGTCTCTGTTTTTTTATACCTGTATCATTGTGTATGATGAGCATCAAGTATGCAACTCTTTCCAAGCTGCAAACTTCTACTATGGATAGAGTACCAGAAGGGATAATAAATAGAAACTGATTTTTTTTTTTTTTTTTTGGGAAGCAATTTGCATGTTATGCTTCTGGATCCTAAAGAGAAGGAAACATACTTGACGTTAAAATTGCCTTCATGGCTCCAGTTTTCTCAGCTCTTCACCACCTGCCTCTAATCAAACCGTCCAATTATAGGAAACAATTGTTTTCTTGCTTTCTATTAAGTGCAGAAATTCATTCACTAAAGGACTTTTTACCAAATGTTGCTTTTAACAAAACCAATTTCATAATTTGTTTGAAAATAATGTGCTGTTTATGTCCAGTATGCATGTTAGGATTCAAACATATGGTCACCAGGATCCTCAGAAGGTCATTTACAAAATTGTAATATTTATCTTAACTGATTGCAGGGTTTGGAAATCTCTATTGTATTGGGAGAAACTCAGTGGACATTAATAGTTTCACGATTTTTGTGGTAAGCTGAGAATCAGGCCCTGACCTATAATTATCACTTACACGAAGAGCACTGATTATACAACTGATAATACAGAAGGGAAATTGGTCTCCCTAGATATGCTTCCTTAATGTGAGACAATGACTTCAGGCTGTTTCTGAGCTGCAAATCTCCCAGGTGAAATCTTGCTGAAATAGAATAAAGTAGAATAAAAACCAGAGTAAGAGGATCCAGCTTTGGTTAACAATGCTTTCCTTGCAAAACTCCATCTCAAACCAAACTATAACCTTAACACACTCAGTCAGCCCTACAGAATTACATGAGATCACATGGAAAAAGCAAATACACAACATCCACTCTCATTTTAGCAATGATGTTTACATATCTTTACCTAACAACTGCTTTTTATCTGCAAAGAAGCACATTGATAAGGAAAATATTAATAATATACTCTACAATTTAGGAGCTTACTAATTATACTATAAATATTTGATTGCCTCACAAACTTTGTATGAAACAAAATAGACTAAGTAAGAGTGTAATGATCCTAATTAGGAGGCCTGTATGAAAAGACATATAGTACACTGTAAAATTTCCTTGAGAAGCATAAGGCAGTTATTGGAAACTACTGAATAGAGGAAACATGAGGAGCTACTATTCACTGTCTCATAACAAGAGAAGGTGGGGGTTATTCTATGACATTGACAGTCGATAAATGCAAAACAGATAAATGAGTGACTCATAGGCATTAACCAGTAAGCCTTCAGCATGTGGAATTAATTTCCATAGGAAATCTATATTAAACTGCAGCACAATTGGCAGCATTGCTACAGCCATGTTGAGAGGGGTGATGTACTTTTTGTTTCCAAAATGTGTTTAATATGTGTCTGTGTACTCACATACAACTTGCAGCTATGCTAACTGGATCAATAGACTGCTATATACTCTGTTAGTTGAATCAATGAGGAGGTATTTTGTATACAACAGAAAAAGCTTTGGAAATTTGATACAATGCCCTACATGAGAATTTATTTTTGTCCTTACTACTTTTGTACTTGCCTATGCCTTTTTTCCCCCTCTTCCATATTTTCCATTTTTTTTGCCTTTTATATCAGGATCAAGAAGAGAACAATGCTGGAGATTTTCATGTTGGCTGGCTTGTACTGTTTAGCAATTTTTTGTTTATGTACTGAAAGAAGGGTTGGGGAATATATCACTTTACTCGTATTATTTCCAAGATTGCTTTAGTTGCACTTGGCTGGTTGATCTTGCTGCATTTGTGTGGATAGTGGAGTGGTATATATGACAAGAAAAAAAATTTGGTAACTGTAGAACAAATCTCCATTGATTTTAAAGGAGAATAAAAGAGAAGAGTAACCTAACACAAAGCAACTGCTTGCAGTGCAGTAAAACCCAGATAAAATCTGAAATGCTCCATTAAAAGGGAGACAGCATATTTACCAATTGCTATTCCTATGACATGGGTCATTGTTTTGTTTTATTGTGTAACCTGTAATATATTACAGTGCCCGTCAATATAGTAACATCCATTCTTCATATGATAGATGCATATATATTTTATATGTTAGCCAAACAGGATGAGCAAATACAGCCTGACCAAGCTAGTACCCTGACTGACAGGGGCTCAGGTCTAGTGGAAAATAGGTATGGAGAGATGCAATTCCCAGCACTCTTAACATTGCAGTTTGTGCCTTTATCTGTTTTTAAAAGGTAATACAAGGTTTTGTCCTAAATCTTGGGCAATGCAGAGAAGAGGATTTGAAGAATACAGGAGGTTCAGGAAATTGAAGTGTTGCCTAAATATTCTTTATCTGCCCGAAAATGAATATAGATATGTATGTTCTGTATGTCCCAGGTATGTAGGTCTATATGGAGTTTTTATAGCCATAAGAAGCTGGATATGAAGGTATTGGGAAAGAGTGAGGTTAGTGGATTGCAATGCAAGGATGTGGGGTATGGGTATAGAAGATATCCTCACACAGACAGTGGAAATTCTGGGAATTACCAGGGAAAAAAGTATACAGTGATAATTCCATCATATAAAACCTTGTCCCTTGTTATGAATTGACCCTGTTTTTTCTGCTGAAACAGGGGAAAAGTTGTCCTCCAATTTCCACATTTCCTTTCATATATTCCACTTGAATTGTTGTCCACTGTTGGTGTCTTGCTTGAAACATGGTCATCCTGCCAGGTGTGTGTGTGCACAAGTCTGCATGCACAGAGGGACACTGCCAGCCCAGTCCTGCCCTGCCCTGGTGACCTGATGATCTCTGTGTGTTTGAGTGCATAGTCAAGATCAGGAAACAAAAAAGAAACAGTATGTTTAAAGAAAGAAGGAAGGATAAAAGCAGTAGTTCAAAGCACTGGAGATTCTGCAGGTCCCACAGTGACACTGCCCACCTGGAAACATGTGCTGCAAATCCTGTGTGTCCGCTGGCCGTTCAGCCCTTCCCTGAGTCCCATTGCAGTGGGCAATGTGTGAGCTGAGACAGAGAACAGTGAAAGCCTCAGACTGCTGTCAGGACTCCCTGAAGAGGAAGGAAAACTCTTCACATCAGAAAAAGCTTTTCTCTAGGATTTCTGCCATTTCCAGTTGTTTCAGGTCCTGGTGCATGAACCTTCCAGTGTGCTGTACTGGAAGGATCTAAAGTACTCAAGTCTACCTAGGCAGAATATACATGTTATGATGCTTTCACACCAGCTCACTCTGGGATTGTCCCTGGGCAATACATTTTTTTTGTTTGGAAGACAGAGGCACACATGAATCACCCATGATACCATCTTGGCTTCCTGCCCTTCACACCCTATCTTACTGCGTATTTCCCACATTTCTTACTAACCATAATCATATTTTGGTGTGGTCTTGCAACTCATTTAGCCCTATGCATGTTTAAATATGCTTATCTAACTCTCTATATAGGAAGAAAATGGTTTAAAAAAAAGGCTTTTAGCATATATGCCACATTATTTAGTTATATAATAATGTCCATCATCCTGCAAAACTGGCCCAGAGTCCATCAAGTCCAACAGCCAACAGGTGCCCCCAGATGGCTTCAGAAAAAGATGCAAGAAACGTGACCTTTGAGGCAGTGCAGAGCATGGGCTGGGTTACCACTGTGTGACCAAATTTGGCTGTATGATTTTAATGGGGTAATAGTCATGCTACCACTGCCAATTACACCACCTTGGAAGAGGCTGTTGAAAAAACCAGAGTCTCCTTTGGAATTAAAAGCAAGAACAATTAGCCAGCCATTCCTTTGTGGGTCAAGATGGTATTTGGGTTTGTATTTAACTGTATTGGTTAAAAATACAATGAACAAATTTAGCTTTTTTATTCTGGACACTGTGCAAGCAGTTTCTAGAAAGAGACAGAGCCTGCAAGATTACGATAGTGTTCACGTGGCTTTTTGAGTGGGCAGCTGAAACATTTTAAGTAGCCAAAAATAATAGTAGGGGACATATGATAGCTTTTTGTTATATTTTCTATTCCGTAGGACAGTCTTTAGATAGTTATTCATGCTGAAATTCATTACTTTCACAACTCACAAATACATTTTATGACTATCTAACAGCTTGTCTGCAAATTGGAACACAACCTTACAAATAGCAGCACACAAGCATTCGCAAAATTAATTTAATTAGTATTCTATCAGCTCTGGAGCTTAACTACTGTGAATAGGTGTTGCACAGGCAGTACAGTTTAATGGTTCCTGGAGTATTTTAACTCAGGACTCCATAACATATTCCTTCAGCCTCTATGCTTGTGGAAAGAGGGTCACAAAATCTTTCAAGCTGCCCAGCTGTTAAATGGTATGCTTATATTTAGGTAGCTTAGGAAAAATTGGTAGGATGCATTGAAGTATTTGGATGAAAGCTACTCTACAGTGTAAGCATAAAGTATTATTATTAGAAACATCATTACATTATCAGCAGTGTGCCTTACAATGAAAACTCAGGAACTTCTGGCTTTAGGAGATGTGTTTTTTTTTTTTTTTAATTAAGTATTCAAGAAATATAAAGCAGACAAAATAAGGACATAGGTGTAAAACAAATAACAGCAATGTTAACTTTATTAAAAAGCTTCATTGTGGTATCAGGCAGGAAGTGAAACTGCTTTCAAACTGCAAATATTTCTCAATCATTTCATGCACCAGCAATCTTTGTAATAGGTTTTCTGTTGTTTTTTGCAAAATGTTCAGATGAGCAGATAAAAGTTCAGACTCAAGGGGAAAGGCAAGCATTTTTCTTGGATTTCACTAGCCATGTATTTAATTTTGTAATTCCAAGTGACCTTAGAGTCTGTCTGAAAGAGCAGATGTGCATGCTGAAGGTTTGAGCCCTAACTATGTTTATAGGGCCATTCCTTTTTATAAACCAGCAGAGCTGGATGCTGGCAGCCCGCTAACCGGCTTTGGGTGTTGACTCATGCTTGGTGAGAGCTCAGGCAGAGGCAGCTGAAGCAGAAACGGCTCCCAGCTCCCTTCCCTCCCCACCCTGTGCCTTGCCGTGGGCCGGCGGGATGCGGCGTGTGCCTGCACCCTGGCCAGGGAGCTGAGAGCCTGCTGTGAGCTCCTGCTGACTTCAGGCTGTAAACCCTGCTGACTCCAGAGGGGATACTTGTCCTGCTAAAGCCTCCTTGGGATGGTAGCTTCCAAAAGAGGGACGGAGGCCCTGGCAACGGTGAATGCTTCATCCATCCCAGTTAAGTCTGCCAGTGAATGTGCATCAACACTTTTAGGTTTTGCGCTACTTGGAACTATATTCTGCCTCTGAGTATCATGTTCTGTTGATCCCAGAGGGTCAAGTACAAAAGTATTGAGCACTCAGAGACACTAAATGCCCTTACTGGGTGAATTAATGGGCCTTGAGAGTACTTGGCAATGGGGACTGCTCAAAAAACCCTGCCATTAAACTCTTGCTTGACAGAAGAACAGTTTTTTCATTAAAAACAGAAAGCTAGAAAACGGAAACTTCAGCTATCATATTCATTTCTGCACCTGGGTCAGATGCAGACTAAGTGCTAATTAGGTATCTCTTGACTCAGTAATTCTTGCTAAAAGTGCTGTGTGTGGGGCATCTAGGAGAGCAGCAGGTGTTGTGGTAGATTTTACTTGTCTAATCTTGTAGTTTCTAGACACCATGACCCCAGTCTTTGCATCTTTTCAACCAGCCATGGTTTATTCTTGTACAAAAATAGAAATAAAAGGGTAGGGAAAGCACATGCAATAAAAAATTTCCAAGGTAATCCCACTTCACAGTGTTCAAAAGTGATCTAGTTTGAACACTTACTGTGTTACATTTCAGTCAAACGTCTGTCTAATTTTTGAAAAATTTAAATCTTGGTAAATTGAGAGAAGATTAAGTGCTTTAGAAAATATTTTCTAAAAGTTCTGTTCTGAGGATGAAAACACCTTAATTTTTGTAAGAAAATATATGTTAACCATATCTACCAGATAATGGCCTGGGATTTGGGAGATCTGGATTCAGTTCTCTGTCCATTGTATGGTTTTCAACATACCACTTAGTTTTCCAGTGCCTCACTTCCGAATCTGTAAAACAGGGGTGCTGTATTTACCTTGCAGAGGTGTTGCAGAGATGAGTACTTTGAAGAGTGTGATGTTACTGTGTTATAGGACAGCGAAAAGTTTGAAGCCTATACTTTTGTTGTTCCCTGGATTCCTATTCTTAACATTTTGCTTTGCCAAACGGGAAAATCACAAAGCTCTCCAAAATCACAGCAATCTGCTGTTCCTGCTCTGTTTGCTTGTTCCAAAGCCTGTAAAGTTTTATTAGAATCTTTGCAGTGACTTCATATACTTTGTGTTGGACTTCAATGACCTCAGAACCCATATGGACCAGTGCATTTATTGTTGTGTGCTGAACGTCCTCACATTTCAGAGGCTGATCTCATGACTGCTGAGAGCTTGTCAAAGTCTTTCATTAGATACTATATACTTGTTTGATATTGACAGACTTCACAAGTGTGACATTAACAGGAAGAAAAGCATTAGTACCTAAAAGGGGTTGCTGCATTTGCTCTGCTTGCTCCTCAAAACTTTTAGAAAGGTAATGACCGTAAAGCCTAATGATACCATGCTGGAGGGCAAACAGGCCCCTCAGGATCACAGGCAATTCACAAAGACACAGAACTAAAACAGCTAAAGGGATGGGATAGAGCCTCTCCAAGCCTTGCAGGGAATCCGTGGCTGTAGGGTGCAGTCTGGATGTTCCAGGAGCCTTGATTCATTATCATTAGTGCACTGTTTGCACAGCATTTGTAAATGCTGTGGAAAGGTTTATAAACAAGTGTCAGATAATAGAATTACTTGATGAGCTCTCTAGTCACACAAACTGCAAATAGATGGGCACTGATGATGATGATAAGCTGAATGATTTCTAACACAATTTAAAGGAGATGCAAGTGGATGGTGTGGCTTGCATCTGAATGAGTTCATCTGCTCCAAATGGTTCAGTTCTTAAATATGTGTATGGTTGAGCAGGCAGAGGGTTTTAAGATCATCAGATCATTTAGGTTAGAAGGGACCTTAGAAAGCTTGATGTGAAACCTTTTACTCAAAATGAGGTCAGCTAAAAGATCAGACCAGGTTGCTCTGGACTTTGTCCAGTCAGGTATTGAAAGCCCCCAGGAATGAAGATTGCATAACCTCTTTGGACATCCTGTTCCCCTGATTGATTTCAAAGGCTTTTATTGTGAAAAAATATTTTCCCCAAATCCAGTCTGAATCCTGCTTGCAATTTACGCTCGCTGCCCTCCTACTATGTACCACTGTGAGGAACATGCCTCCATCTCCTTGCTGGTTATCCCCATAAGCACTGGCAGGCTGCTGTTTTTCTAAAGCCACCTCTTTGAGCTGCACAAGCCCATCTCCCTCAGCCCCTGCACACTGGGCAAGTGCTCCAGTGCTGGTGGGCTTCTGCTGAACTCTGATTTACTGATAAGCTGCTTTGCAGTCATACAGATTACAGGAAGACACCTAATTCATTCACAAGCAAAAACTTCCATTGGAAACTTCTGTTTCCCCTGCAGAGAGCTGTTTCCAGCTCAGATGTGGCCCAGCAGCCAGCCGATGTGCTGCGGGGCTCCTGGCCTCGCCGGCTCTGCAGCCACAGCTGGGGCAGATTGTCAGCTGGCATTGCCAAGGGTCTCACTCTGTTCCACAACTGCTGAAGTATTATGCTGGAGTTTCCAAAATGAGGTACTGTGTAATTTTAGGGAGGAGGATTTCAAAAAACACAACATTTTCTTCTCTGAATTGACTTCCCTGTCAGTTCCCCTTTTTCCTTCCCCCTCCAAGTAATTTTCTTCAGAATCGACTTTATGTAAGGCACAGGCTGAACCTACAGATCCTTTTTTTTTTTTAATTATCCAGAGGATTGTGGGAAATGGGCAGGAGACCCTGTCATTAGTAAGGTGTTTGTTTAACAGAACAAAACTATTTCCCTCTTTACTGTAGACTTCAGATTCTGAACAATTATTAACTTGTTGCCTTCCCTCTTCCTTCCTTCCTTTTCTCTTTATAGTTGGACCTGAGGTTTTGTTTCTCTCTTATCTGCTGCTTTCAACATGTTGAAAGTAAATTTTTGTGGGATTGCAGAGGCAGAAAGCAGAGGATGTTCTAGAAGGGAGGCTGAAGTAACAATAATATAATTAATTTTTTAAATTAATAATTGCACCATTATAGATATAATCCTAATTTTGTACATGGAGGCAAACTCAGGATGTCTAGGCAAGCTTGAGAAGGCATTGTGCTTCTAGTCCTGATGCACCTTTTCAATGATTTCCTTTCTTCCTCTCAACCTGCCTACTCTATCACCCAGCCAACATCCATGTGGACTTGGAGGTAACTGCCTGAGGTGGGCGACATCATCAAGAAAGCTATAGATTTCTGCCTTGGCATGGTGTTATATTAAGAAAATGAGGCAAAAGGGCCAGTAAATTTTATTCATCCACAAAAGGTGCCTCACAGTGTGAGATTGAGCTGGTGGACTTCTGAGCCACAGGAGGCTGTAAATGTGAATGCCATGCTGGATTGAAAAGGGCCTAGAAAACATTATGAACAGTTGTAACATTTGAAGTAATAATACAGGCTTAATTAAATCTCGTATTTGAGCACATAGTCTAGTCTCTGTAGGGATCAGGAAGGATTTTCCCTTATCCATATACAGCATTTTTTAATTGGTCAGGTGCATTATGGGGTTATTATTGTTCTCGAAATCTGAGGCAGTGATTAAATGCTTCTGCTAGGAGTGTGATGCTGGACATGAGTGGTTGGCCTGGTGTGGCATGGCAGATTTGGTCTTCCTTTGGATTGTTGATTGTTTTCCCTTGTGATTTGCATTTTGATTCTTGTAATATTTGACATTTTTCTAGCTCCCAAATGAAGGTAATGGCAATGAGGATCTTTGGTTTCACTAGAATACTAATTTTTTAACCTTTCTATCAGTACAATAAAGGTTGGAAGCATGACCCAAACCTCTGAAATAGAAGAAACCCCAGGCAATCTTTTACTGCATTGTATAATGCATTGGTTGCTAACACCGTCTTTGCATATTCCAACTCAGAGCAACTACGTAACTCATAAATTTGTCCTATAGTGAAAACAAATTAGGTGAAAAAAACACTTCTGACCTTTGAAGTGCTCTGGGAGATGGATAAGAAGGTGTTTTTTATGCTTGTGTGTTTGTTATCATGGCAGTAGTTGTGACTACAAAACTATTTCTACACAGACATTCAGTGTTCGTGTAGCTGGGAGCCTGGAAAGCTTTAGTCTTTTGAGAGGGTTGAGAGGAGTCTCTAAGCCCAAAGCTACATGTTCACGTGTGCCTGCTCAACTCCTGCCATCATGATATGTGACCCAGCTTCCGGAGACTGATGTAGCTGCACAGGTCTCTCACATTCTTGAAGTCTTAATGCGATCATGCAAAGGGCAGAGGTACTCAAAGTGGTGGTGCAGGGCAGATGTGAGATGTTAGATCTTGGCCAGGATGTGCCTGCAGATGTATTCTGCTATCCTGGTGGGAAATGCCAGGGGTAGCAGCTGAGAGCTTATCTACCACTGAGTACAAAATTCTCAACGTGGGCACATCACGTGTTTCTGACTGCTGTGTGCAGATGAACAACCTTGTAGAGTTTTGTAATGGAAGAGCATCCACCAGTTGTATCCATCTGCTGGCTGCTCATGGTATCATGGAGTGGGAGAGGTCATTTTACTGGGTCTGGAGAGTGTGGAAGAGGCTCAGAGAAAACTTGACCAGCCTGTTCTATCTTGCCTGATTGAAGAAGGCACATTAAAAACAATCCAATTCCTATGCTATATTTTTACAGAGAGGCCAAGATTACTTTAATTAAAAGACCTCTCTCTAAAATCCTTTATAAAGGATTTATAAACCATTAAGATTGCTATTAATTGCCACTGATCATTGTTTACAGTGAAGTAGGAGTGAAATGATATACTGTACTGACCATTTCTTAAACAAGGAAGGGCCATCCCTACCCTAAATTGCTTACAGTTATTGCCCAGCATATGTATTGAGGGATGCAAGGAGTGTGAAGCTGATCCCCAGTGAGTTTAGTGTGGAAGCTTCTGATAATGTTTTAATAATACTCCTGCAAGAATTTAGCTTTCTTCTCAATAATTAATGCTTGTGAAAAGTTTAATATGTATTTATTTGCTGTGTTGTGATACTGGCACATGAGCAGAATAATGAGTTATATATGCATGAAAGGGTTTTCACCTGTGTGTTGACTTTTAATTCTTTTTTAAAATGCTGCACAATAAGGTTTATTTTAATTAGAAGAAGAAGATGGGTTATTCCTCCAGAGTGATTTTGGTTAAAAATTTAATTTGTGTTGTGTTAATTTCCTCTTAACTGTTTGCAAGAAAATGACATGGTGAAACATGGCCCTGTGCAGAAATGAAAAGTAAATTACATCTGCAGTATATGAAAAAATTCTTTGCAAAATTTGCAGAAGCCTGTCTGGTAAGCATATGCATCTGTGTATTGGTCAAATTATATGCTTTTAAGTGAAAGTAAGTGGAGAAAAATTACTAATGACACCCAGAGCAAATGCAAAATGGTTTCAGTTTCTTGAACAGGGCACCAAGAAGTGAATCATCATATTTTCACTGTCAGAAAAACCGGAGTGGTTTTTCCTCAGGGTAACAAAGGTACATGTCAACTGTCTGAATAAGAAATCTCAGTGAAGGCAACACACATTAGTTTTACCATGAGGTAAACTCCCTCAAGTCAACCCCAGGCAGGGTACAATACTCATCTTGGCAAGTCACCTCATGGTAAAACTTGTAGTGCCTCATTGTCACTGTTATTTTACCTCGACATGCATGTTGGCTACCCTGAGGTAAAAATGCTGCCTCTTTATCAGCAGGCATCATCCCTCAGTGTACGTGCAGGCCAACACCATGCTCCTTGGCTGTCCCAGGTGTGACAGTCAGCTTGTACCTTTGCCTGCCCCATCTCCTTTTGCCTCTCCAATGCTCTTCACGAGGAAGTCCAGCATTTCTTGTGAATTTATTTCAACCTACTTCGCCAAATCTGTCTCATGAAAACTTCTCAGGCTGACAGGGGGACCCTGTTAACTAGTTTCAGAAAACTGTAATAATATTGAAAATCACCATGTGGTGTGTATTCTGCAGCCCTGAATATGGCCTTGAGACCTTCCTGCGCCATGTTTTTCCCCTGGAGAGTCCCTCCAGGCTCCTCTCCCATCTACTACTACTTCAAACATTCCTGCTGGTTGCAGGTTTGCCTTCTTGTGCTTGGCATATCCCCACTTCCATCTCTACCAGAAAATAGGGGCCTCCTTATCTCTCTCTCTCATCTCTCTCTCATTTGCTGAAGGTCCCTTATTTGTTCCTGTGCTAGGAGCTGGGAATATAATTTTCCTTCCCACCAGTCTTATCTCCCAGGCAGAGCAAAAAGAAGTAAATTATTCAGTTGACCACATTTTAGCTGTAATAGGGTGAGAAGCAGATGGTTAATAGCCATTGTTATTTTTCTTTTCAGTGTATAAACCATTGCAGGGGAAAATAAAGGTATTGGTTTGACTGGGGAGAGGCAAGAGATTGCATGCATCCTGCACTTTTCTCTTTGGGTGAGCGGGTTGTCATCAAAATCATATGGTCTGTGCTTTGATTTGTAGAACTTTTCCTGAACATTGGGCTTGCCTAGGGATGACATTGAAAAGTTCCCATATTACAGGCAGACAGCTGAATGCCCTCAAGCTGAAAGTAAGACCTTGCTTGACTTAGAAAATGAATGTCATTTTTCTGGTATTGTTATTGAAGGTAGTGTTATACTCCTGTGTATCTGAACATGACAGCAGTTACAGCATGGGTAAGTGCTTATAATCAGCTGTGATAGTGTTTATTTTAGAAGTTGAGTGAGTCACTAGAAACATGCTTGCTGAATGATTTTATTGGGGAAAATGATTGTCTTGCAGCTATGTAAGCTCACAAACAACCAGAAAATTATGTGGTACCAAGTTATCACAACACCCTAGATACATTCTATGTTGCAGGTATGGAGGTCCTCTCCGCTTAGCAGGTTGAGAGTGCTATTTGTCAATTATTTTTTTAAATTTCTGTCCTAATCTTCCTTCCTCTAGTGAGAAATTGTGTTTTCCCATCTCTTCTTCCCTACAACTAAAAACGTCTAGTATTCCAATATACCTGTGTCAACACTCTACATTCCTGTTCTAATAACTGAGTTATTCTTCAACATTGATCATTGTCTTCTCCTCTCAGGAAGATGTAGCAGCAAAGGGCCACAGTATTCACGTGTGTTTGACTCCCTAGATTTGATTCTAAGCTCTGCTAAACCCACCCAAGGTCAAACTCTTGATTTATTTGAGAGTTCAGACTTATCCCAGGTACTGTGAGTGATCTGTTCATGTGGGTGGCCTGTGTGCTAAAAGGTTGGGCCTTGCATTTTTCTAGCCAAGTCACATGTGGGCCTCTGGAATCTCAGAAATTTTCCACTTGACAGAAGAACGGGACTTCAGAAGCACTGCTATAAGTACTTAGAAAGATAGGCTAAGAAAATATTTCAGCGTGCTGATACCCTACTCTCCTTCTCACTTTTGCAAAATGGTGGCATATTTCTTTGAAACTGCAGCTTGGCAAAGTTGTGGGTATAGGCTGGTTTTGATCAGGATTTCCTTGTCTGTCTGCAGAAGTTGCAAGATCCAACTTTTACTCGCATCAGTTACATCGGTATGTTTTGTCTTCATTGAATTTTTAAGTGGCCCTGATGTCATGATGAGAGCTCCCTGAGCTTCAGGATGCTGTGAAGAAACAGAGTCCCTTAGAAAACAGTGTGTTAAAGGTTCAGCAGATGTGCCGGAGGAGTATCTTTGGGGTTCCTGGGTTTAAGATGCAAGTCACTGGTTTTGACTAAGTACAGGATTATATTATTAGAGAATGGTCTCACCAGAGGCAAATTACCATTTACAGGTGTGAGAAGTAGCCTATTTCCTTTGCCTTTAAGGAAAATATTTTCAAGTTTTCCCAAGTAGATATGAGTTTACAGTTCTTTCACACAAATGACTTACTGTGAAGTCTTCTGTAAGCAATATGGTGGGTCATTAATGGCTTGCAGACGAGGCAGTAAGTGGTGACAAGTATCTGCAGGTGAAAGCCAAGTAGATAAATATAAGGTACTTTGGAGCCTGTTTCCTTATCTAACCTTTTAAGGTTGTCATTAACAGTTTCCTGTTTATCCTTCAGTTGAAATCTCTGCTCACCTTGAAGAAGCCGATTGTTCGGTGGGAAGACCCATGAGGAGCTGTATCATGCTCCATCTCAGCAATTGGTCATACAGCTCTGAGATTTTATTCCCAGTTCAGGATTGGAAGGCTGCTTTAAGTAACAAAGTGTTGCTGAAGTCTATTGTCTTTGGTTATCAGAATTTACTTGCTTTAAAGATAATTGTTGTGTAGGTCTATTTTTTTGTGTGTGTGTATATCTTTTTTTGGGGCCATTTTGAGACTAAAACCAAGAGGTATCTCAGGGGGGTTATGGTTAGCTCATGCTATGCAGAATTAAACACAGTAGGAAATCTGGGGATTTCTCTCTCTTGCTTCAGTGACTCTAGCAGCTTGCCCAGCAGTCCTATAGCGACATGTTGTAAGGGTCATGGGTTTGGAGCAAAGCCAACACTGGTGTTAGCAAGCAGAATTCCTTATGACTCCACCCTTTTTNTTTTTTTTTTTTTTTTTTTTTTTTTCTTCTATTGGCCTAACACAAGCAGCAAAAGTAACATGTCTGAACCTGTTTCCTTGTCTGTTCTGGGGGTTATCCACTTTCTTCTCTCCGAGTTCAGGGAAAGTGGGGAAAAAAGGTTTGCCTTTGCCCAGCAGCACTGCAGGTGTCTGTCCCTCTGAAAGAGTCCCAGCGGTGTGGGCGTGCTGGAAAGAAAAATCCCCAGTGACTTCACCCAGCTTGGCTTGTGGTAGTTACTCACAATGAGGTAACTATTTTTTTCTATTCTTTTTTTTTTTTTTTTTTTTTTTTTTTTTTTTTTTTTTTTTTTTTTTTTTTTTTTTTTTTTTTTTTTTTTTTTTTTTTTTTAAAGCTCTGCATGTTTAATGCTACATCTGAATTTTTGCATATGAGTGAAACTGCAGCTCTGGGACAATTCAGGGAGTTTTCTCTGCAGAGTAATTTTGGTGAGTAAACACAGATAAGAGGAAGCTGGGTTAATCCAATAACTCCTCCCTCAAGGGCAGGTGCAGCAATGTGGCTCAAGGTACAGAACAGAGGAAATGCCTTGTTGACACAGGTGATCAGAGCAAAGTGGCCAAAATTGATATAGTGATATGAGTTTGCAATGCAAAGCCCTGCTTTCTCAAGGCTGCTATTTGCAGCCCTCCAAGAGCACATCTCCGGTCTTTCACTTCTTTTTGGTCAGGCATCCTTTTGTGGGTGACTTCCTAGCTCCTCCTCATGATCTTTCAGTAGCTGCAGTGTAGCTTGGACTGTGTTGTGTTAACCTGAGAGGATTATTAAAATAAACTCTGAGTCATATTTGAGCTGTATGTCGGATAAGATGGTTATCAAGGTTTATTTTTTCATATAATTAGGTCTCTTAAATATTGCCTCATTAGATATCTTCAGTGACTGTTGGAAAAGTCCTCAGGGGACTAGGGGTTGTTTGTTTTTGAGGGAAATTCACATGATAAATACAGAAACTTGCAACTGTTTAGTTGTTTTTTTTTTTTTTATTAATGACAATTAATAAATTTTTCTTTAATCCTAGGTTCTTGTCCTGATTTCTCTCCAGCCTTTCCACTGCTATTATAGCTCTGGTATCCTATAGCAAGTAAGAACATAACATTACAACTGTTCACACGTGGGAGATGGAGGAACTGCATTAAGAGCCCATCAGATAGGAAGGTAAGAGGCTGCTTAGGTTTGTATGGAGCCACTTCCAAGTTTGGCAAATTGGGCTGGAGTGCTTTGGCCCAGGCTGAACTCAGCACTGCTGGGTTTGTAATGGCTCTGAGCAATTCTTTTCTACCCTGTCTTTAAATGTTTATCACCCAGGGGTTCAGGCATGGCCGACTTTGTTTCTGTGGTATTCCTCTCCTTTCTCCATGCCTAAGGGACAGCCTGGGAAATAGCAGCATATGCTTTCCCCTGCTCTGCAGTAGCCTGAGCTTTCATGTTGCCTGTCCCTTGCCCTGCTTTGCTCACATGGCTGTCAGCTGGCTCACATCCATCTCTCAGTGCCTCTATCTGATAAGACCCCTGCTGTTTGGATACATTTTGGGAAGTGTCGGAAAATATCCAAGGAGACATAGTTCTTTTTTCAGTCATCTTGTCTTCTAATCTCAGTTGGGAAATCTTGATCTTCAAATTCTGCTTCTCCACCAGTCACCACCATTTTTGCCTCCTCCTGTCTCTCCCCTCACTTCCCCTTCAAAAACAGGAATAACTGGCTTAGTGCTCCTACTTAGAGCTTGTGGTCCAGTGGGCATGTGGAACACCACACATGAAGTAGGAACTTCTCTGAGAGGAAAAAAAGGATGTTGCTGGCCCTTTGAGGCAGACCTCTGCCTTTCTGCTTTCCTCTGTTGAATTATCTCTAACTGCCACAAGTTTTAGGTGAGGTGGTAATATAGAACTAACTGCATAATATGATCTCTCCAATGATAGCTTTTACAGTCAAAGGTTGCAAGGTTTTTTCTGTTTCTTTCATCATTTTTCTTTTCTATATATTTTCCTGTTCTTTTTCATTTGCTAATAATGGGATATCTAAGAAGTATTTTTAGAAAAACTGGTGAATCTGGAATGCTCACAAATTTTAGTAGAAATGCCTTTTTATTTTTCTGCAATGCTGTGTCAAAGGTGCATACATTATTTGATACTTGTCAGTATTCTCCTCAATTCAAGAATTTCAACCAAGTAGTCAGGGACATAGAGGAAATAACATGTGGTAGAAATGATCACTCTTGTATCAGGAGCAATGAGTTGTGAGCAAAGACCATGAAGCTGGGACTTGTTTCTCTGCATGTTTTGATGGCTTGATCTGTGATTAATCTGCAAACAGGAAGAAAAAGGGGGTAATTAACAAAAACATAAAATTTGTAATGAATAATCTGATGAGTCAGAGGCATAGATTAACTGTATTTTACATTTAGGGACTATTTGGAAAGGTTAAAGCTAGGAGGAGTTCTGGAATAGGCTGCATCAGCAAACTGGTACATTATTTACTCTGGCAAGGTTTTCAGCGGTAGGGAAGGCTATTCCAGGAGGTGTTAGTCTGGGCATGGTCAGCACTGGCTCAGAGTTTGTGTAAAATGCAGATTCAGGAGATTACTGGGCATAGAAGCAGACTTTAGGAGTTGTAAGGCGCTTCGGAACATCAGCCCGGTAGACTACTGGATCTGCTGAGACATTCTGTTCTCCTCTCTGGAAAAGAGGAATTGGCTCATGCTGTGGAATGACTAACAAATTGTCCCTGAGGACTGGCCAGTTAGGTAGGAAAATGTTATTTACCTTAAAAAAACCCACAGCTTTTTTACGCATATTCAAGATGCTAATAATAAACTGCCAATGGAGCTCTGCCCTTTGCTCATAACTGTGGTCATTGCTTCTCCACAGTGTGACTGAGTGCTAGCATTTGTCATTTCACCCAAACTACTCATACACTAAAACTAACAATCTGGCCATCACATCTCTCCTGGGAGGTTTGGAGGTGAATCATGGAAGAGGGTTTGGGTCTGTGCCACAAGTCATGGGAATTGTGGAAGGAAATTATTATATGCTAGATTTGTTTTATAGTAAACCACATACTGTCCTAGAATTAGATCCCTACTTTATATTTTCAAGAGCCAATTCAAGGATTCCTAACTCAGATTAAATTCCTCTTGTACTTGGAAAGTGTGTCCCAAACATAATTTAGGTTTTCATTTTGTTTCTTGTTTACAGCTTTTTTTCCTTTCTTATATATTTTCTCTTTCGAGTCTGACTTATTTTTTCATATGAAAAAATCTGCCTTCATCCCTTGAGTGGCTAGTCTGTACTTTTCTTTTTTTACTTATTTCTCTTCTCTTTTAGATAGCTAAAAATATTTGGCAGAATATCCTCACTTCAGTTCTGGTCCATACATTTTTTTTTCCTCCTGCAGAATCTCACAGGTGAGGCAAGGGTTATGAATGTCTTTCTGGGGATGGCAGATACCTGGGTTAGACCCCATATAAAGCTGGGTTTTAGTATATGTTGCCCCAGGAGCTAAGTGCATTCAGTACAACACATTCAGAAGCCAGATGAAGGGCCAGTGAACTCAGCTGCAGCAGAACGTCCATTTGCTATCTGGTTGTCCACTCTGAGTAACTCAGTGGTGGAAAAAGTAGTCTGATAAAACCAGTGCACAGACTGTAGTAATTTCCCTAGCATGCCTTAAAAAACAATCAGACACTTCCACCCCTGAAATATCTAACCCCCCCAAAAACCCAACCATAACCCCCAAACACTGCAGAAAGGAAAGGAAAACTCCTGAAGAAGTACTGGGTTCATACTGCCAGAAGTGCATTGTCTGCAATATCTCAGGTCAGGTCTTCTGCAGAAAACTAAAATAATTTGTGGGAAGCACTCCTAAACCAGCCTTATAGAATCCACATGACATTTTATGATTTTGTAGAACTTGCTTTTATACTTGAAAAATTGTTAAAAGGAGAATACAATTAAGTGGAAATTAACTAAGGCTAGATAGATTTACCATAGGCAGCGATGATATCTGAAGCTTAACAAAAACCAACCTGTCATGCACATCCAAATGGTATTTTGAGATATGTACTGAGCTTAAAAGAACTAATATTTCATTTCAAAAGAATAAAAGATACTATTTTTGAGCTTATTCTTTTCTGAGGCACAGCTGAAGGGTGAAACCAAGCTTTTCCATACAGATGTATGAGACAGAATCCATACTCCACCAAATGAGACCTTTATGCTTCCACCTGCATATTATGGCTCTAATAAACACGTTATCAGCTCATGAAAATGATGGCAAACAGGTGACTGGAGGATTTGATAAGTCAGCAGCAAAGATTAACAGATTTTTCTCAGGGAAAAGGTACGAGAGATTCCTTTATTTAAAACAATTGCAGCATGTGAATTGACTGCACTTAAATCATTACTGGCAATTAGTATGTGTCAGAAAGGTTGCAGCTGGCTCCAATTACAGGTAGAACTTTTAGAAGCTGAACTTAATTGTATGTGTGATAGTGAGAGGCTGAGCAAATGCATACCAGGGTAAATGTGTGCCCAGAAAGGAGGGCAAGATCTTATGAACTGGGACGTGATTATAGTAACCAGGCCTAGTTCCTTCCTCCTGGAAAATAGATCTTGTAGGGGGAAATTGATGGGAACACAGCAGTTCACCTTGCTGAGCTTCTTTGGGTGGTGGGGAGAGCTCAAAAACTATATATTACAGGCAATACTTCTTTGTCCCACTGTGATAGGTTTGCCCAGTTTAAACTCTTGCCAGTCATATCCAACTTAGGCTGTATAGTCAATGCACTCAGCTCAAGGCCAGCAACCTGCTGCTTCAAAGGCCCTGCAGCTGTAGGCAGGGAGTGATTTGCAGACTGCCTGGGTATTTTGATGGGACACTCCTTGTATAATTGTCACATGTGAAAAACTCTTTCCTTCTATGATGGCAGTATGTTGGTCACTGTGGTATAAAGGCTCTTGGATTTACAGCTGAGTGCTTGGGATGTTTCTGCTGTAGTTGCAATTATCAGGATCTTTCTTAGTTGTGTTCCAGACTATGGCCATGTGCCTTCACCCTGGTCGTGGACCAAGGCGACTTTTTTGTCACTCCACTTCTCTCTCTGGTTGTGTGTGTGTTTCTTGTCACGTGGCAAAATAGTGATGTCTTGAATAGAAGACTAGTATGTGTCTGATCATATGTTAGGAGCTGGGATTACAGCATGTTGACTGCTTTTCATACTTGCACAGAAGCAATGTGATCCACCTTGCCAGAGAAATTTATCTTTAGGCTCTCAGAGTTCCAATTGTACCAATGATTGGTATCTCCTGATGAGCCATATTGCTTTGCCCAACTCCTGTGCCCTGCTACAGGAGCATTAAAGAATAGAAGATAAGTATTAATATTACCATTTTGGGGGTTGAGTACTGCATATAAACCTAAAGTGTGTCCTTGTGTCAAGATGATGCCCTCAGGTGGAGCCCAGGCTTACTGCTGGCTTCTGGAGGGGCTTGTGTGCATTTAGTGGAAGAAGGGAGAACATGGAGAGCATTCTATCTTTTTGTCTCTTTTCTTCTGTCTCTTGTATGTTTGTTGGAGGAGAGAGGCTTAACCTTTGTCATCTGTGTACCAGTGAGTCTTAGCTTCTGTTTTGCAATAAAAAGGTGTATCCAGACTACGACATTTTTGAAAGATTTTGTTGAACAATTTCAAAAGGTTGTTAATACTTCATCTGAACTTATTAATGAGCTGTGGTGTGACTGTATTTGTGTCTCCCTGTTCATTAGCCAGCACGCTGTGCCTCTGTGGGCAGAAGCCATTCTGCAGCGTGCCTGCACTTGGGCCGAAGCACGGGCGCAGGCACCCTGTTGTTCCTTGTATTGCTCATAAACCCATGTTTGGTCAGCGGGACAGCTACCATGAAACTCATTAGAGCTGCTTTTTTGGGAAAGCGGGGTGATGTTTCACATAGCATGTGCTAATGTGCAAAGGCTGCCATGCTTGTAAAACTAAACTGGAACTTCGCTGGAGAAGCATTAAACATTCCAGCAGTGCACACAGACCAAATATCAAGTAATTCCTCCAAAGCCTTCTCTGTGACCGCTTTTCTACTTACATCCAAGTTCCACAAATGTTGCTATAAAGTTGATAATATGTTTTAAATCCCCAGCTCATTCTCTGGGATTTTGAGATGAAAATAGTAATCAAGTAGCAACTGGGAGCTGGGGAAAGAGAGCCTAGGATTCTCCAACTCTCCCTATGCTATTGTAGTTTTCTTTGTATCAGCATCAACAAAGGTGCTTGCTGTGTAGTCAGCTGAGGTAGTTCTGTGGAGATAATGTTAGTTTCGTGTGTGAGGCCTTTGCAAACAAACGCTGTTGTCTCCATGTGATTAGTTCAAAAGCAGAACACCCATTTTTGATAAAAGTATATGGTGCCTCTACCAGAAATAATCTGTCATAGATTTTGTAGTTAATGATCTGTTCTGCCACATCTATTAGAGTTCACAGGGTGCCCACAGTGCTGTGGGGCCTGTGGATGCAGCTCCTAAGCAGCACTGTGCTGAAAATTTATAATTTTCACAATGCAAGGGCCCATCCAGCATCACTTCAGCTGGGCTGTGTGTTTTTTGTTGCTGTCAGCTCCTGAGCACAGAATTGCCAACACAGGAGATGACCTTCCAAAAGAAACTTTGAATATGTTAAAACAATGCATGGTACATCCCGTTCCACTTTGTCTCAGTGTCTCAAGACAAAGGCCTGTTCTGTGAGTGAGAGGGATGTCACCGTGTTCAGGGCTGTGCAGCTTGGTGGGAGTTTTGGAAGTGAGCTGTCTTAGCCATTACTGATGTTAAACTTGATATTTTATTCTGTTTAATTGTGCTCAGAGAGATGAACTTCAGCATTACCAGGCCCAGACAGGAGCTATAGAATATGGGAAAAGTCAGGAATAATGCTTGTTGGCACTGCATCCCTTCTCACAGACTCTTTGGACACCACCAGAGGCTCAGGGCAGGGCTGTCTGAGTTATTGCAGGGCCATGTGGCTGTTCTGTTGTCACCTCCCTGTGAGTGCCCTGCTGGCATTGTCTAAGGCCTGTGAGCTGCCTTGAACCTCTTTGGTAGATAGAGTGTCGCAAGCTCCATGTAGTCCCTGCAGCTCTTGACACACAGCAGAGACAGCTCCTTTTATTTTTTAAAATGAAAGCAGAGATGCTCATCTAGTAAAGTAATTGCTGGGAGGATTTTGCCTTCTAAGAAACAAAGTATTTCTGTTCTTAATGCAAATTTAAACAAATGCAATACTGCTCTTAGTGGAAACTGCCATGGGGTATGCAAGAAAGTTCATGTCATGAGAAAACAAGGCTGCTAATGGGCTGTCCTGGGTCTTGCTGGCCCCATCTTCACTTTGAGAACTCCAAGAACTGCAAAAATTATTCTTCCACAGCTGCATACTCTGCTTACTTTGTGCCTTCATGTTAGGCAATTCACTGTGAAGAATGGGTGTTGCAAATAGATTCATCTCCCTTAGTGGATTCACTTCATGTGAGAAGGTTCTTGGGGAGTAAAGTTTTGAGGAAGTAAATCCAACCTCACAGGTGGGACATATTCTTTCATGTGCACGCCTCTTGTAAATTGTTCTCTCACTGCTCAAGTATTAGAATTTAGGAGCTGAACAAGAGACTTAGAGATACAACATTAGAGTATTTAATAAGGAAAGTCTCTGTCTTTCTTTAGAGTTGAATTTTTCTTCAATGTTCTCTTTTGTCTTTAGTCATTATAGTCATGTCACTTACTGGCATTGCCTGTGTAGCTATCTTATTTTTGGTCTTGTTAGCTGCTCTGACTGTGTCCTGGGGCGTAGCATTTTGTCTTTCAGGACTCCTGTACAGTATGCCATGAAACAGCTATAGGAGTAACTACTAAGAGATGTGTAGCGATATATGAGAAATGCAAATATGTAAAATCACCACTAAGTTTTTTGATTAAAAGCACTCTCTAACTGTAAATTATCATTATTATTGTTTTCAATTATAATCCATTTATGGCTCTGGAAAGTGTAAACCAACCAGAGAGCTTTGCTTCTCTTCAACAATCCTAGTTCTGTGAAGTTACTCTCAGCTTCAGAGACTCAAATTTCCTTACATGACTCTTCTTCCTTTCTCTCACCTACTCCCATCTGAAACTGTCTCAAATGACTATTTCTAACAGTTTTCATTGCATTCATGGCTATAGCTTATGTGTAGGGAAAAAAAAGTCTTTAGAACATGTTGTCGTTGAACTGCAATTCTCTGAGAAATGAGAGCACTGGTGACAAGGCCTGAGGACCCTGGTGCTCTGGGAACAACACTGGCTATTGCAGAACTCGGCATGAAAACGGGAAGTCAGCAGTACTTGAGGTCACCTTATTATTTTTTTGTCTCCTCTGAAGATAGCAGCAATTGAACTGACTCTTACTTGAAAAGAACCTTCCTTGTGTTTCCATTTTACTTTTAATAACCTGTCTTCTTGTCTCCCTCCATGCCTCAAGCTGTGGTAGCATGGAGATCACTAATGGCCCAGGTAGCATTTTGAAAGTCATGGGATATGTCCTTCTTCCTTAAAAATCTGTTTAGTGAAAAAAGCACTTCTTTATTTTCACAGGTTTGTTGTTCCCCTGTGTGGGAGGCAGTCCCTATTTTGTTTCCTCACTGCCATTCTCATCCCCCATTTTTCCTTCACAATGTCTTCTCTGTGTTTGGGCCTCAATAGCTGGGCTTCACCCTCCTCAGGGCTCCGACTGGTGGGGATTTGCCTTAGCAGCCAGTCCTTTTGTAGCAGGGCTTTTCCTAAGACCTCTCACTCCCTTGGGACAAGCTGTCAGCCCACACAGCTTGTCATGAACAAGGCAATATTTGAAGGTTTTACTTAACTCACTTTCACATTTTTTCACAGATTAGTATTTTTTTAGACTCTGTTATGTTGTTTTAATTGAGCCTTGCCACCAAAACAAATGAACATTGTGTCACCACTTCTCAGTTCCTTTATACAGCCGTGGCTAAGAGAGTTTGGAGACGATGCTACCTGCAGAAATGTTGAAGTCAATGCCATGTATAATCGTGATGAATTACATTCAAACTACTCCATACATAAATCTGGTCACACCAGAACAAGAACTGCGGGAAGTGTATAACATTAATGTGTACTCATTACATTCCTCCTTTCACAGGCTCCAAGGCTGTCAGGCTGGCCACGGGGTGGGGAACTTAAAGTAACGAGGAGTTACATTTAGACTTTTTACTAGAACGCATTGCAGTTCTTCATTGGAAGGGGGATGCCCTTTAAGAAGCATTGCTTCTGTGATGTATAATGACTGCTAAGGAGTAATGAGTTCTGTGTTTGGTTTCTTTTTTGGTGGCAAAGAAGCTTGTCCCATTTTGCAAATTTATTGAAAAAGGCAGGAGTTAAAAAAAACCCCAACACCTTGAAAACTCAATTTTAAATTTATAGTGTAGCTTTCTACTCTTTTTGAAACCAAAGACAAATTTCCCACTGATTTTATCAGGAGCAATATAATAGGCCTGAAAAGATAAGTAATGCTCTTTTTCCCTCATGTGCAAACATGTCATTGGGCTCCTCCCTGGATAGTTTTGGCTATATCATTACAAACATACACCAAGGACTGAATGTGGCCTCGCAATGAAAAACATTTTGTTTATTCAGTTTGTGAACCTCAGAATGAAGGCCCTACTGGCCCTGAAATGGGGAGGAGGCAGCCATGCAAGGTAGGGTGACTCCTTCCATGAATAGAGGGTGTCCAGAGCAGGAAGTCAGTACCCACAGAGATTATTTTGAGCTGCAGTGCCTCACGTTTGCCCTTACATCTGTCACATGGCTTGTCCTCAGTGTTGCTGAGTGATAAGTGCTGCTAAAAATCCTTTTCTCTGTTGCAGGGGAGCTAGTGTGGGTTCAGTCATCTACCTTAACTCCCAGATCTGAAACTTTTGCTGAGGAGCTTTCTTGGTTTGGGTGGAGGATGTCATGCTACATCAGGTGTTTTTCAGAGGAGAGTGGCACTTGAACAGCCAGCTCAAAAGGAGGGAATTTCCTTTCCAGGCAGGATGCGCAGGCAGGTCTTTTGTTGTTCACCAAGTCTGTGGTTTATTTAACTGGTTTCTTTTGTGCCCTAGCTGGTGATAGGGCTACCAGGCTCCACTGCCAGCAGCATACTGTGGCACTAGGGCTTATATCTGACTTCCTACAGCTGCAAATGCTGACAGCGCTAATATTTCACAATGCCTGGGACACAACCACTGGGATGAAGGAGAGAGTCTTCTAGCTGAATTCATGCAGTGAGAGAGGCTAAGGAAGAGTGGCTTTCTGCAGAAGGGAAAGCTGCTCCTAGGAGAGCTACCCCCTGCTTTTGAGTTACAAAGCCCACTCCCATTGCTGAGTCCATTCTTGGTTTCTTATGCCCCGATGTGTTTCTTTCCTGGCTGATTTTTTTACTTTGTATCTTCCCCTTGGATGTGATTTGGCAGAGCAATTCAGGTCTCTGTTGCCTTCAGACTGAATTCCTGCAATGGAGGATGAGGATGGAGGCAAGTTTGAGACTTAGCTTGTGCAAAGAGTTAGTTAACACCATTCTTGATTTACTACAGCTGAACCTTCAAAGTCAGATCCTGCTTATGCAAGCTCCTGTTGAATCCCTTTTGTCCTGTGGTTCATACAGCTGTTTTGGCACACAGTTACCTTCCTGCCTCTGACTTCAGTCATGGCTTGCTGGTCAGCCTGCTCTCATTATGTTAATTGCAGACTCTGGGCCCCTCTGTGTTGGGGATTGTTCTGCTGAGGTTTGGTTTTGAGAAATGCTGTCCACCCATAACTGGAGCTAAAGCAAAGAACATTGTTGTATACAAAGAGAGAGGATTTTTAATCCTGTATAGATATAAATAATATTTTCAATTATAAATGAATATGGAAAATTCTAGTATATTGATAAGCTTCAGCTTTTAATACTGTTTAATCCTTGGCTTTCAAGTTTTGTCTCCAGTCATGAATAGGTATTTCCACTGCTGAGACACTTGGGCTGCTTTCTGTTGTGAGCTCTCTGTCAGTGATTCACTTCTCTGGTCTCCTAAGAAGTTGGTTTGCTCAAGGTGGTGTAGCTGTTGTTATCCTTGAGAGTAACACACAGGTCATGGATGATACAGATAACAAAACAGACACTGTTTAAAGAAACCTCAGTTCTGAGAGCCGATGTTAATAATCCTTGATCTCCGCTGGCTGCTTGTAAACTTGACAGTCTGCTTCAAGAGAAGACTGTTGGTATTTTCAGTCTTAACTAACAGGCAGCCGTGCTATGGGATACAAACTGGGGCATCACTAGGATCAGAATTATTAAACTGTATTGTAATCTAAACAGGGATCACATCTGAGATTTCAGTCAGCACAGGACTCCCTCAGATCTGTAGCTGTTGGAGCTATAGTTGGCAGTCACACAAAAAGCTATGAATTTGAAATTGGGGACAAAGTTGGTTACATGGCTCTGTCTCTAATGATGATAGATATATCGGGGATTTACAGATGTTTTGTACTTCTTTAAAGGTGGGCCTAGACAGAAAGACTTTTTCTGACTTTTCATGGTTTCTCTTGGTAATTGTGTTACACTCAATTCTACAAGGGTAAATTAACACGGGAGAACCCAGGCAGATGAGAAACATAAGCAGAACAAAGCAAATAGACATCATGTTACAAGACCATAGGGGCAGATTAAGCCCTACCTAAATGTGGGATCTGCACCCTTGCTGAAATTCTGCCACAGCCCAACCAGTGCACAGTGCTGGGGAGTTAAAAAGTCCTCTTGTGCACTTTAGTGAAACTGCATCTGTAGGACAGGCTGTATTTCTTATGTGCATTTTGGAAAAATGAGGTAAAAAAGGAGAAGGGTTATAAACATAGAAAAATGTGTACATTTATTTTCAACACAGCATGCTACATGTAGCACTTTCAGTGGACTGCATGACTCCGGGCTCAGTGCAAATCCTGAAATTCCAAGACAGTAGAGTTTCTTTTGAATTCACCGAGAGAGAGAGAGACTGAATTTTGTGTGTATTTGAAGTTGATTTCAGATGTGATCCTTGCAATAAAAGCACTTGATGGACATCTGATTTGTGATGTGCCCAAGGGTATCTCATTCTGAGGCATAAGTTGATAATGGACCTAGCCAGCACATGCAATGCTGCTTGTTCCTAAATCAGAGCACATATGCAAGGATGGGAATGAAGCTTTAGTGTGGGGAAGCCAAATACAGTCTCAGGCTTTTCCCATAAGCATGAACAAATCTCTTGACGCCTCTCCCTTTCTAATTTTAGTAATAGAGATGTTGCTTTTGCAAGAATTTATAATTGTGGTTGGTTTCTTCACTTAGAACTTGCAGAGCTTGTTTAAACAACATTACAGTCCTGGAGTTCTTTTGCAACATCTTAGGAGGGCACTAAAGCAATGTGAAACAGACTAGGCCTGACCCCAGGGAAGTTAAGACATGGGTTCAAAGAGTCTTATTCACTCATTCTTTCTGCAACCCAAGGACAGCAATCGTATTTTGCACCTGGAGTACTAGTTTGTCCAAGGCACAAATTGCCCTCAAATTTTGCTTTCTGTCTTCATGCCTTTCTATGGCTCTGAAAGGATCTACAGGGTTTTTTCACAACTCTTCTCTAAAAAGATGCCTTTGTTTTTCCTGTCACTGCCATAAATGCTTCCCTGTGGGTCCAGGATAAAGACAAGGGTTGTACTTCTGAAAGGGGCATATCTAAATACTTCCCTAACAGCACACTAAGTTAAAGATAACATGATGTTAATTGCCTGCTGCTGTAATATCATTGTGGAAAAACGGGTGTATTTCTGAAATGTTCAGGAGCGTATTGCAGAAAGTCAGTACAGATTTAATTCCGTGGTCTGCCCAGACTGTCAGTGCACCCTTGAGCAGCTTATTTGGTCTCTGGGTAACTCAATTTCTTATACCTGACATAAGAACACTTCCCTAATGTTTTTTTTATGCTGGGGTAAGAAGCGCATTAAAGATGGTAATATCCTTGTAGTCTGCAATGGTCAAACCATATAAGCCATTGAGGTAGATGTTAAAATATCTAAATACACAATCTGTTGAGAAGAGACTGGGCTCTCCATGAGGTATTGCAGCCCATGGTATTTGCCTGCCTGTGCCAGAATGCTGTACTGCCTTGTGTGTCACTGTTAATCAGCATTCCCCTTCTTGAAAGGATTTGTTGGAGAGCACCATTTTACTCCACCTCAGACAATGCAGGCTGACTGAAATATCTGGGAATGCTCACTGCAGACAGTAAGCTTTGAGGTGATGATAATGCCTCGTAAGGGACCCCCTAGCCAGAGGACCCTGCTGGTGCTTGGGTGTTAACTGAAGATGGTCAGGGCTTCTGTGGTGTCCTAGATCAGCACACTTCATTGTAGTTCTCTGCATACTGTATCTTGCATCAGATCTGTCTTGTTAAATCAATGGAATTATTTAAATAAATTATTTTTATTAATTTATTATATGAAAAAATTTAGAGCAAATTCCTTTGATGTGTGATATCCTAATCACACCCGTAGGGCATTAGCAAGCACAAGGCACATCTGAGTGTCTCTAATTCCCTAGTGGTGTGATTATATCTCATAATATTCACAGCCCCCTGGAGCTTCTTTACTGGTATAAATAAATCAATTATTTAAGTCAAATACTTTGATCATTAGAAGCTGCCAGTGAGTGCTTGAATGCCTGAGCTGTGCAATTCACCAGGAATGATCTTGCTTCTCAAAATGCTGAGCAGCCGAGCTGAGTGCTACCAGCACTTCATTTCAATCTGCTTTATAAATTAGATTAGAAGTCAGTTTCCAATACTTCATCCTGGATAGCAAGGAAGGGAGAACTTTACAGGAGTGGAATTATGAGATATTGCTGCCAACAGATCCTTTTATCATTTAACACTGCTGTCATAGGTTAAATGTGAGCTACTGTTCATATTAACTAATAGCTATTATACTGAAAACTGACACAGGGATTCCAGCTAATGCACCATGAACCTGGTTCACACATGCTGCATCATATTAACTATTGCTTGCACATATGGATGGAAAGGAGTTTTGAGTCGCTTGGGATATATGGCAAATTAGCATTTTATATCATATTAATGAAGTGCTAATTGCTCCTTGCAACCTTTTTTTGTGCAAATTGAACGGGTCCTATTTGCATTGTCATCTAACTGCTGTATTACCTTGCAGCACTTTCATTAGGATGAGGCAGCACAGAGTTCATCAAGGAGAAATTTTAGTAATTGTGAGATAATTAGTTATGAAACCAATATTGGTTAAAGCAGCCCAGAAATACTGCAGTTAACTTTGGTTAACTTGGGAATATTTTTATTAATAGATTTTATAAAATATCTTTCATTTTGCATACATTAAACTGATATCTTTACAAACAGAGGTTTCTGCTTCAATATTTTATTTTTCAGTTCCTGTTTGTCAGGGTGCTTTGCACCTTCTAATGAAACATGAAACATAGCAAAAAACAATAAATAAGGGGGTAATTTATTGCCAGTCATTTGTCTCTAAAATGATTTACAAGTTCGGAGCTTTTTGAAACTGCAAAATAAGAAAATATCTCTAAAGATATTGAATTTACAGGTGTCTGTGAGTCTGATCAAACAGCAGCCAAGTCTGTAAAACAATTTAAGAAATGTTGAAGATGTTATGTTACAGTCATAATGATTTACAGAATCTTGTTAACTATCACAGATACAATTGTCGCTAAGTGTAAAATATAGTAAAAATATAGTATGTGATATTTTCAGCCAATACAGGTATTTTGGAGAAGAGAGACAGGTGGAAAAGATGAGGTAAAATTGAAAGGTAATTTCATGCTAACTTGGGGATGTTTCCATGATTGGGGAGGAAGCATGATTAATTTCTGAAGCCTCTGTGGGAAAGGCACCCAGACAAAATGACATAAATCTCCAGTAGAGGATTTAAATGCTTTCGCAAAGAAAAAAGTGAGCTGAACTTTAGGCACACAGCCCTTTTCCAGTCAATTCATCCAGATTTAGGGCCTGCACCTTTTCTTTTTCAATGAAGTATTGGATATGGACAGATTGCTAGTTACAGCCGAAGGCGGTGTGACAGCTTTATTGCTGTTGCATGGGCAACATGTTGTCTTTGATTGGGAAATAGGCTGTGGACTTCCAGAAAGGTATGTACAAAGAAATGCTTCCACACATTTGTAGTATTAAAACAAAGGTTGCTATTACGATTGACGAATACTTTCATTCTCTCTCTTTTGGCTGTGTATGCTATGCATTTGTGTAAATTTAGAATCTTGTGTTTATGAAAAAGGGAATCTCATCTTAAGAGACAACTGAATAAAAAAGCTGTGCATAGTACAGTCTGTCAGAGTATATTCTCAAGAGCCTGCAGGGGAGGGGACTTAGGACTCATGCCTCACACAGACATCCTGAGAACAGAAATAATTGCACAGGACCTTGTCCCAGGCAGGCATGAAGCAATGCAGCAAGCAATGCACCTTCTTCCTGATCTAGGCTTAAGACTTTTTCCAAACAAGCACAAGCAGCTCAGCAGATTTTTCAGACCTAAAATGTGGATAGAGGAATTTGCAAACTTGTTTTTCCCCGTATGTCATCCTGGCTCACCTGATGTAAAAAATGTGGATCATCTGGACTTCAGTTGTATTCTGCCTGCTTGAGGACCAAACCAGAAATACTTGATTATGGTACTACTTGCATCCAATTTTTACTCAGCCAAAGGAGCTGTATAAGTGAACAGAACAAAACTGTCTTTATGCCTTTACAAAATGCCTTCCAACCTGTCTACATAAGCTGACTTGCTGAAGTCTCTATGGTGAAAAATATTTTCTCTCCCTCTCTCTCTCTTTTCTTTTTTTCCTTAAAAATACTTTGTAGCTCTTGCTATGGCATTCTGTAAGACTTCAGTACATGATTTTGAGAACAAAAATATTATTTTATTGGTAAAGTCTGAGTACATCAGCAAAGTCTTACCTGACAGCAGTGCACAAGCTTGCTGCATTGTGTGCGTCAGAGTTGAAGTTTTAATGGGCTGGTGAGTTATCACAACAAATGTGGACCCTGTGGGGAATTGTTTACTGTGTGTAAGAAGATGAGGAGATCCTGGGTGTGGACAGGAGAAAAGGGCAATGTGGCAACCTCAAGAATTTTATGGGTTTATGTTAAACAAACAGCTGCAGTAATATAGGAGGTTATCAGGAGCCTCAGGAGATCCAAGAGCAAAGCTCTGGTAGAGAGATAGAGGAATCAGATGAACAAACATTCTTCACTGCTGACAGGTAGGACTGCACTGGTATGTTCTGCTTGTCCAAATGAGTCTGGAAGAGGAGCTGAGCAGAAAAAGGAACTTTTGGTAAATGAGGAAGGGTTCTTGCTTCACAGGCCACTTCCTGTTACATGCTCATCTCTTTTCCAGGCATAGCTGACAGGAGTCCTTGCTGAGCTCCTGAGGCTGACACGGGGCTATACAGCTGTTAAGCTCTAGTTAGAGTGTAAGCCTAACTTAAGCTCATGGCTACCAAAAGTCAGTAATGTTTGACACAGTGTTTGGTAACCTGTGGGAAATGAATTCAACTTCACTATGATTCCCTGCAGTTACTTTGCCTGGTTAGAAAATCACTCCCAATTTCCTCAATTGGAACAGATTTTTTTTTTTTTTTTTTTTTTTTTTTTTTTTTTTTTTTTTTTTTTTTTCCTTTTNNNNTTTTTTTTTTTTTTTTTTTTTTTTTTTTTTGTCCTGTGCCCTGCGTTTATGGAAGAAAAACACTCTGATTGTGAAGCAAAGCCAGCAAGTGTGTGCCAAGGAGGGGGGACTTCAAGTCAGGCTTGGAGACACCTTGTTGCAATGGCATGGAAGAGACTTAATTTCCGTTGCTGAGATCTGTATCTCTTATTTGTCTTAAAAAGGAAAAAAAAAAAAAAAAAANAAAAAAAAAAAAAAAAAAAAAAAAAAAAAGGAAAAGAACACTTCCTTCTATGGGCTGATGAGTAAGAAGCTTTTCAGACACCTAAAATGAGTAATGTGAAAAATTAATAGTTTGGAGTCCAAAGCAAAGTTTGTGTGACCTCGGAAAGGGAGGGAGAGAGAGAGTCTTCAAGGGAATGACAAGAATCTAAAAATATTGATTTCAATTTGCCATGGGAGGGAGCAGGAGAAACAAGCCATTGGAACAAGTTCCTGAAGCTTCCCACTAACTGGAATGTTGAACAGCAGAGTGAAAACAAACATTTCTGTAAGATTTGCCTTCTCAGAAAATATTAAGTCCAGTCCCTCTTGTCTTGCACTCTGTCACTGGCAGCCTCTGGTCTTGTTTGAAACACCAAAGAAGGCAGAACTTTCAGTGCTGGTGGTTTGTGGGAAAGAAGAAAAAAGGTATGAAGGATGTTTTACTTTGGGAAGGGATTTCAGGCTGCAGCAAGATCCAGCCTGTGCATTTGTGAAGGGCTGTGCTCAGCCTCTGGGGCTGGAGGAGGACAAGGCTACTGTCATGCTCCATGTTCATCAGCGCTCTCCTAGGAGTGCCTGCATCAAGTAGCCCTCTGCCTTTCCCCAAAATTCAGAGTTCTAAGCTCAGATTTCATGAGGCCACACGATTCGATTCTGCATTTTGTGTGATTTCAGAGCAATCGCTGTCTCAGGAATGCTGCTCCTGGGTCAGTAGGCCCCAAAACCCCTGCCTCAGGTGGCCCACGTTTCCCTGGACAGGGAAGAGCACAGCGTGCACATGTGTCTCCAGCTGGCCAGACAAGAAGGAAGCTTTGATACTTGACATGACTTTTTCCTCTTTAATACGAGTCCAAGCAAAATCACAGTCTCTGTTGCTTTGTATCTTTAAGAAGAATGTAATAACTAAAGTAAGATGATAAATTGAAATTTGGAAATGGAAATGGCTTAAAATCAATGTATCTGAAGGTGACTGGGCTATTAACATGAGATGAACTTTCTTGTGACCTATATGCATGCAAAGATTGACACCTATACAGGATCAAAGGAGCTTATGAAAAGCTACAGTACATGAGAGGAAATTGAAAATGTGTAGGTTGTCGATCTCAAGAGTGGCTTTTATTAGTTATTGTACATAATAAGTATTGTGTCAGAAATGAAAGGGATTAACTCTCACCCAAGGTACTGCACCTGAGCAAATATTGTCTTGCCTGGGTGAAATTTGTGCCAACACAAAGAAGACTTGGTATGAGGCTATGTACTGCTTAAGTCTCACTTAAGTCTTCAAAATGAGGATTATGCTGGATTTTAGTGGTACGAAAATATAAGTACAAATTTCAGCCCTTATATTGCTACAGTGTATATCCCTGGGGCTTCTGGAGTAATGTAGAGCCTCACCAGGAGACCTCAAAGCTGTTGGAAAGTGCTTTCTCTGCAGACTGAACACTTTCCAGATTTGGGAGGTTTTCATGTCACTGAACTGAAGCTTTGAAAGGCTGTTAGAGAGAAACTAAATGGATAAGTGAGTTTTAATGTCTTAATGTTTTATTCTCTGCTGTGTTTTCCAATGGCTCAAATGTTTTGGTCTAATATGTGAGCAAGAAGAATAATATTTTACTGAGGTCAATAGATTTTTTCTGTGAAACACTGTAAATTTTGTAACAGCAGTTGACAGTTTGTTGTTGGAAGTATGAATAGAAAACTCAAAGTTTCAGAATGAAATTAACAAATATTTTCAGTCCAGAGGAACAAAATTCTATATCTTGAGAGATAAGGAAATATTTTTCATGCTGAATTCTTCTGTCTAGATCTGCTTCCAGCTGATGATACTCATCTTTCAAGCACACTCTTGCACCTGGGCCCAGTTTGCACACCCCTTGCAAAATATTTCCAGTTTGTGGAAGAATGGTGAAATGGTTTCACAAGAACACAGACAATTGACTTGATATCCATTCCCATATTTAATTGCCTGTCTTTAGTGATAAGGCATGCCTATGTAAGCTGGAATGTAACCACCACAGGGGAAAGGAGTAGGATATAATGTTGTATGTACACTATTTTTAGAAAAACATTTCCTAGGGCATTTTTTTTTTTTGTGATTCCCATACTTATTATGTCTGTTCTTTATCCTGCCACAACATAGGCTGAGAGGAAAAGAAATGGGGAACCTCATGGTGTCTTTCTGTAAAGCTGCCTCTCCTGTGTATTAACCTGTTTCCAGGATTATCTTGTGGCAATGCCTCTGTTTTTTCCGTGTATGTTCCAAGACATGGAGATCACTAACAGGGTGTGAGAGACTTTGGGACACTGTCACATGAAACTGTTCCTTCTGAGAGGATGTTGCTGCACCGACAGTGGAATACTTTTGAGGGGCTTGTGTCACCCCTGCTGCTCTCATTACAGCTTACACATAATGAGAATTCTTCTCTTCCCTACCAAACTGATCCCTGAGCCCTTGCTGTATGGCTGGCTTACTAGACTTGCTGGTCAGTCTGAAGGAGCATTTTACGCAGTTTTGGGGTTTTCCCCCACTTTTTTCTTTCCTTAAATTCTTTGCAACCCAAATATATTCTGATCTGATATTATTAGATTAATTTATTCTGTTTCTCTATTAATTTGATTTTACACATATAATTGTAAGCACTGTATTTTTTATCTTGCATTGGTGTAGTGGTTGTGTTCTGAGCTGAAGGTGATTAGTGACCTGAGGAATCCAGGCCAATCCTGGTTTAGGTAAAATGATCACACATTAATAGATCTGCTCTGCATGCCAGGAGCCCTATAATGCTTCTCTGGCATTTGAGGAGGCCATAAGGTGGTGATAGGCTCCTCTGTCCTTCATCTAATACTTGCCCAGTGTCAGAACACTGGAAAGCAGATCATTGTTCTCACAGGATCCCTGCGAGGTTGGCAATACTGCTGTCACCATTTTGCAGATGAGGAAATTTTTGGCAGAAGAGAATCAAATGACATAACCAGCATCCCTCTAATATGTATCAGATAGTGATCTATGGAAGCATGAATTCTGTGTTGTCTTTTTACCTCCTTCCCAAGTTTGGCAGAAGACTTTGTATTCTTCCTGATTTCTGTCCTAGTCAGAATTGTTCTGTAATCTGCTCCAAATTTATTTCTGTAACTTTCCATGATTTCCCAAATAAAAATATTGGGTTGCATTTGTGTCATGTTTACAACGTACATGGAGGAGAGGAGAAATCTCAGAGGAGTCAGATCATGGATGTTCAAGCTTGCAGCTGCATTGTTCTGTCACTGTGAGTAAGCGCAGAGCAAGCAAGAATTTTTCTGTGCTAGGTGAATTTCTAGGGAGTCTTCCCTTTCAATGGTCAACAAAAAATTTTGGAAAGCAGGATGATTCTACCTTGGTATGTTTTTGATACCTCAAAGCAAAAGTAAGGAAGTATCAATTTTTTTATTATTAGGGGGAAAAATGTATTTAGATTTTTGGTTTGACCCACTTGATCCCATGTCGAAGAGAAAGAGAAGGGGAAACAGAGAAACCAAAAGTATTTCTGTCTTAATAATTTCTAGATAAACATCACCAGTGAGCTTATTAATATGGCATTTTCAGTGGAAATACAGTATTTCAGCTGGACAAAATGCAAGAATGTTTTATCTCATGGAATTTCCCACTCAGAAGTGGAACAATCCTTCATACTGCCACGGCCGCCTCAGCTCCTAATTTGGATTTAGCAAGTAGCTCAAAAATACCCATCAGAACCCAAAGACACAGTTGCTATGGTGGTTTTTCAAAACTTTAAAGAGGTATACCAAAAATGTTGGAAAAAAAACATTGCTGTAAAAATTGCTGGTTGCAAAATAGGAGGGACCGTGCATTTTCCCAGAGTAACTAGCCATTTGTTTTGATTTCTCCCATAGCAGGTTCTGCCTTGAATACACTACAAAATTTGATTCTGTTGTGTTTTATGTACACTGATCCCAAGCAAAAGCCTTCTGTCATAATGTCAGTGCCATTTTGCTCTTAGAGATTGTAGCTTTCAGCTTGATGCTTTCTTGTAATGATACTACTCTTGTTCATCCTTGTTTTGATGTTCTTTTGATGTAAAGTGTGTTTTCTGAATGAATGGGTTTGCTTCTTGTTTATAATTCAAATTGCTGAAGCCTATTTTCGCTGGATTTTTAATTATACAGCATTTAATTCCAGAGTTCATTTTCTTTGAGAAGAATCCTCAGAAGGCTTTTAAATACCACTTTTTGTTCAGGAAGTCTCTGAGCCACAAAGGGCTGCAGAAGACTGTGCTGAGAAGCTATCACTGTGTGCTTACCCTGATATCACACTGTTTCCCAAGTCTGTGTAATTGGTTAGTGATGCAGATGTGATGGATATGTGGTCTCACCTGGTACAGCTCCTTTATATCCCTATACACACGAAATGTGTGTATGTCTTCATTCCTTATGTCTTTTTTGGACCTCACTTTCTGCATTTCTTATTATATACCTGGAAGTCACTTACAAAAGGGTAATATCCTTTTGTAAGGGAGTCACTTCCATTTAGGGTAATATCCTAGCAGAAGTTCCAGACTGTGGCTGTATTGGTAGACTTGGCAGGGCCAGGAGCAGTGGCACTGGTGACCTGTGGAGTTTGGGTGTTAGCATAGGCCGGGGCATGGCTCTGCCAGCGCCAGCCAGCGCTCTCTGCAGCTGGGCCTGGAGATGGGTCAGGGCAGCAGCCTGAGCCAAGGACTCTTCCAAGCAGGCAGATACGGATGAGAACTGCTCTTTGGGGAAAGAGCAGAAGGACAGAGTTTAGCCATATGGACATGGGCTGTGCCATCAAACTTGTGCTCAGGGGCAGGGAATTGGCCCTGAACTGCTGTATTTTCAATTCCAAGGCAGGCCTGTTGATTTCTGTGCTGCAGTGCCAGGCCCTAAGACAGAATGCATTTACAGCTCTCTGTATACAGGACGTAATTTTAATGCTTGGCTCCTGCTGCAGAAAATGTCACAGCGAACTTCAAGAGGATTGTTTATGTCCCCAGAACCTTAAGCTGGAATAATGACTCTAATTTATTTATGCACATTTTGACAGCTTGTTATGTTTTATTCCGTAAAGCTAAATGTGGTCTCAACACCTTGGAGTTATTGCTACCAAGTAATGATGCCAGGGAGAGACAGGGATTTTTGTTTCTGAGCAGGGAAGATCTTTTCCATTCTGTAAGGATTTAAAACTACTGTCCTTGTGTCTGTGTGCTTGAGAATGTACGGTGAAACTGAGGGGTGATGTGTCCTAGCTGCATACGTGAGTGGGAACAGATCGACTCTACATCAACACTGAATGCCTGAATAACCCAGAAACCAGTGACCTTCGCGTGGGAGCTGTCACACTCAGACAAGAGATGGGGAGCTCTGTCCTAGAGTAGAGACCTGTAAATGCTTGCTTGCTCTGTAATGTGACTCAGTTTGTTTTGGATCTGCTGAGTGTTCCAGATTGGGTACTCCCTTAAGAGAAATTCAGTCTCTTTCTCTATGGAGGTCCGAAAGACCCCCTTCTGGTCTGAAAGGATTGAATAATTTCTCTGTGTGTTTTAGGTACCCATAATATTTCCAGTGTCTAATATAATACTTTTAGTTGGATAATATATTGACAGCCAATCAAGGTGTTCATAGGAGCATTGAATAGTTATGTAAACGAATAAAATATAGTATTAGTCTGTAGAAGGCTGTTTTGCTGAGGAGTTTAAATAAAAACAAAAGAAAACAACAGTAAAACCAGAACACTGGTCACTGGATTCTGTATGATTTTGAGTTTCTTTTCCTGTTGTCTACAGTAATATCTATACTATTAGAGAAAACTGTGAAGAAGCATCCCCAGCACCACGTTGTCTATAATTAAGTGTTAGAAGAGTCCCTGGCAGGCTTTAGACCTGGACCAACTAGATTTCTCAAATAATTTATAGGCACCGTTCAGGGATGAGTTCCAACCCAGAATCCATTCTGAACAGGTACCTGACCATCTTGTCTTGGAGATAAAGAGATTAAATAATATGAATAGGAAATGTTTGCAGACAGTAGCTGTAATCCCAAAAAACTGTACCAGGCTTGTTCAATTGTCTAGTGCAGATACAGCTAATGCAAGTTTACTTCTATAGCATATACATTGGGAAGCCGTGTTGAAATGGGGAAGGGGAGAAAGAGTATGTTTAACCTAATCCAAGATATATGGGGATGACAGAAATCACATTAACACAGACTCTTACTTCCTTCCTGAATATCTTTTATTGGCTCTTAACAGTAGTAGCACAAGAAAAATAACATTCATGATGGGCCAGTGTGGATCCCCGGAGTCTCAGTAGGGACTGCTGAGAGACAAAGCTGTAAATGTCATGATGGACTGAAAAGGAAAAGTTACCACTCTAGTGGGGAGCTCAAAGCGTAAGCGTTGGCTCATGTTCACTAACCTGGGTGACAGGGTGGACTGATCATTGCCTTTGGGCTGTAGTCTGTGTTTTAATGCATGATTTTTTAAATACTTTTTCTTAATGGACTACTCCAACAGCACAGTTTCCAGGGCCAAGTTCATTTTTAGTCCACATGGAGAACATGAATAGTTACTGCTTCAGAAACAACAGGAGGATGTTAGTCTGCTGCTGATACAGAGGCACTGATGAGAATCCTATTACCATTCAGTTAGTAACTCCTTAATCAAAGCTTTAACTAGGTTTATAATCCAAGAAAAAGAGCTTGTGGCCACACTGGGATTCATATGCGAAGTCATTCACCATCAAGTTCTAGTGCTAGAAATTTGGTTTTCTCACTCCTGCCCTGAGGGAATCATCAAAGTCAATCTGCCAACTGACCATCTCTGCAGTCCAAGGAAGGAGATCTGCTTGAACATGGAGAGTGAGCCGAATTGCCACCATTTTCAGGTTGGCGTTTCATATCAGGATTTGAATCTCGTATTGTGTATGTCTCTCAGGGATGGTGAGTTTATCAGGATGGCACTTGCATATAGTTCTGTGATCACTGTGACAGTTTCCTGGTCTCTAAAGTAATTTCCTGAAAAAATAATATAAAAATCACAAGTGTTAGTCAGTGATTAAGTAGTCAAATGCAGCTGAAAAGATAGATATACAAAAAACTTGGGCCAAATCTTGGCTATAACTTTGTCTGAGCTATGTAGAATATGGCATACTCCACTATCCTTTTTGTGAGAAGGTAGAAATTAATTCCATTTCCTGAAATGGTTGCCATTCCTGTTGTTAGCAGAGGTAGAACTTGAAGATCATTGAAGAAATGAGCCATTGGGAGTTCTGATGGAAGTTATGTTCTGCCATCATTGAAGTCTGCTGTTGTCATCCACAGGCATTTTTCATTGCGCTATTTTAGCCTTGGCTCCTAGTCCTAGCCTAAAGTATCTGGGTTTTTTGAGAAGTGGCTGGTCCTGACACATAGTGAAGAATGCATAGCCTATGTCTTGCCCTGGACTCTGTTACATCTTGCAAAATATACATAGTTAATCTCTGTCCTGTCCTCTTTTCAAGCAGAAGACACTGGCAACAAGGAGTAGCTGATGGAGTTTCTGACAGCAGATGTTTCTTTTAATTTGACTGCTATAGGGGTTTTTGATATACTAGCATGATTTTTTTTTCTTGTCTGTGAATTCATGTGAAAATGAGTTATGGAGCTGAGGCCTGGACTGCACTAGGAAGTTGCTGTGCTTTAAATTAATTCTCTCTACAGTCAAATGGGACCTTTGGATGTTTGCAAAGTCCAACCACCAAATGCTTTCCTGTTCTGTATAGTATGGATGAGAGTTCTCATCTTCATTCCTGCTCCAGAGAAATTGACCCTGCAGGACAAGGGGGTGGTTAGTTTTCTGTCATATAAGCAAATACATTGTGCCAAACTTGAAAGCCCATCTTTTCTAACTTTTCCATTAATTTTATAGCTAGATAGGTAAAAATAGGCTGCTTTCTAGATACTCCTAGTCTCCAAATTGTGTTCATGAGTATTCTGAGCTACAGCCCACAATAACTTCTAGCATTTTGCAGTGTATGGACAAATGAAAGTAGGAGATTGTGACTTTTTATGGCTTTTATAAGGAGTTGGCACAAGGTTATATAGTTTAATTTGGGCTATATTTTGCAAGCTTTTGCACATATGGAATAGCATCTTTCTCTGCAATAATCATACCTATATAATTCTGTCAGAATCTGTCCTACCAGCTGGAGTGAGCCATTTCACACTGTATCTGATATTGTTTCCTCTTTATCTGTTGAGGCAGAGTGCTTTGCTGTATATCCTGATATCCCATGGCTCCCCTTTTGGAGCTCTGTTCACACATCTTGATTCCATCTGTACTCTTGAAGAGGCCCGCTAGGTGGAACATGTATCTGTCAAACACATGTCCATTCTGGACAGCAGCCCTTTACGGGTCACGCCCTGAAACATCGCTAATTTGGTTTCAAAGGGAGCTATTACAAAATGCCTTTTGTGTTGTTAGGCCTCAGGAGGAGGACCTCAGTTGGACACAGTGAAACACTGCAACTGCTTTAGCTGTGTTGTTCCTTGTTGGAACAGATAGAAGAATCAGTCACGTCTTTGTCTTGGAGTGCTGCACCTCTTCAGGAGAAGTCCCCTGATGTGAGAGGGGATGGCTGAATGTGTGTTAAAAGGTCCAGGGGACAGAATCTTAGTGATCCACAGCATCCATCAGATGCTGTTGAACAACCTCAGGAAATGAGTGGAAATCTGACTCTTGTTTGACTATCCTGAGTCCTGAGAATGGCGCAGTGGGTGCAGAGGGTTGACGTACACATCTGTGCACTCCCTGGCAGTGCTTTGAAGATGTGTGCTGCAGCCTGTGGCTTTTTATGATGCAGTCATGTGCATTTTTAAGACTTAGAATTAGACACCTTTGTGCTTGAAGTTAAGCATGACTGTGACTCATTCAGCTGTCACTCTTACAGACTTGGTGTGAGAACCATATGGAAGAAGTATCCTAGACCCAAGATGCAAGTTTATGGATTGCAAGACAGGAGGCCAAACACTGAAATAGCATCTAACGAAAGTGAGTAATTGGTCAACATTTCTACTTCTATTTGGTCAAATTTCCAACATACATTAAACTATTTTCTTGAAGTAGTGACTTTTCCCATTGGTAAGCTGTGAATCTTCCCCCACAGCTAATTCACTATTTTCAGTTAGTTACAGTCGCTCATAGGCTGCATAATCTCTGAGCACATTAGAGCCATAGTAGTAGTCTGTCTGGCATTTGTAAACAGGCAACACTTGGGACTTCATAATACTCTAATTCAGTGCAGTATTGTGCCAAAATAAAGGTCATTTCAATTTCATATTATGTCACACAGTTTTGAAGTGACATGTGTTTAATGATTTTTCTTCAGTAAATGAATGATAGCAAGTATTAAATTAATACACTTGGATGATATGCCCACAAAAAAAGGCAAAATCTTTTCAAAAACAGTAAACTAATACTTTACCAGAAAAAAAACCCCACAACCCATAACAAATATTCAAACTTCTACCCAAAGCTTCTGCAATGAAGAAAAACAGACTTCTTGGCCCCTTCCAGATGACAGTTTGCAGAAGTTTCACTGTCATTTATTTATGTGTGTCCATCACTGCAGAGAGTGAGGCTGATCTTTTGATATAGGCAGAAGGGCACGAAAGTTGCAATTTGAGCTTGTCACAGAAGCTGTATCACAAAGCTCATAACAGGACCACTAAAGGAGTGGAAAAACTGGTCCTTATGTATATGAAGCCTATAATTGTGCATAGACATGTTTAATGTCTTCTCATTTAGCAAAGCCTTCTTGTCTTCCAACTCTGCATAGTATTCCAGGTAGTTTCTCTCTGCCGTCTTTCTAGCAGGCTGTGGGCTCAAATAGGCACAAGCTGGAGCACAGGAGGTGCTATCAGAGCATCAGGAAACACAGTGAGTTTTCACAGTGAGTGTGGTCACTCACAGATTGCCCAGGAAGGCTGTGAAGCCTCCATGCTTGGAGGTATTCAAAGCCATCTTGACATGGTCCTGGGCAGCTTGCTTCGGGTAGCCCTTCTTGAGCAAGGTGGTTGGGTCAGATGACCCCCAGAGGTCCCTTCCAATGCCAACCATTCTATGACTGCTTCTGTGGCTGCTTGATCAGGGCTGCTGACATCTTGTTATTCAAAGGCCTAAAGGCATTGAACAAAATTTGTTATTCAGTCTTGATTTTGAGAATGTTGCTTTTGGTGTTAGCAGTTGGTTGTGTGCCGCTTTTAAGAAACTAACAGTTCCTTCAGCATGGAATAGGTGAGAGAACTGTTTTGATTCTTGGTGGTATAGCTCTTGAGTGTGCAGGAGGAAAGGCTGCACTGAGGCTTCCTCTCCTAGGAGGAAGTGTGAAGATTGCAGGAAGTAGGATGAACACTAGTAAATAGCTGGTAGTGTGAACACTGGGGATATACACCTCACAGCAGTTTGTAACAAAGCATTTATCAACTGGTGCTTGCAAAAGTTGACTTTTAATATTCTGTGTTGTGTTTAGTAGTCAGAGGATGAACTGTCTCTTGAGCTGGTCACTACTCCAGTTGAAATAATACTGATGATAAACTGTAGACCAGGAAGTCAATACTGATTGCAAAATAAATTACCTGTCCTCTTGAACCTCCTGTCTGACCTCACTGAGCAATAGGAATGAGAAGACATCAGGGAAAATTTGTCGTTAGGCTGCAATCCTAGAATGAGACAGCTAAATTAATCCAAATTAATTTCTTTTGGGGACACATTTTTCTGAATGGCACTTTAGGTACGCAAACTGCAAAAAGTCTGCAATGTTGCATACAGATGATAAACCTTCCTATATTGTTCAACTGATCAATTGCTTTTTTGGGTCAGTGATTATATGATATTATTTAATAGAGGACAGCTAAGTCCATATAAATAATAATTTACAAACCAGAAAGAGATTGTGTACTTGCTGTCTTAAGTCCACTGCGCCAATGACGAAATTTAATAATACAACCACTCCTTACCACTCTTAATTGATCTTACAACCTGTCGTGAAGTGTTTTACTATCAATAATCATGACAAATATAATATGATATTCCTATTTTTCCAGTGCAGGGGCATGAGCACTTGCATGAGTGTTGATGATAATAATATTTGGCTTAAAAATTATTTTAACAAATTTTGAATTGTTTCCAGTCATATCAAATTCAATGCCAGAAAGTAAAATGGTTTCAGGAATAGTTTTGATGCTGTGCTTAATGCATTTGTAGTAATAGTAAACCAAAGTTGTTAACTTTTGAATACATGTGCCACGGAACTGAGAAATATCTTAAGACAACAAAATATTATGTCTTTGTTACTTTTTGACTGATACAATCCCAACAAAGTTGGTAGAAGTCCTCTTTTGAGCAGAGATAGCAGGATAGCACTGCACTTCTCTTCCTTTGCCATCATTTCTGTAGAGGTGCTCACACATCATATCACTGGTTTTTGTTGTCTGTCAGGGCAAGTTAAGCTTCAGATCCCGTTTTCCATTCCAGGTGCTGTCGTGGTGCCTCTGGTACCGCGGCTGCTCAGCCCCTGCTCGGCGCTGGCGCTGGGGCTGAGACACGAGCAATAGCGCAAGGGCTGGTGCCGGGGCGTCAGAGCCAGCCCGGCGCTCCGGGCTCGGGAACGTCCCCGGGACCGCGGCTGCGCTGCGGGGCTGGACCCTGCTCGGACTGCAGGCGTACAGTAATGCTTTCGGGCTGGCTGGGCTGTCAGAGCATCAGGTCTCGTGTTTCACAAGAGAATTGTGTGCAGCCTTCGGGCCTTTCATGGCTCGTGTTTTATCCCAAGACCCATCCCCTCTAGAAAAGGCATTTAAAAGGTTCTAACACGTATGTGGGTAGGATTTTGTTCCTAGTAGGAGAAAAATTTTTCAGACCTTGCATGCAAATTTTTGGAAAGCGGGAGCACACTGTTACATAAAGTTGGAGTATGAGAAATGTGAATATGTTCTGTAAATTATGCATTTGCTCGAATGAGTGATCACAATCAGACAATGCATCTTAATTGTTTTCTTTTCTCTAGAGTAATCTTGCAAGAGTCTTACAAGAAATAATAAGAACATCATGAAAACAGTCTCCAAACTTTATTGTTGAAGTTTAAGACTTTAATGAGAATATGTACAGACAGTTACTGTCATAAAATCAAAGCTATTGCTTCTGCAATAACCATAACTTTGCCAAAAACGTAGAAATCCTATATCTATACTAATGGCTTAAAAGACTGATGGTGGGAAATGCTCTTAATTACTTGCCTGTAAAAATATGAGTCACTGGCAAAAAAAAAGTGTAAATTCCCTCTGTTTTTGCTTTTGACTTTTGCTGTTACATAGAACTACTACTGAGTAGGCACTTTATTTTAAAAATTAGGTTTTTTGGAGGCGACTCCCCAAACTTTCTAGCTTGCATTAAATCTCTGTTTCTGTCTGTGTGCATCCTCTCCTCCTCAGTGGTTCTTTTAAATTCCAAGATGCTATATGCTGCCCCTGGCAGAAATATGTATCTCCCAGTGGAACTTCCCATGCTGGTAGGTTTTGAGAAAAGGCAGTGTACAATCCTTCTGACTTAATCTACATTAGATTACATTACATTAGGGAGCAATTGTGGCATTGGGATACATACCTAAGAAAATGATTCAGGTGGTGTTGGAGGTCTTTTTGTTATACAGAGTTGGTTTATTATAAGAGGAATTACATTATAAGAGGAAGAGGCTCTTTTTAGTATTCAAGGAGGGATGACAGATTGGAAGTTATGTTTGGGATGGGCTCTTGTTGCTACTGAAAATAACTGTGGAGTCTCCAGGGAGTCTATTCAACTCTGCCACATCTATGTTAAAAGGAAACACGTGAATTGTACTGAAGAACTTGGATAAGTTTCACAAAACCACTTCAGTTTGACTTAGTTTTTTATCAGTTTTGAAGAGTGATATATCTTTTTCAGTCAGGATAGGAATATGAAAAGTAAATAAACCATTCCTGTATCCAGAATTAAGAAATAAAAAAGTGGATTAGGAGAAGCATGGAAAAATATACTGTAAATATAAGTTTTACTGCATGTAATATTTGCAGTTCTGGCTTTGGCGACCATCTTTCCACTGTCCTGCTCTGTGGGCTGCAAAGTGGCTGTAAAAGTCTGCTCAGAGTGACCGTGTTTCAGTCTTTGCATGGATATAAATACCCATTATGTGAGACAGCAAAGACTCAGACCCAGGTATGGGTTATATACAAATACTCAGTATTTGTATAGATGCAGGGAGCTTCCCTGCTCAGGGCAAAGGATCCTCAGCCCACTAAGCAGCTGCTCCACTTAACTTTTTTATACTTTTCTTGGCCAAAATATTTTTTCTCTGCATCGGAAAGTGCACCTTTAAGATTAACCAATGAAAATGATTTTTAAGATGCTTTATTTGCCCTTGACAGAAAAACACTCCATTGGAAGACATTGTGTCACAAAATGGGAACTGTGGTTTAGGCTTGGTCATGCTGCTTCTAACTTTTCCCCACGTGACTGCATTGTAGCTTGAATTGATCATGGCAAGCAAACTGAAGCTGTTAGTTCATTTAGTTGTCAGTTCTGTGTCTGTGCAGCAGATCAGCCAACGATTCTTCTGAAATGACTGCTGCTACATCACATAGCTGCTCGCGTGGCCATTGGATGTGTATTGGTGGGGCTAATGGAGTCACTGAGCCAAGCTCACATCTAGCAGTGTCACAGCTCTCCAGACACTGGCCATGATGGTGATTTGTTCTGCACAGCGTCCTGAAAGCCCAGGCAGTATCAGAATCCGATGCGCTGGTTTGGTGATAATACCATGACGCTGAGGAGTCTCCGTGAAACTTGAAAGAAGACAGTAAACAGCAAAACCAATGGTGTTGATGGTGGTGCAGGATGCACAGGCTATCTGTACAGTAATTTAGATGCAGCATCACTTGGGATACCTTAAAGTGTGAATTTAGTAGTGATTTTTAGAATATTGAGATTAACAATAATATTTTTAATTAAAAAGAGTTTTACGATGACCTTTGCTGGCCATTCTGAACCTAGCAAACACAGATTATGAATTTTTTATGAAACAGATGAGAGGGGAGTTTTGATGAATGTTAGAAAGACCAGCAGCAATCTTAGAAGTTAGTCTAGGGAAAATTTAATTTGCCCTGAGTACAGCAATGGACCTGTTACTCATCTGAAAACATCTTGTAGAAAACAGCTGTTGGTCCCTAGTTCACCTCATCCTGAAGATAGGATTTCTCTTAACTGTATTCTCTCTTGAGATGTTTTAATGTTATTTTGAAAGCTAATATTAATTTAACTCTATTTTCCCTCTTTTGCATCTCTAATTCTGCTGTTATAATCTCTGCCTCTTGGATGTTTTGCAGCATTTGCAGTCTCACCACTTCTGATTACTGACTACCTTGGCTATATCTGAAGTATTGCTATAGAGATGAAAACCTGTGTAGTCCAATAGTAACCCTTCTCTGCCTCCTTTGCATCTAAAGAAAATTGTCTTTTTGTAATAGGTTCTTTTTCTTCCAAGATTGCTCTCTCTTTGCCAATCACCTTCCTTAAAAATGTCTTTGAGACTTATCCAGGGGACCGTAATGATCATCTTCATCAAAGAACAAGAAAGCAGAACAACCTGTAGCATCAGAGAGTTACTCCTTGCATGTACAGTTGCATAAGATGGGATTCATGCCACATCTCAGAACAACTAATTTTTTTCAGAGCAGAGGTATTTGATTGTTATTTGCATTGATAATCATTCCATCATTCTAAGAATTCTTCTAGAAATAAGGATTCTGTGTATAAACTGAAAACTTCGTATTTCTGGGGGGGAGGTTGGTGATGATACTTAGTGTTGTACAAATGAGCTGGGATAATGATAAGTAATTTGCAACCACCTGGCACTGTGTGAACCAGCCAGAGAAACACGCCTGGGGTGTATTAGGGAGAAATTATACAGTTGCATATTTTTTTTATGCTGAGATCAACTATGGGACATTGACCAAGAATTAGTTCTTTCTCAGAATGAAAAAGATAAAAAAAAAGTGTGTTCCAGTGGGCAGCACTGGAGCAGCACTTAGCTAATGAGGGTGCTCTAAGCCTATGGAAATGCTGGGACTTAGTCTTGTCTCCCTGCAGCTTACTGTGCTGAGGCAAGACCATTATAGGACCAATGCAGTATATCCATGGGAACGTAGAACTCAACTTTAAGAAGCTCTTAAGAAAGAAACTGTTTGTTTTTTTTTTTTCTTTTCTTTTTCTTTTAAAGTAATTTTATAAGTAGTATTTGCAGAACTTAAAAAATGGTCCAAAAATGCTACTTTATTAATGTACCTAGGGAACAATAGGTATGTAATGGTACTTGAAAAGGATGTTATATCTGGCTCACCCAAATCAGGGTTATTTTGTAAGAATAAGGTTTGATAATATGAATAAGTATTTTCAGGATCAGATTGCACTCTGCATTGGAAATTTCTCACAGTTAATGGTTCCTCCAGGTAGTCATTCACTGCCAGGAAAGCCCTTTTTATTGATTATTATTGTATATTAATGGATCTATCAGATATTTGCTTTGCAAGTTTCTTTGTTAAATTTTCTTTTTTGACTTCTCCCACGGGTAAATGAGCTGCAGAAGTGGAAATAGGCAGTCCTCTTCTGCTCAATCTGGGTATTTAAATGTATTTTCAAAATATCAGCTCTATTACAGGAGCATTTGGAACAGACATTTGAATTCTAATAATGTAGTGGATTTCAAGACTCTTTATTATATAAGAATTAACTCAGAAAACAGATGGATGGACTATATCAAGAATCCTAGCATGTAGGGAATCATAGGAGGGCAAATTTCTAGCAAAATTCTAGATACCTGTCTTCAGAAATATCTGTGAAGAAGTCAAAACTCTGTGTGAAGATCAAACTTCACATTTTCAGCTAGTGCTGTTGTGTATGCAAATGGAAGTTTAGGAAACATAGGTTTAGTAATTTCCTTTAAATTGATTGTGCCAATATCTGTGAGGTGATTGGATGATTTTGTCAATGTTCTAGATAGAGCTTGTAGTTACTGCTTCACATGATAAACAAAGTCATTAACTGAAACATAGCTAAATTCACTGAAATGAATTTCATTCATTGAAGACATTGGGGCACATTCAATGCCTTTTTGCTTCATATAAAGATGGCAACAAATTTTTCACTTTTGCTAATATTTAAATCAAGCTTCAAATGATTACTTTGATGGAGGAGCAGGTTTTATGCTTTCAACTTTTATGCATTCAACCAAACCGTCTTTTTTTTTTACATAATTTTTTTTTATGGCAGATTTATTTTTGATAGCACCTTGCTATCAAGACATTGCTTTCAGGGAGGAATGTTGGAATTTTAGGATTGTTTCAAACAAATAGATATGGATATGTTATATGCCATGACTATGCAGCCTCATATGCAGTTGGGTCAAATGGACTTGCAATAGTACTGGACCAAGCCTGCAATAAAATTCTCTAATATTTCAGTGGACATGATTGCATGTGAAGCTACTTCATAATGAAGCTCATGATCCTGGACCTCTTTTCTGAAAATATGTATGAAGATGCTTCATAAAACAGATCATAGTAGAGAACTTCTTACAGTGTATGGAATTACACGAACAAGGCTACACAGCAAGATGTAATTTAACCTTATGCATGTGTACCAGGGTTTGCATGATTAATTTTTACTGCAGTTAAATCTGATGGTAAAACTAACCTGTGGATCAAACAATAATTGCAATGAGGGGGGAAGTTCATGGAGTGTTTTTGCTATCTTGTTCTGCAATAAGATAAAATATCAAATGGATGATATTTGCAGAGTTACTCTCACTTCTCATTGGTCTATTGTATTTTGGTTATAAACCTAAGAAATTTAACCTTGAGGTAACAAATTCTGGCATTAAAAACTTTGTGGTTACTTCTCAGTAATTGATCCAGAATAAAGTATAATTTTGAACTGCTAGAGACTTAAAGCACTTGTTCAGAATGTGTGAATTCACTAACTTCTGTTTTGGAAGCACTTGTCAGAATCACTGTTTTTTACACAATCAGTTGCTACATAAAGGCAAAACAGGTTCTAAAAATTAGACTAGTTGTTAACTAGCAAGAATTGTTGCAACTGCTTATCTTTATGCCCACAATATGAACTTCAGTATCCTACTTTTCATACAAGTATTTTATATGAATTTGCAGACAATGGGCACAATAATACAAGTCTTGCTGCCTTCATTTGAAAGTTAGTTTGGATGAAAGTAAGGTTTGCATTTAAAGCACAAAAGCTCTTCCTGCATAAGTGCATGTGTGGACAGTTCTAATTCAGGAATCAAAATGTCTTCTGGTTTCACTTAATCTGCTTTTAATAGTAGTGTTTAGCTTAATCCTTCATTGAACTGGAACAGGTCTACATACCAGTCCAGCTCCAAATTATGTTGGAAAGAGAGTAGCTTTTCTGAATAACTACTATTAATTTTAGAAATATTTTTGCAACTGTTTAGGTCTGAGTTTGATCTCAGCATGCATTGACATGTACTGCAGCCTTTCAAATCTCAAGTCTAAATTTTTCAACTCATCAAATAGCAGGCTGCAATTTAAATGCTCAGAAGATTGGTCTCCAAAACAGAACTGAAGTTGTATTGACTATTTGTGACAGAAGTGTAACTTAGATTTGTAGCTTTTACCAGTCTCAAGCTACAATTTGTTCTCTGTTGCTTATGGGTATAGTAATAGCAGTATTTAACCAAAAAGGAGGCCATGATGGTAGTCATTAATTGAACAAATTGAACTATTGATTTTTTTGATACAGAGGAAATAAAGGCATGTGCACAAATCCCATCAATCTCACTTACATGGTGCTATGACTTAGGAATAATTCCTTGTGTCAGACTTAAGGCTGTCAGCTCTAAGGAGCAAGTCTTGTTATCTCCAAGTGTCTGAACTGTGTTTAACCAACTAGAACTGTTATATGGTTAAGAGCTTTAAACATAATTGCAAAATATTATATAGGCATCTTTTTGGCATTTCAGTAGATTCTGAGAGTTAAAAATAAAATCTTTACAACTAGTCTTTTGGGGAACTCAAGTAATTATTTTTTCATTCTTTATTTTTAAATGATAATTTAAGCTCCTTATGCAGTTTTTAGAAAGGCTGATGTGCATACCTGGGTTACTCTGAAGGTCAAATACTCTGCATATTGAACATTTCAAGCTGCTGTCCTGCTTAAGTTCCAAATCATTAGCTTACCAAATGGGAGCCTAAATATAAGCAAAGTCAACAGGGAGGAAAAAAATCCACTGCATAGTATGTCTAGTGATAGAAAAAAGCTACAGAATGCAAACATAAATTTTTAATTCAACATTCTTTAATTAAAAAAATAAAACAACAAACCCACACCACATCCACTCCCCTCCCCCAAGACAAGCTTGCAAAAACTAGGTCTGAATTCCCAGTGGGAATAATGAGCAACAGCAAGAGCGAATGCTGGGAGAGTAGAATGCAATTGTATTAGTCTCCATCACAATGGGAGGTAAACCCAAATCATTTATAAAACGTAAATGCTGGCAGAACACAGGGAGCTCAGAGCACCACACTGCAGGTGTGATTTATGAGGCTGGGGACTGGCTATAAATCAAACCCTTTTGTTTTAAATAGTACTGCTTCAACGCAGGAGATCATTTTACATGTAGAGGAAATGATGAAAAAAATGCAGTACATTGCATCCCAAGAATATTAGAGAATCAGCTTTACAATGTGACTATCAGGACCACGCTCAGACAATGGGTATCTGATACGCAGTTTAACGAATGCTCCCACTGCTGAACAGAGTGCCCTAATCTAGCAACTCAGGTTTGTTTCAAATGTATTAATCATGGGATCTATTTTGTGAGACCAGCTGTTAAAATCGTTGCACTTAGGATCAGGAATACATTGGCTATTCCTGTTAACTAGCTAGAGGTGTCCTTTCATGCCACCAAAAACCCTGCCTGTTTCTGTTATCTGTATTTTTCCTTAGTTCTAAAGGTTGATGGGTCTCATTATTTAGTGGCCATGTCCTATGGAAATGGGTGAATAAAACAATTAATTCCTAAAGATTCAAATGGAGAGTAGGCATCCCGCGAAGTTCTGCTCAATTACAGGAAAATGCATGTCTGGCAAGGAAAAGTGCTTTTCTCTCTCTATTGGTTATATAATTATCAAATGGAAGAGATTTTAAAGGTAATGAGCAAAGTGATTTCTTCTGCTCTGCTTTCTGGGTCTGCCAGAGTTTATCTTGGCTGCATATTTTGCATTCATTTTACATGCATGCCACTAGAGCCTATGCTATATGCATAAAAGCACACTTTATGTATCGTGCAATGTGGGCCAGAGAAGCACTTTAAAAAGCTGAGAGAACAAAAGGCCTACATAAAGGTACGTACAGCAGTTATATAAGTTTTCAAAGAAATTTATAGTGAAACAAAAGCTGCATGTGTTGCACTTGTGCATATCCTGATCATTTGATGTGATGGCCTTATCATGGAGTTGCAGAATGGCCTGAGTTGGAAGGGACTTTAAGGATCATCCAGTTCCAACCTGCCTGCCATGGGCAGGGACACCTTTTAATAGACCAGGTTGCTCAGAGCCCTGTCCAACCTGACTTGAAATGCTTCCAGGAATGAGGCATCCACATCTTCCCTAGGCAACCTGTTACAGTACCTCAACCACCCTCATTGTAAAGAATCCCTTCCTCAATCTAATCTAAAGCTACTTTTTTTTATCAGTTTGAAGGCATTCCCTCTTGTTCTGTCGCTATATGTCCTTGTAAAATGCCCCTCTGCATCTTTCTTGTAGTCTCTCTTCAGGTACTGTAATGTCACAATTAGGTCATCCCTAACCCTTGTCTTTTCCAGGCTGAACAAACCCATTTCTTAAAGCATTTCCTCACGGAAGAGTTGCTCTATCCCTCTAGTCATCTTGGTGGCCTCCTCTGGACTCACTCCAGCAGGTCCATGTGCCTCCTGTGCTGGGGACCCCAGAGCTGGATGCAACACTGCAGGTTGGGTCTCATCAGGGCAGAGCAGAGGGGCAGAATCCCCTCCCTCACCTGCTGCCCACGCTGCTTTGGGTGCAGCCCAGGACACATTTGGCTTTCTGGCTGCAAGGGCACATGGCTGGGTCATGTCCAGCCTCTCATCCACCAGCACCCCAAGTCCTTCTTGCAGGGCTGCTCTGGATCTGTTCATCTCCCAGACTAGATTCATACTGGGGGCTGCCTTGACCCAGGTGCAGCACCTTGCACTTGGTGATGTTAAACCTCATGAGATTCACTAATGGTTTAGCCATGTGAATGTAAGAAGTTGCACTGATAAGCAGTGTCTTTATGTAAGCAAGGAGCCAAGAGACATCCTGCATTGAAATGCTTTATTACTTTCCAAGAATCCAAACTTCACACACTATGGAAACACATGTGCATAATTTCCAGTATTTTTTGGAGGTTCTGGTGTTGATAAAGGCAATATCAGCTATTGCTGGAGGCATTATTATTGCTTGAGAGAAGAAAGTATCATTTCACTGAAATAATTGATTTTTTTTCCTTACTTATTATTATAAAAACACATCTAGTGCTACAAATTTCTGGGGCACTCTATAAATGTAAAAACATATTCCCTGCTCAGTGGACCTTGCAGTCTAAATTAGGCCAATATATAAAAAAGATATATTGGTGATGAACAGAGAAAAGAAACAAGTGACTAAAATTGCGTTTACCAATTTCTTTCCAGCTGATAATGGGCCCAACTTTTAAAGATATTTCGCCTTCTGTTTTCTGAAGATTAAAGTGCTTAAGTGTCTTTAAAAATATAGTCATTTTACATGTAAAATCTAATGCACCACAAAAAGCACATTATGTGGGAGTTGAGCAAAAGTGGCTTTTATGAATCTTACATTGTCCTGGACACTAGAGTCAATTGGGAGACATAGCCTTGAAAGGGCCCTGCCCCAGTTATGTAGTCCTCTCAGGCTGCAATGCCATCTGTAATCTTTACAGAAATTTGCTTTGTGACTGGATTCCTGAAAACTCTTTCCATCTTTGGTGTTTTTTTTTTTTTTTTTTTTTTTTTTTTTTTTTTTTTTTTTTTTTTTTTTTTTTTTTTTTTTTTTTTTTTTTTTTTTTTTTTTTTTTTTTTTTTTTTGTTTTTTTTTTTTTGTTTGTTTTTGTTTTTTTTGGTGAGACAAACACTCTGTCTCCTTCCTTTGTCTATTGTGCCCTGTGAGAGAAATAGTTCTGTGGGTCAGAAGTAGTGTTTTAAAACCCATTTGTGCAAACTTTTCTGCCTTTTAGACAAGTAAGTCACTCAAGGGACCTTATTGCAACATTCAGGAAAAGATATAATTAAATCTGGTTTAAACATTGAGTTTCTTTACCATTATAAAGGTTAAATACATGAAAAAGCAGCAGAACATTTATATAGCAGAAGTGATAATGAAGGGTTTACATCTGCAGCCTCCATGAACAGGGGAGGTTGTGGCTTTTCCTATGTAGAATCATCAGGAATAGATGGTAATTACCAAGTTCAAAGCCTATTGTCTCCTCTAAAAAGCCAACTTGTTTTTTTGGGGTTGTTTCAGAATGACGTGATGTCTGATGGCTCTATTCCTTTTATAGGACTTCTGGATATGCATTGAATTCTGATCAGGGATGGAAAGTAATTTTTGTGAATATTTTAACAGAATGATGTGTAATACATCTAGCAAAGGTTGAAGGCTGATAATGGTGACTGATGTAGTACCACAGAGAAAAGAAATCTGAACACTACTCTCTGAGGAGGCCAAGGGAGGAGTGAGGCAATAAGAGATTTCATTGCCCAGTTGGGGTTGACAGGAGGCAAGATGCTTTTGCTCCTCAGATTGTGCTCAGAGGACAGGAGGCAGTGTATATTTTACCTACATGTGGTAGGTGATAGGAGAGACTTGTTCAGCTTGTAGGAGCATTGTGATACATGCAAAGGTCTCCTGCAAAGCTGATGAATAGTTTTTGCTATTGTGGGGGCTGACACACTGAATGCCTCCTACAAATCTTGAGTCCAGCCTTGATGTGTTTTGCTTGCTGTACAATCTCATTAAGCCGATGGGTATGGCACTGAGGTAAAATCACAGGAGAGTTTTTTGTGTCCTGTAGCTGACAAAGGGAATGTCCTGGACATTTAGAATTTATTCTAACATTGTGGTTATAATTTCGGGTAGGTGTTGGCTTGCACAACCTATTTCAAAATGTCTGCTGCAATGGCTGCAAGCACAGAATGTTCCAGGGGAGCTTACGTAGATACACCTGCTGTCTGTGGGCAGGGTGTGTAGTATAAAGAGGGCGATTCATGACCTTTGCTTCTTAAACCATACCCTTCCACATAGGAAGCTCAAGTAGGTCATGCACTGAAGGGAGCCAGGAAATGTACATGCATATGTGATGTGAATCTGATAGCCTGTCTAGTAACCAGGAGTGGCCACAGATGTGCATCCCACTTTGGCAGATGTGTTTATACACTTTCTGAGATGTTGCAGATATGAAGTGTGTATCAGAGCTTACAATCTGACCTTAAAAAGTCAATGCCTTTAAAGATTGTATTCAAGTTCCTTGTGATACAAATTAGTTTTCCAACTTAATCAGCATTTGTGACTTGATTCAACAGAGCACTAAAGATGTACTTATGGCAATCACCATTCAGCAACATTTTAAACTTTAAATACATGCTGTGGGAACAGAGCTTAAAATTAAATATGGGTTTACGTGTGTTGCAAAACTGGGTTTCGACTTTGAGCCTCTGAATGGGAAAATTAGTCATGAAAGTTTGGTTCAGAGTGTGAGATTTCTCCTTTCTTACTCAGGACGGAACTGGCATGAGAAGTGTCGCTGGAAACCACGGCTACCAGTGAACAGTTAGCAGGATGTTTTAGCATCCCTTTTGAAATAAAAGCTAAATGTGTGAGTAGGTATAAATTAAGCAGAAACAGTTTATTTAACATTTGGATATTAAAATAAAATCTTTTTGAAGACTGACATTTCAGTTTCAAAATTAAGTGAAAAATTTATAATTCAGGATGTGTGCTGTCTTTTGCAGCCCTCAGGGTCCATGTGCCTGCAGACAGATGCTCCTTTTTAAAAGTAATTTTTCCAAAATCCTGGGTTTGTAAAAATGTAAAATAAATGAACAAATAAAGGCACACATGTGTTTTGATATGCTTCACTCTTTTTCTGATATTACCCTGATTATTATGTAGGATGCAATAAAGACATGGAATCAGACTAAAGGGATTAGAAGTATCAGAGATAAAGTCTTTCTTTTATTCCTTGTTAGAAATATAGACCTGAATCAGTGCTTTGGAGGGTGCCCTGTTATTGGACCCTAATGCAAGATAGAAATGCCATCTTTAGCTCTCCTGCTAGTGGAGTTCTGCAAAGTCTGCTTCAGAAAGTTGTTTGCTGAACACAGGACCTCATTTCACTTCAATGTGCCATTGGCAGCAGCAGTATCTTGCTACCTTCCCTGACACCTACAGATCAGAGTCATCACTAGCTCCTAGCCAGGAGCAAACTGGAGAACCTGGTCATCCTTATCTGCTCTCAAAAATGTGCACTGTGAAGAATGTCACAGAATTGGTAACTTGCTGAAGTGACTCAAATGCTCCATCCTGAAATCTGCAGATGGCTCCTGAATTTTTAAGCATTTGTACACTTTTCTTTACCATTGGTATGTAAGGTGTTCTCTTACAAAAGAAGTTCTTTACTTGAACAGTGCTCTTTTACACCACTGTAGTAATTGGTACTCCAGATAAGAGCACTTTCTGGCCTGGTGCCTATCTTCAAATTTGCCAGAGAACATCACTATGTGGCAACAGGATAATTCTTTCTAATTCTTCTAATGTCTTTAATGTACCTCTGATAAATTATTATCATAGTCCAGTGATTTATAAGGTTTAAAGTAGCCTGTCTGGTGGGGACTGTGACAGGCATGGAGAATCCCACTGGACAGCCCATCTGAAGTCTTCTAAGTTGCTGGAAGTAGGGTTTCAGAGTAGGAGTCTGATTTTTTTCATAATTATGTATATACATTTTTAGTTTAATAGGTATGAAGAGTATAAGGCAAGGTAAGCAAACTATTGCTTTAAAGGGAAGTGTTCAGAAAAAGTTTGAGAACTCCTGTTCTAATTATTGTGTATGACATTTTAATTTCTAATTAAACTCTTAGCTAGAGAATATCTTCCACATATATGTTCTGCTGGTCACCCCCATACTATGGAAAGAGCATGTTTTGCTATTTTTAAATGATTTTTTAAAAAGTTCTTGTGAAATTTAATTTCTCTGTCTTTGTTTCGAACCCTGGTAAGAATTTCTTTTTTAAACCTCATAAATTAGAAAAATTTCCTATTAATTCCTCAGTCATATCTCATGTTAGTGATACTAGACCTTTTCCCTTTTCCCAATTACACAATTGTGTAATTGTAGATTGATCCAGTTTCGTTCTAAGTATCAGAAGAAGCAGAAATCCCTCTAAATTCCAGAGCCTGCTTCACAACTTCATAGACTCTATATTCCAGTCACAGTTTCTATCTGTGCAAAATTTGGAATAAATGTATTGAAGTTAACAAAGCTGTTTTAGTTTAACATAATTTAATAATATACTGTCCTCAAACTTCATCATCGTAGCACTCATTAGGCATTCTGGTTTTGTTCATACTAGGACCCATCATAAAGAAATTGATTTCCCTCTGTTCACTCATCCAATTTACTGCAGGAGAACTCCATGCTCATTTGCCCACTACACAGTGTTTTGTGGGGTGAGAAAGAAACAAGCCAAAAGAAATCAGCAGAAGAAGTAGTTATCATGTTGGATGAGGCTCTGCTCACATTTATTTTTGGTATAAATGCAGAACAGCTCCACTTCTCTAAGAGAAATTTATTTGCATTTGGTGGGTGAGACTAACTCCAGATTAATACTCTGAGCCCCAAAATTCACCCTTTCTACCCCTATTTGCTTCTCTGAGTTACAAAAGAGACTGCTTAAGATGATGCAGCATATATTATATGATTTCCATTACTTCTGCAGTTCCTCCTCCTCCTTCATTGCTAGTTGTGTTCCCCAAGTTCCTAGCCAAATAATGCATCCCCCATGGCTGTTAAAATTGCATTATAAATAGGCTGGGAAGAAGTATTGTTGGAACAAAGCAATTGGCACAGTCCCTTTTCCTCTCCCCAGTGGCAAACTGTTGATGACCACAACACGACTGGTCTCTGTTATCTGGAGAGCGTGACCATGCCGTTGTTTCTCTGTCTGGGTCCCTCATAGGGCTGCACGAGCATTTCAGTCAGGATGCCACCACCAGTGTGCTGAACGTTGTAGAATGGCAGTGACAGAAAATGAGAGCCCTCTTCTCGTGCACTGCTCCGTGCTGCCAACAAAATGGCATTCTTGGGGCAGCCGAACTGAAAACTTCTGTACAGTTGGCTCAGTTATGAATTTGCAGTGAGGAGTGTGTTAGCTGGTAAATCTGTAAGCTGTGAATTGCGTTGGGACTTGATGTGACAGTAGATTAAGTGATCCAGTAGTAGGTTTGTTTTCCTTCTATGTCACTCATTGTCTTCCTGTTTAGCTGCCCCACATGAAATATTCCCAACCCCATCTTCAGGGCCTTACAGATGCTGCCTACACTGCCAGGTCACCTTCCTGTACTAGTTTAGCAGCTTCTGTCCCCTGCCTACACCTTTATGCTTTCTGCCATGTATTTTCTATACCAGGTACAATTTTTCCCCAGAAAACCCTCCTGCCCTTGTGTCAGTAATTCTTTGCTCATCTACCATATCTTTTGTGCCTTCCTCATCTATATCATTAGGACTTTGAGTAATGAAGTAGTTTATTTTGGCTTGTCATGGGTGCTATATATTTGTACATGTTGGATGGGCTAAGATCAGTACTATTCTTGTAGCACTGTGCTTTTGAAAGCTGTGTACAGGATCCCTGTGGACCATAATAAAAAACTCTGAATGTATCTTAATATCAGTGATGTGAGGACAGGGCCTGAGACCAGTACTTTGTGGCACGATCTGCAGCTAGACTAATTCCAGCAGTCATTTGCAGCTAAACATGTAGATATTGTAGATAAAGTGTTTATGCATTTGTGTGATTCTGGGAGAAATATCTGTTTGGAAATTTTGAATAACAGTTTTGATTAAATTAGTGTTGCAGAGACTTTCCCTTTGGAATGACGATTTGTCAGTGGCTTACAACGAATCAAGTAAAAATTTTATACAAATACCAAACTGTTATTTTAAATGTGTCACAGCATTGGTAGGGCACCTCTGAGCTGGTGCTAAACTCAGCTTTCAGACTTATGGTGAATTCCCAAGCTCCATTTTGACTGGGTGGTTTGAAACATGGTCTCTTCCTTTGGCTTCCCTGGCAGTTTTCCAATAAACAGTCTGGCAGCCTGTTATGCTTTCACAGCTGTATTAGCCCCTTTGGTCTCCCCACCAAGCTCCTGACTAGTGTCAGCTCATCTTTGCTGAGAATGTTGGTCCTACTGGAAAAGTCAGTTTACAATTTATTCTTTGGGCATGTGACAGCTGATAGCAAACAGACAAACACTCTTGGCACACCAGTCACTTTTTTTTCTGAAATAGCACAAGAATTAACACATGCAGTCATGTACGTGTAAGGATATATAAGGGTACATGGATGTTTGTGAACACAAAAATGTGTATTTATGCACAAAATTGTGTATGTGTATATTTCCAAAATGAAGAATATATATGCTCCTTGCTTTTTCTTTCCTCTGTTTCCCTACTGCTTTCAGGAGCTATGTCCAAGCCTTCCTGTGGTGCATAGCTCTTCATGGGCTTGGTGTCATTTGGTTCCTACTTCCTTACTTGGCCCACTGCCCTCTTCATTTTTTTGTCTTGATTTCTTTCTTACTCAGCTTGCCCTTCCCAGCTTCTTAATCTGTGAGATTTTATCAAGGCAAAGTATGTGCTTCTGTAGGACTCTATCAATGCTTCATTTCATTCTTCTGCCTGTAGGAAAATTCCCAGGCTCTAGCTCTGGCAGCCAGTAGAGACATTCTGCCTTTTCCTAGATTTGAGTCTTCTCAGTGCCCTGCTCTTGTGCCCAGACAATAACCCTTACAAGAGACTTTTTCTATGATAGATTTTTTTTTCTTTTTGGCCTCACTTCCCTGCTTATTAATACAAACTGTAATGAACCAAGGTATGGTGAAGACAGATGGACATAAAAGTACAAGTGATGCCTACACTGAAGCTAGGCCTTTATACAGTGTGTAGACATGTCCTGAATGACTCCTTAGAGACAGATATAAAGCTTTTGGAAAAAAGACTGACCTAGGGGAACGAAAAGGACAAACTAAATTAGTAACTCAGAAAAAACCTCTGAGTTTTGAGTATTGAGCTCTCAAGTTACTAAAAACACCAAAGTCTTAAACAATACGGGATAGGTATAGTTTTCATTTTCATGCAGTAAACAGCAGTTTCTGGAGTCACTTGGTTTCAAATGAGCTGCATTTGACGGAATAACTCAAACTGAAACCAGAATGGACTGTTTGTGAATGCACTTGGACTGAAACTGAAGAAAAGCTTTCCATGAATCGCTATAAGTGGAAACCACTGTGTTAACCTAGATGTGTGCCCTACTTCCCAGCTGGGGCACCTGTCTACTTACTCCCTGTGGACTAGCAGGATAGGAGATGACCCTGAGTAAAGGGCTCTGCCTCAGATAAAACACTGGGAAGGAGCTATCCTTCAAATAACTTTTTGCTCCTCTCCCCTGTGGGATGGAAGACAGGGGAAGTATAAAACATTCTGAGATGAGATCTTTCTTTCCTCTGCAAGGTGTACTTGGCATACCTTGTCCCCATCCTGCTGGTGCTACTGGGCTGTGCAGCCTATGTGGACAGAAGATTTCCATATAAGCCATTGGCTTGACCTCACTTGGCAGACCTCACTTGTACCTCCTCTGCCTGCGTTTCTAGGGGCTCACTGGGAAGTACCTTCTCAAGGAAATTTCAATCTCATCTAATTTTTTCACATCTTCATTTTTTTAGAAAAAGTAGAAAGGTTACAAAGTGCTTCCCACACCAGCTGATTTCCTGTAGTTTGTAGCCATTCCCAATGCACAGCCACTCTTGGATTGAAAAATAAGGGTAGTTTAACAATGCACAAAAGCCTCACACCATGTTTATTGTTTTTCCTTAGCACCACGGTGCTAAGGAAAATTGTATCTTGTACTGCAAATTTATGGCATAGCAAAGGATCTTTTTTCTAAACTTATGGCAAGTTTTGATTTTTACATCACTTTCCAACGTTTAGAGTTACTAGATAGCTAGATATATCTTTAATATTTCCCACTGTTGGATTGTATTTTTTTTCTGATTGAGAATTTAGCTGTTTTTTCATGAAAGTTTGGGAACTTCTAGAACTCCAAGTGATTTCACTGTTAATTTTTGTCCGAGCAGAGTCTAGTATATGTCAGTTTGTGCTGGTTGTTGCACACCAGCATCAGTGCTGACTGAATAAAGTGGAAAAAGCTCAAAGACTGAAGACAGTGCTATGATATGTGACTGCTTTATTGATGCCTCTCTTGCCCCATCAAATCCCATGAAATGTACTTGAAATCAGATATCCAGCCTGTAGTTGGTCAGGCTTCACCCAGGTGCTATTGGAGAAATTGTTTGAAATTTGTATGTGTTTCCACACTACTGTCAGCAAAGCCACAAAGGGAAAAACTGGGTCAAAATAAAAAAAAAACAACAGTCAAAGAACAGTAGTTTCTGCACAACTGGACTCCAGTCACTTCACCATCTTTGTGACTCTTTGCCAGATGTGCACCAGTATGTCTGCTTCTCTTGAACCGTGGAGTCCAGGACTAGACCCAGCACATCAGATATTTTTCACCAGTGTTGGGCAGAGAAAGATGACCTCTCTTGACCTGCTGGCAAAACTCTTCCTGAAGCAGCCCAAGACATTGTTCACCTTCCTTGATGCAAGTGTGCATTGCTGGTGTGTGTTCAATTTTGTGCCCTCGGCAAGATGTTTTCCTGCCAGTTTACTTTCAATCTGGTCAGCCCCCAGCATATCTTGGCACATGAGGTTGCTCTTCCTCAGCTGCAGGACTCAGCATTTCCCTTTGTTTGAACATCATGACGTTGTTGTTGGCCCATTTCTCAAGCCTGTTGAGGTCCCTCTGGATGGCAGCACAAATACCTGATTCATCAACCACTCCCATTGGTTGCAAACTTGCTGTGGGTGAACCGTGACCCCATCATCCAGGTCTTTAGTGAAGAAATTAAACAGTACAGGTCCAGACATCAAAGCCATAATATTCCACTAATGGCTGGTCTCCAGATGGACTTTGTGCTGCTGATCAGGGCCCTTTGATCCCAACAGTCCTGCCAGTTCTCACTCCATGTCACTGTCCATTTAATCTAGTCTGTGCTCGATCAGTTTGTCTGTGAGGCTGTTACAGGAGATAGCCAGGCTAAAATCAAGAGAAAGCCTCACTATGGTCAAGACTTTCAGGTCTGATTCTGACAGGTGAGACCTTTTTTTTTTCTGAGTTATACCGCTGTTGAGGTCTTCTGTCCTGGACAAGTCACTAAGCCTCTTTCTGTGCCGTGCTTTATGAAGCTGGGCCTGAAGTTATATAGAAAGAAGGAAGGAATGATCTTGCATAGAAAGTAATTTAATACTGCCAAGTATGATCAGTTTACATAATAAGATTCAAAAGCAAGAGTTAGGCATGGACCATTCATATTAAATATTTGAAATAAAAAAATAAAAGTGTTTGTAAAATCAGGGTGGTTTGTTAAAGCTTTTGAAATTTAGTGAACTTAGCATCCACTAATATTAAATATGTACAGTTTACTTTTAAGAGGAAAGGCTCTGCAGTGGGCATTTAGCTAGATTTGTACACCTACACACTGCAGATGGTTTAGTTTTATAAGAGATGAAACTGCATTTGGTGGAACTGATTAAATATAAAAACACCACCATCTGCCATTTATTTTAATATAAAATGGTTTGGGCAGATGCTGACATCTTCTGAGATGATTGATTCATCTCTGACAAGTGAAGATTCTCAGAGGGTTCCAGCTGCCCACTGCTCACACAATGCCCGCTTACGAGAGCAAGCGCCAATCGCCGCACGGTTGATTTGGATGTAGCAGGTGAACGAAGGGCACTTTAATAACCAGCAGCCTGGAATTCCTAACTACAGCACTGGTGGGTTTTTTCCTTTCCTTTTCACTCCCCCCTCTACAGTTCTGGTGCACATTAAACTGGAGGATATTTTATGCACGCAGTATACTGTATTGGAGCACAGTGATAGCTGGAAGAGTGTCAATTTCTGGCACAAATAGCTCCCTTTCGTTTTTCAGAGTGGAAAACCATCAGATATGTTCCACATATGCTATTCATTTAAAAATTATTTTTGCTAAGTGTCCATCAGGATTACATTTAAACTTCTTGGAATATTATTTATTGAGTATGACACAAAATGCTTTGTAATAACTTAAATAACAGATGTCTATCTTGTTTTATTTGATAACATTGTCACACTCTCTACTGGGGTATTTCCTTAGGGTAGTTTGCTGTAGCTTCACCTTTTTTATAGGTTTTGCTCAAACTTTTAGAACATGCACAATGAGTAGAATTCTTAGAAAGTTCTCAGGACCAGACTGTGACATTCATACCCACACTGAATAGCTGCTTGCACCAGCAGTAAGTCCTACAGCAGACAGACTATTTCTCATGAAATAAGGTCCTGACCCAAAGCTAGATTTTTGGTAACTGCAGTGGACTTTTGGTCCATCTCCAAGTGGGAGAAAGTGCGGCACAGTCAGATTGTCATGCAATGAAGAAACAGATCCAGTCAGTCCTAACGCCGCAAGTGTATAACCTGCAGGACTTCTTCAGAATAGCTTAAAATAGGATGCTCTTTTTGTACGTTGAAGTGTAATCTCTGACTGTGTCCCCCAGTCAGAAGTATCATGTTGAACAGCTTCTTCACTATGAAATATCAGTTAAAAAAGGAAAAGGGTCTGTTTATATGAAATGACATGAAAAGGTGACAGTTTAGTGTTGTGCTGGCACAGGACCGCATGGTACATTCATATAAATTGGGTCAGAGGGATACTGAGTGATTGTACATTCATTTGAATGTATCTGGAGTAATTCTAACAAAGTCTGGAATAAGCCTATTCCACAGGGAAGTAGTTGGTGTTACAATATGGGTAAAAACACTCTGTGGGGCATTTTTAAACTATTGAGAGAAGCTAAAAGCTATATAAAAAGTATAGATTTTTATTATTGGTACAGAATCTGTTCTGCTTACATGTTACTGAAGGTAAGGCTATAGAGACTGTCATTTCATTGTTTAAAAAGGTAAGGGATAAAATTAAGTCAGATTCTTATCTGGCGTAAGTTGGGATTTGAAGTCGAAGATAATCTTATTTTTTATTGGTAATACATCTATGGCAGAGGATTCAGAAATTATTTTTTTACAGTTCTTTTTATATTAACGTCTCTTTTACTTATGATGTTTCCTTCATTCAGATATTTCCATTTACCTCAGCCCCCTTTTTCTCCAGGTGCTTTTTCTGTAGGAAGAGGCAATGCAACATTTTTGCCTCAGAACAATCTTATTGGCCCTTCCTGGATACTGGTTTGTAGGAAGACTGATGAATGCTCCCTGCTGTGAGAGGAGGACTCTTACATCAAAGAGGGTGACCATGCTATTTCATCTAATGATCTGGGAAGCTGGGTGCTTGGAATTGCTTCTTTGGTTGGGTTTACTGCTGGGAAAGAGCAATGTTTATGTTAAACTCAAAAAGCAACACCTTAATTTGAATGTTCCAAAGGTTTGTTTTTAAACAATGAAAGAGAAAAGAAGTGTGTTTTGGAAGTCAAAATGAAAATCAGAATCCTAATGAACAATGAATATAGAATTACTTAATATATGGAATGTATATCTGACTTCAGGGAAAAGACTTTTTTCCCACCATTTGGCTCCTGTTTCTTCTGATATAGAAACACTATACAAACCCAAAGTGTCTAATCCAAGAAACAGGCACCATAACCTTTATAATGCAAATGATCTGACTGTTCTATAGTGTCTTTCTTCCAAAAGGGTCCCAAAGTGCTATACAAATTACATGTGGCCACATGAATTAGTTCCCACACCACTGAATTACAGGCAGCTCTGGGGAGCAGAACATCTTTCTGCCAGTATACAGAGGCGCATTACTCAATATTTTGTAGTGGCAAGCAGAAAATACAAAGGAGGCAAAACAACAAAATAGGAAAAGATGAAGCAGATATTGAAATTAAAATTCAAAGAGGACTGAGGAAAAGGATAAAATCAGCTCCATGTTTTTCTTTGATGCTGTCTTCAGAGCTGGTGATGCATATTGTTATTGATAGCTATATCTGACTTTCACAATATTTGTCAAGATCCTGGTTCCCAGGACTTGCTCAAGGGTATCTGGGCACTGTTCCTTGTTTCTGGCTCATAGACCATTCCTCTCTGCAGCCCTTCCGCCTGTGTGTCTGAGGTGCCACAAAGAGACCTCCTAGTATAAGGATGCAGGGCTGCCTACACCCTGGCCAGATGTGATTATTTCAGAGACTGGTCTCGGTTTTCCTGAAACAAGGAGTGAGTTTGGCTCTTTGTGCCACCCACTCCACTCCCAACCACTCCAGTGTCAAACAGTAGGAGCCTGGCTCAAACTTCACTGCTGCCATTAGCAGAGGCAATCTCCTGGCTGCCACTGCTCTAGCCAGAGTCCCTCCAGAGGAGGAGGGACCATAAGAAAGGATGGAGAGAGAAAAAGAAGTGAGTTTCCCACAAAAACTGTTCAACGAAAATCAACAGTCCTTCAGAATCCTATATTTTTGTATTTCTTTAAACAAAATATTTTGGATTTTTTGTAAAAGTTTGGTAAAGGGTACCTTTTCTTTTCCTCAGGCTGCTAGCATTGAAATGTGAAACATGAAAAATCCCTCAATCTGTCTGATTTTTCATCAGCTGAAAATTTTGTTTGACAATGCTAAAATTTGCCATATATCTGAGTTTTGAGACAGGGGTTTTCTGTTAATAACACTGAAGTATTGTCATTACAACTGCTGTTTCCCATCTAAATTTTGTTAAATGTGTTGAAAAGAGGTGTTTTGTGTTGTTGGTTTTTTTTTAATAGATAGCTTGCAATTCATTCTTGTAAGACATTACATTGGGCTAATCATTTCCAGAGTCTGCCTGAATGCAGTGATGGTGACAGTGCTGTTACTCTGTGCATAATAGCTCCTTCATTTGTGGGAGACATGCTTGGTAATTAAAAAAGTCTGTAAACAAAAGCTGAGGTGCAGCTTCTCAGCAGAGTGATGTGGAGTGACATTATGGTAGATGATTAGTCTTCTTGGGAGCAAAATCAATGAAAGCAGCAGTTAGTCAGATGTCTTCTGACAATTTTTCCTGTGTGCGGGTGAAGTATTTTACAGTGGTCTTAGGAGCTGTTGTTATTTTCTACTGGCTCTAAAATCAAAATTTGCAAAAGTATCTGAAGAATTTAAGTGTGCTCCTGTGGGTGAAACAGTTATATGGGATTTAGACAGGTGGGAAAAATAGTAAGGGACAAAAATCTCAAAATTTTCTCACCACAAATTCTCACTGAAACTTCCTAGGTTTCTTTTGTTGCTGCTGATTCCTTCCTTCTCTCACATGCTGCTTATCTGGGTGAAGAATCATGGCTGGAATTTATAAATGCTTCTCTGTTGTGCAAAGGAACTTTGATAGCATGAAATGAATAACAGGTAACGTAATAAGAAAAAGTATCTGGCTACAGCTTTGGAAATGTAAATTCTTTTATCAGTCCCCCTGCTAATTGAAATTTCTGTTTGTTGTTTCACATTTAGTGGATTTCATTATCGTTTCCTTGGTAATTAGATATTTTAACTATAAATGAAAAATACCAGACCAAAAAAACCCAAAGCAAAACAACAAAACCCAGCCCCAAACTATCAACAAAAAAACCCTCATTAAGATTCAGTCAAAGTTGTATATAGATATGACTTTAATTAAAATATTGTTAGAATGTACTGTTAAGGAAAACAAAGGAAACAAATGAGCCACAAAAAATTGGAATCTGGAAAAAAAGGACCCTATGCAGTCCTTCCCAGTCACTGCAAAGGCACTTGCCATCTGCACTGTGTTTGGGAGGAGTCCACACCCGAGTGAAAGCTTTAACTGGGGGCCAGGTCCAGGAGGTATTTGCCTCTCTTGCTCAGTCTCCTGGTGGTGCCTCTTTTGGACTGCCTTCCTTCCATTCTGTATTCAGCTCCAGCAGCAGCCAGCTCCCAGACTGATGGGGCTACCCTCTCTTGTTTGGAGACAATAGAGAAGGTGTCAGAAGAGGATTTTTGCATCATTTGTCATATGTCCATGTGGAAAAGTCTTCCCCAACATGATGTTGTTCCAGGCAGGTGGAGGAAGGACTTTGTAGACCTGAGGAGTTTTTTAAATGGAAGGTCTTGTGATTTTTTCATGCTTTAGGGATTTTTAAAATATGCATGATAGTAAAGGTATGATGAAAGTTTTTTTTTAAAAATTCTGTGTTCCTCTGTATAATTTCTTATGTGAAAAATGAGTATGATGCATTGCACTCCTGTGCCCATAGCACAGAGGTGTTCACAGACCTGCCCCTTACGCTTTATTGATACTGCAGAGCTAAGTGCTATCAAAAATGTATTTTGAAAGGCAAATGAGCCTTTCTGCATTTGCAGCTTCATCTTTAGAGCTGGGCTCAGATATGGAGGAGGAAAACTATTTCACAAAATGTTCATTTTTTTTGAGGCTGATTTCTGTCTTATTAGCTCAAGGAAAGGATACCCAAGGAGAAAGTATCTTAGACAGATTTGGGTCCAAACTTTTCACCAAGGTTGACCTCTGCTCTGTAAGTGAGGCCTGCCAGACAGAGGCAGTAGTGTCTGAAAGATTCCGAGGTCTAGATGCCAGTATATGAAAGCAGTTTGTCTTCGGACAGGTGGAAAAAAACATCATTCTGTAATCCCTCATTTACTTTGTCCTGTGGGAACTCCCTCATTTATTAAGCTTTCAAACCAAGCTCTTTTTTTTTTTTTTTTTGAGATTAGATTGCTTTGTACTGAAAACATTAGATAAATATGAAATATACCAAAATCCAAGTGAATCAAAAGGAATGACATTTTCCTCCAGCTGAAGGTCAGCAAGAGCACTGAGTGCATTGCCATGCTCCCAGAATTACCTTCTTAATTTCTAGTGTCTCTCTGCAACTCAACCTCCTCCCTTTTTTATCACCCTTTCTATTAGTTTAGTAATATGCTGTCATCCTGATTTTTCTTAATTTCGCTTGTGATATTACTTCTCCTTTTCCTCCTCCTATGGGAACAGATTTCTTCTGCCATATGCCCATTTAAACCTGATTGTAGTGTCTGAACATCTTGTGTGCTTAGCCACAGCATCCCTTGGGGTTCAGTTGAGGCAGAGTATGTATGTGACCTTTAAAGCCATGTCAATGTGAGACTCTCTCAGCACATGGGTCTTTAAAGCCTGGATGTCTATGCTTTATACTAACAAATTTGACCAGCATGCCTTTTTATGAGGATATCATCATTTTGGGCAAATTCCAGATTCCATATTTTAAATCAGCATGTAGAGCATTTTTAAAATCTCAATTTCCCAAAGGTCAAGTTCCAGTAGATTAAAAATGAAAAAAAAAATCAAAGCAGTTGTTATTTTACTTATTTATTCCAGCAAATTTGTAGTAGCAACTACTTGAACATGACTAATTGGCAATTTGTAAAGTGGACTGTTCTCAGTAGCAAAGTTTTAAGTAAATCAATGCTGAAACTGTTTCCTTATTATGACAATTCTTAAAAAGTGTGACAAGGTTGTTATAGGAAACAGTGAAAAGTCCCTACATTTCTGGGGATAATAGATTTTGTATTTGTAGCCTAAATAATCTTTATTTTCACACTCTTTTTTGCACACACTAGAAACAGGACTGTGCTGGGTAAACAGTGAGCTGCCCTAATAGTCCTGCCATAATAATGCTTTACTGTGCTGTAGTCTCATAAAATCTCTTCGGCTCAGTGAAAGCCATTTCACAAACATTCTTAGCTTGGATCTTGTGTCATGCCACGGCATCGTTGCTGAGCTTTGCCTTCCCAGAGAGTCTCTGACAGCTCAGCACATAAATTGTCCAAATTTCAGTGCATTCCTAGTGTAGAAGTTCTTAAATATAAAAACTCAGGTGTGTCACCAGTACTTATAAACCAAAATATTATAGGACTTGCCTTATGAGGCAACAATATATGGGGTCTTAGGGTATTTTATTATGCAGCTGACTCAAGAGACTGGGAGAAAGCAATGATTGATTTGTACTCTGAAGTAAGAAAAAATGTTAAATTTCAATTAAAATTGACAGTATGTTCTAGTAACATAAGCATAGCGTACATTGTACATGTATTGAAATTAACCCTACATTACATAAGTACATAATACAGGGAATTTAGTACTAAAATGAAACATTTTAGGCTATGAAAATACATAATTAAGACATCCATCCAAAGGATATTAACTTTTTGCTCAATAGTGCTATATATCCTGCAATTGGATTTTGACTGTTAAGCATTTTAATTCACCAATTAAAGTCAGGCATTTCAATATTCATCTTCCAGCTTAGCTTGGTTAGTTGCTTTATAAAATATAGGTACATGACCGTTTTGTTACTTTCTAATCCATCATTAAATGAGAATTCCTTATCTGAAAGATCTCAGGTTTGAAATATTTCTAAATATAGAATTGGTCCCAAATCTAAGTTTCGTAGAGTCAAATGTTTTCTGCTGAAAATGTAGTAAAGGAGAAATGAATAGCATTTAAACAGGAGACAAAACCAGCAGCTGGAATTGGCAAATATTGTAAGCTGGTTTTAGTCTTTTCCTGGTTTTAACTCAATAGTGAGGATCTGGGAAGAGTGGCAGCCTTTGTGCAGATTACAAACAAAATTAAATGCTAGGGGACTTGTAACTAAAGTTCCTAAATCAGTAATCTTTTCAATGCTAATCACTTTCTGAATCTGATTATAGCATATTTCTGTCTGATGAAGAACTCTATTAATTTTCCTCTTTGAAAGCAATTTTTGTGGGGGATTGTCAAGTGGAGGAAGTTGACCAGTGGGTAAATCTTTTGGGAGGGGTAGGTTATGTAGATTCATACTGTGTGACAGCCAAGCTTATGTGTGGACTGTTTGCCCTATTGAGCTGCTGTTAAACTCAGAATTCCTGGAAGCACCATCAAGTTGGAATAAAAGTACCACCTTCCCCTGCAAACACTATTATTTATTTTGGTTTCTTACAAAATCGTTGAGCTGCATTTTTTTCTTATGCATATTCATTCATAATGAATGGTATTTCTTATTGCCTTGGAGAAGAAAGGGCATCAAAGTTTGCGTTTTCACAGAGCAAAGCTAACGGGAAAGACAAACACCTCTTACTTTAAGAGAATACCCAGACACAAACCCAGCAGAGTACAATTGCAGGTGATGCACAGGTGTGTGTAGGGGTGAGGGGTGGGTGTCTCATGTTATTCCTGCAACAGGGTTGCTGCAGAGAGGACCCCCAGAGTGAGTGGCTCTTTTCCTTCTCAGCTTGTTGGCAGAACTCAGGGCGATTCTGGGGCAAACGAAAACTGCTTGTGAGTGGGCAAGGATCCCACCCCTGCATTCAAGTGATAACACAACTGAGCGACTGCATCTGCATCAGAGGGGAGTATGCTTGTGTTGTTAGTACTGGCTCACAGCTAGGCTTTGATTGTACTTGCTGTCTGTATGATCAATTATAGTCAAGATTTTTTCTTCAGTGATATAATCATATTTTTATTTGATAGTAAATCAAAAGTATGCTGCCTTTTAATTAATATTATATTCTCCTACACATAATTTTCTGGTGTAAATAAAGGTTATCTAGAAGGTCAAGGGCCAGAGAGAAAGATGGTATCTTGTAGCTTGAATTAATCTAAAAAAAGGAAAAAGATTTTTAGAGAAGAGAACAGTATGAGTCTGGCCTGAACTGGATCAGGCCCAATATCCTTCTGAGGAAGAAATAAAGGGCTTGAACTTCTCCCACCGAGAGCAATTACAAACCTGCAGTTTACTATAATAGCTGCGTGTGATAGGGGCATAATAAATTTAAGGTCTGAGATAATCAAGAAGGACTGTGTAATCTTCTGCTAATGCTTCTGAAAGATGCTCTAGTGAAATGCTAGGTAGGGAGAGCCATACACTACCCTGTTACTGGAAGAAATAAGTTTAAGCCACTTGCTTGTTGCACTTAGCTATAACTGATCCTATGAGCCTGGTTGTAATTTGAAAGGGATTTAGAATGAAAAAGTTTTGAAAATAAAATTTATGGAATGATGACTGTGAATGCTGTAACTGTGAGAGAGTAGGGAGTATGAGGGGAGAGGGAAGAAGTGTTGCAAAGATACCTGTTTGATTTTCTGTATACTGCTTAGGAAGGTTCAAAGGCCATTTTAGACAAAGGATCCCAGGTTGGCCTCCTGCTTTTGACAGAGGATGACAGGAGATGCTGGTGGATGGTACAGGAGCAGGGCAGTCCCACAGTGTGCAGTCCCACCCTCCAGCAATGTACAGCTGGGGCATTTCCCATCAATAATGTGCTCTTCAAGGAAAAGCTATTATCCACTTAAATGTCTTCCTAAAACTCACCTGAGTCAGGCTTATTCAAAGGCATTAGTCAGGCATTTGCAAAATCTGAGATTCACTGAATTTGAGTGAGCTAAGTTGCTTTATAACCTTAGCTTCAATTGGATAGAAATGTTCTGATCCGAAGCACCACTGCAGCCATTACATATCTTTCTGCTGCCTTGGGTAGGGTTTGGCTCACAACCCCCGTGCCCCCTATCATCATCAATTTAAAGTAACTGTGACAATGGCATCTGTTTTTCCTTTTCCTAAACTGGAAAACTTGTAAAGGTGTTGCTGTAGCATAATCTCTTTGGTTGATTGTCCCTAGTTATATCTTAGCTAAAATTTAGATTATAGATTTCAGAAAATAAACAATCCTTTTTTTTTTTTTTTTTGTCCTCTGTTTTGAATCCTTTAAAATATTAGTAGTACTGGATCATAGAATATTGTCAGTATATAGTATGACAGTAAAAATATATACATAGCTTTTCTTCTATGGAAAAATATTAACTACGATATAAATATATATGGCAGAGTTACCTACCAGCAATAGGAGAGACTTATTTTCTGCTAAGCAAAATTTGTTCAGAAAACATGTGTTCAAATGCCACTGAAGACTGTTAAATTTGACTGAGAGTGTTACAGAAATTCTTATGAATTATTTTGATATTATTCTTGAAAAAAATCTTATAAATTATTTTTATGGTCTTTGTTTTTCCCTCTTACATTTTGCAGCTTTTATATTTCAATTGGTATAATTTGTGAACATGAAAATACATGTTGGATCTCTAGTGAACAGCTGATGGATAAGGAAAAAGTGTTTCAGCTTATTCTAGATATAGACATTGATGTCCTAAGTTAACACTGAGCTAACGTGCTTTAAATTTCAAGGATGAAACACATATGAGGTTGTATGTGGAAATGCTGCCGTGGATGTGAGTTGTATAAATGGGTTTTAACCTATCGTGTTTCATACAGGCAAGTTCTGTAAACACCTGGCTGATGGGTATACACTAATCCTGCTCTCCTAATAACAATTAGATTTTGCTTCGAAAGTGGAAATGAAGCATATGAAGCCATGCATTATATGTCATAAGTATATATATATAAATTTGCATGCAGATCAGTTTTTGAGTGGTCATTTCTCATTAAATTTTCTGAAAAGTTTTGGTTGATTCATGCACTTAGCATATGCATTTGTATGAATCAGGATTTTATCTGTAGACTGAGAGTCTCTGGTGCTTAAGGGAAATACTGACAGCTGAATGTCTAAACCTGTTTCTGGTTAAATGTTATCCTTGGTTGTCTTCAGGAGCACAGACTTTGCAGCCAATATTTATTCTACAGTTTTCCTAGTTTGTGCATCATGTTTTCCTTATCCTTCCCTAGACACAGCAAAAATGGGCTCAGTTTTATAAACACAGTAGTCAGCAATTCCTAGAAAAGTGAATATTTGTTTTAAAAAGGAAAGTCTTGCAAGTGAATTATTAAAATTTCAGAAGTTTCTAATTTTCTATTAATAACTGGAAAATTGAGGTTTTTCCATTGTCCGTGGTGTTATAACTGAGCACAGCTAGAATGTTATTTCTTTGGCGTATTGCTTTGGACCTTTGGGGTATGATATAAGGCACAGAGCATTCAGAGCACTGCAGCAGCTTTCTGCTTACTGAATAACCAGGGGAAATAGCTGTAGAATGGAGTCAAGGGGAATGATGGTCAGCAGTAATTCTGGCTACACAGTTTTTCACTGGCAAATGTCAGATTGCTGTAACCCTGGGATGTCTTAACTGTGATGAGGTTCTGGTCACCTACCCCAGCCTGTAGCCCAGACTAACCAATAGCTCAGTGCTTAGAGGTGGGCAAGAAATGTAGTTCTCTGAAGTGACCCCTGAGCCTTTTTGTCATGGGCCTCTCACTTCCCTGAATGGAAATTTTACTTTAGGAATCAGGGAGAAAAATAGGGACTTTATATAATGAAGAACTCCACAGTGGGTGGAAGATGATGACTGGGATTCTCTTTCCAGTTAATATGTTATAGTTTACACAAAATGAAGTTATTCCAACAAGGGAGATGGATAGCGCTTATCCCAGAATAACCCTGTCCTAGCAATTCAGACATTCAAAGGATGGTAGAAGATTAAAGTTTAATATCCATATCTGACTTCTAGATGCCTCAAATACAGTTTGCCCCATGGTATGCTGCCTTTTTCTTTTGTTTTGTATGAAAAATATTCAAAGCATATCAGTGGTGCTCAGAAACACAGAGCCCATGTTGCTTCGTGCCTGGTTTTTGGTGTCAGCCCTGCGAGGCACAGGTGTCTGTACAACACAGCTGCTCTCGTAGATGCCCAGATGGTCAGACCTGGTTTCCCTGATTTCCCCAGACACAACAATAAGAAGAGAAGAAATCTGCCAATAGTACAATTAAACAAAGAAATACCTGCCCTGCCACCCTTGTATCTCGTATCATCTCCTGCATTACTGGGTAGTTTGCTCTGTGGTACCATTGGAAGCATGTGGACCCCTGGCCACTGCAGGGGTGGCCAGCACCACTCTTGCTGGAGGATCACTTCATAGTAGATGTGCCTGGCATAGATCTTGGCCATCTCTGTCTCTTGAGGCTGTTGCCTGTCTGAGATCTGAAATAGGGCAAATTTGGATGTGCCCATCATCCTCTTCAGTGGAGATAAGGTATCTGCTTCCCACAGCAGGGTTTTTTAGCTTTAGGTCAGGCACCTGACCTCCCTATGCACTGTTTGGAAGATGCTGATGCCGCAAACCTCTCTTTACAGAGATCAGGACATAAACATGGCCTCTTTCCACTTCTTAGCATCCTCTGTCAGCCTGAGATGTTGCCTTTGGTAAATCAGGGTATGTAACTCTGAACAGCTTTTCAGGTGTTTGTTTTACTGTGGGAAAACTGGCCTATTCTAATTTTTAGGAACCAGCTATGAGGAAAGATGGTGACAGGTGCTGATAGAACTCTGTAAAGACAACCAAAGCACAGGTGGTGGGACCTTCTGCTTCTGTCTCCCTCCATGCACTGCTCAACTCCCACAGAGTCTGCAGGCGTTAGTTTCAGCCTTGCACCCACACGAGTGAGCAGAGGGGCACTCCTCACCTCTCTGACATGCTAGGTATGTGTTTTGAGGACCACACTGTTCCATGTAAGGCTGTTTTGTATGTCAGGCTCCAGTAGTGCAGGCCTGTATAGTCCCTGCACTGTTGGCGCAAAGCTGGGCTATGCTTGGCTTGCCTTTTGCTGAGAGGAGGGTGTTTTTAAGTACCACCTTCATTCAAGGGAAGGTTTGGGGTTTTCTTTCTTCTGTACATTTGCCATCTTAGCTGTAAATGACAGCACTGAGGAGTGAAAGCCTCTAAATGACAGAGCAGCCAAGTCAAACTCTCATGCTAGAGCTACCATCAGTTTGTCTCCATCTGCAGAATGGGGACAGTTTGGAATTCTTAATACTAATATCACAGGAGCATCAGTTCCTGCCCTCAGTAAAAAAAAACTGTTTAAAGGACCATTGAAAGGATGTCTCTGCACTGCTTTTAACAAATCTGGTTAGTGGAGGCAGAGTTTACCCCTGTGTGTTTTCCCAAATTGCAGTACACCAAGTTGTGATCTGTTGGCAGAGTCTGTTTGTGAACTCTGTGCCTGTCCAGCAACCTCTGTGAGCAGTGAATGTGAACATCAGTGAAGGAGTCCTGGTTTACAGCTGCTGGGGGTCTGTCCAGCATCTGTAGCTTTTTACCCTGTGGGTAGCATGGACAAAGTAATTCCACAAGGAAAGAATCACAACTGGATCCCAGCTTCTGTATTTGGGGCGTGGGGGGATGTTTGCATTTCATTAGTGTTAAGTTTGCTATTTCCAAGGATTGGGAAGAAACATCTCTTCCTTCTTTTCTAGAATGTAGAGTGATGTTTACTCTCTCATTTTGAAATTTTCGCATCTTGTGTAACAGCTGTGCTAGGGCAGGACTCGCACTCTGCTGAACTGCTGCTTTTTTCCTTTGGCCTTTGTTAAAATTTCTGATAAATAACAGACTGTCTACAGCTGTTCAAATGATGTTGCTTTTTCTAAGAGTCACTTCGGTGTTCATTCCCACCAATGTAGGCTTTGCTTTAGAAGGTAAATAATGGAGAAATAGGGCTTGCTGTTGAGTAAAATTGAACATGTGGGCAGTGGGAAAAGAATCTGAAATGTGAATTGCCCAAGCCTACAGAAGCCATCCACCTCCAGCTGTGATGGAGACACTGTAACATCTTGGCAACATTGCTGTGTGCAATTTTCTTTAAATAACTAGTGGGTTTTTTGTTTGCTGCAGTTGGTGCAATTTCTTCACATTTTCTCATTTGAAGGTAATCTGCTTCTAAGAAGTGATTAGTGTGATTTGTGCATGGAAGACTTCACTGGGCTTTGAATTTTTGCAGTGGCATTAGCTATGCCAGTGCTACTGGGCTCACCACTGTAATAAATAATGAGAAGATAATATGTGCGACTTAATTGTATACTAATCTATTGTTGTAAAGATAACTTGTATAATTTATATTAATCCATTATTTAATTTATATGGAAGCTTGCTCTAAGAACTTTATAAAATCACAGTTCTTGAATAAAAGGATCTTATGAACAAAGATTTTATTTTTTACATGCTGTATCTCTCCTTTACACAGTAGTTGTTCTGTTCATTTTTTGTTCTTAACTCTTATGTACAGATCTCACTAACAAACTGAAGGGAAAAATTTGATCTGGATTTGAAACAGTTTTGAAGAAACAATATGAGTGCAAAGTTTTATCTGTGTTTGAGATTAGAAATTGAATTTCTATAGTAATATTTAGGTGAAATAAATATTCAGATGAGTTTGATTTATTTCTGGTTGCAAACTTCTTGTAAAGACAAAAATATATAATTTATAATTCCAAAGAGAGAGGAAAGGGAATGAACTGAAGTAACTCAACTCTGTCCTTTCCACAGCTGAGGACACAAAGCAATAATTGTTGCTTAGCTGAATTATCACACAAAAGAACAGCAAGTCATTCATTTCCACATGAAAAAGCATAAAAATAGGGTTTCTGTAAGACTGATTGGAAGGTTTAATATGAGAATGTCAGTGTGAAGGTTTCCTTTTAAAGGTGTTAGATCTGCTTGGGCTGGAATTGGTCTTGCTTTTGCTCAAGCATAGCTAGAATAAACCTGTAGCAGTTGAATAAATGGAGAGCCAGTGCCATTGTTTAAACAATTTTTTGACGAATATGACAGTTCAGAACCTCAGCTCCTCTAGTTTTTGAAAACCTTTCTCAAGGTTGTTATCGTTGTGACAATTTACATCATATATAAGCCAAATGCATTGGTTCCAGTATAGTACCAGCACTTACTGAGAGACAGTAGGTCCAATGGTCCTGTAATTTGCCCAGTGACTCTTTAAATAAACGATGTTGGCTTACAGCAGTGCTGCAAGACAGATAGATATAATTCACTTGTTAGACATCAAATTCTGGTACTTTTGGAAAGAAGCTGGGTTTGTCAGTTACGGGGAGATCTCCAAAAGAAATTTGAGAATTTTGTGAGCATGTGCTTCAGGTTTGCTCAACATTTTGAGGCAAGTGTAAATCACTTCTAAGAAAGCTGTGACGAATGAAATGTTCCTAATTACAAGCTGCTAGCCAATCTTTACACTATTTTTGCCTTAGTACTACTTAAATTTCTACAGCATATTTTATAGACAAGAAAGTGTGACTAAATACCTGCAATGTCAGTAGACTCACACAGGAATAACAGTGAGAAGAAGCAGAGCTAGCTCCTCTGACTGAATATGTTAAATAATTCTTGGATTAGAGGTGATTGGGAATCTCAGCCCAAATCTTAGTGATCAACCACTTCAGGCACTTTCCACCAGCTTGGCAGAGAGGCCAGGGACTTAATAGAGGTAGAGTGTGAGCTACACTCTGGTTTCCTGAGATAGCTCTATTTCTTGAGGTTTATGGGCAAAATTGTGACTAATGAGAAATGCGTGTCCTGCTGGAGAACAGCTGCTGGTGTTCACTGGATGAGTGAAGACCTGCAGGCCATTTTTCAGTTGCAAGTGTTTTAATGGTGTCAAACACTGGATTTTAAATCAGCTTTTCAAACAGCATCAAAAACACACATGCAAATTGCTGATCTTGGTTGATCTTGGGACCCGTTTTCCTGTGATAGCTGGGGCCATCTTAGAAGAAAGCAAAAATAACAATGCGATAAAAGCGTTTCTCTAGACCTTTTTAGTTGGTGAGAGAGGATGTTCAGTTTACCCCAGATAGTGGCCATAATGCACAAACAGCAGGGCTCGTGTGTGCTATTTTCTGATGTGTGGTTCAGGAGGCTGACCACCAGCTGCTGCTCATGGGGTGGGACAGCCACACTCCGAGCGTTGGGCAGATACACATCTAGGCCTCCGCTGCCGGGAGCCAAAGATGTGTGGCTGCAGCCACCCAGTGAACTTATCTCTGATGCTGCTCTTGCTCATCTCTAACAGTTGTACTGAGGCCCTACATCTGCAACGAACAGGATTTTTGGTTCAATATTTAAATATCTTTGAAACGGGGATATCATGCAAAAGAGGAACTAGGGTTCTTCACTGTGTTCATGCAAAAGGGTACCTGCAGAATTGGAAGATTTTCTATGTTTATAGGATCACTTATTCACTTTATTATAGATATATCATATTTGTATCTTAGAGTCACTTTAGCTGACACATCAACCCTCTTCATTCTCAATAACTTGTAGTCTGTTTTGAAAGCAGAAATGAAACCAGGAATACCAGCAGTGGTAGGAATCAGACAGGGCTTTGCTGTGTCAAAGTTGATGTTGTCTGGCATTTCACCTTGCACTGGCTGGTGAGAATTTTAAATGTGGAGATATTACTCAGCATCATGGTTATGGTATGCTGCATTTTCATTGCCATTTTTTTTCATGAAAGGTGGCTTTTCTGTACCTACAACTGGAAAGCATTCATTCCTCATGTGTACCATGGGGCTACAAATATTGTATCTGGAGACGGTGTTTTTAACAAATAATTACCTTTTCATAATAGGTACAATAGATAGGGAAGGTCTGCTTGGGCAGGCAGTCCTTTGCTCTTACACAGAGGTATTCTACCTTTTGCAACTGAATCATAATATTTACTTGTGTGTTCAAGTGAAATGCCCAACACAGGGTTTCTATATTCAGAATTAGAATTCAAGGGTTCCTGATTGTCATTCCTTTTTCACTTGAATTGTTTTTAAAACCATTTCCTAAAAATACTGTTAAAAAAAAAAGGAAACAAAACCCAACCACCCCCCCAACCTTTTACTGCACTGATATTTGTGGAAGAAAAGCTGCAAAAACACTTTATGCAGAGCATATGAAAGAGAAATGGTTTTAATTTTTAACCATAATATTTTACTTTCCTGAAATTTGTCTTCTCTCTTGGAGGTTCTGTAGAAGGAATGAGAATCTGTAACCCCTATGCTAGCATTATTTGGAATATCTTCTACATTTTCTATAATTACAAATGTCTTTGATACATTGAGGAAAGAATTTATTGGAACAACATGTTCAGTTAAATTATGAATATTGTCGCTTGTGCTGTATCCCAATTCTGTTTTAGTTGCCTATTTTTTCATGCACATACCATTCCTATTAACTTGCTATGTCATTATATTCTCTGCTTCCCACAGTAGAATAGGCTTTCCTTCCCTCTTTTCATTACAGCAGTGAGCAGAACATGCTAGAAATGTACGTGTGTGTGTGTGTGTGTGTGTGTGTGTGTGTGCCTGCGTGGCGTCCGGTGTTTACACTCGTAGTGGACATTTCAGTCCCAGCCTTTTCCATGCTCGATGCTTTATGTGGTCAGCTGTGGCTCCACAAACCTGGCCAGCGCCCTGTGGGAAGCCATGAATAGCCCTTGTTGTGCAGCACACCTGTGTTCTGTGCACAGCTGTTTGGTTCACAACAGGGTTGCTGTTAGCAGTTATGAAACGTTTTCACACCACCCACCCACTATCCACTGGCTTATAACATTTGCTGGCACTTCTGTCCGGCTTGAACATTTTTTTAATTTTTTTTTTTTATTTAAAGGACACCAGGATACTTTATGCATAGGAATAACAAGCCAAATTGGCACGGCACCTTATTAAAAATATTCCCTCTCTCCTGTGTCAAAGATTGCTCTTTTTCTGTCTGTGGTAAGTCTCCAACTATAAGAAAAAAGTGTTGCTATTTATTTTGCTATTTTTATATAGTTTGCTATTTTAATTTTTTTTTCCTAGTTATCAGACAGTTTTGTGCTGGCCAGAATTTAAAGAAGATGGAACATTACTTTGTTTTTTTTTACATATTATAGGAGATGCAGAGTCACCCATCTTGTTCTATATTTTCTTTGTATGTTACAATACCAAGTTGAGACACTGAGCAATAAAAGTCTGCCAATGTAGCACTTTTTAAGCTCCCAAAACTTATTAGATGGATAACTTTAACTCTTCTGAGAGGAAGAAGGCTAAAAGCTCACTTTCCTGATACTGAAGTCTTCAAAATGGAAAACTGAACTAAAAGAAAAAAAACTAAATGCAAAATGAGGTGGCTAAGTGAAGCAGGTGCTCCATATGGAGGAGAAGAAAGACAAATTAATGTACAAACTGCTTCACTTCTATAGGAGAATGCTATTTAAATACATAGACTGGGAAGACAGCTGAACTCTTCTGTGCAGTTTTATCAGCTGTGTTTTGTATCTCTCCATGACACAGTATGTGGCTCTTTTCTGAAAGCAGGACAATGTGTTTTGACAGCCCTTGGCAGTGAGAGCAACAGTGAGAAAAGCAAACCAAAGTGATTCAAATTAACACGAGCTGGCTGTTGCGAAGCTGGTCCATCCAAAGCATTTCCCATTAACAGAGAACCTCAGATATTTTAAGATGCAACATAGCCAACTGGGTTAGAAGCACTGTGCTAACGCTGCCCACCATCCTGACACTTATGGAGATCTCCACTTTCCATTGGTAAGGAATTCTGTAGGGACATTTAGCTCTAGTCCTGTTTGACAAGGTAAACAGGTCTTATATTGAGCTCTATGTAGGATCTACAGGGAAAACAGCATCAAGCAGAAAGGCAAATCTCAAATAAAATTGCTTTGGGTAACCTTGACCATTTTTGTAAGGGATGGCTTGCATGGGAATTTGTTGTTTTCCTAGATTACACACGGGTGTATGTTTATTTTGCCATAACTGCTGGTGGTTTTTATTTTTTAAACACTTTAATGCTGATCAGAAGGAAAAATATTGAGCATTTCCTATGCCTTATTTGTTTTCTAAACACTTTCTAATTCAAAAGAGGCAAAAGTCTTAGAATTAAGGATTTTTTTCTCAAGCTAGAGCAATTTCCATGAGGTTCAGTCCTGCTGACTTTATTCAAATATGACTGGTTTGAGGAATTCAAAGACATCTAGAAAAGAAAACTGTTTAAAGTGCGTCAAAGCTGAAAAATCTGTTTTTTGTCGTTCATGTCCACTTTTGGCCTTGCAGGACAATCTTTTCCTTTCATATTCCTTTGCTAACAGTAAGAACATGTTATTTTTTGAGATGTACAATCCTATGGCCCATCTCTCTGTTTTGTGCGCCACAAAGTTACTTTCCCACATGTTCTGACTTCCTAAGAATACTCCTTTTACTGAAGATCCTTGCATTTTGCTTCTCTTCCGAAGAGGCACTTACCTTCTCCCACCTTGTTGCCAAATAAACCTTAATTTAGATAATTCAAAGTATCTCTTGTTTTCTTCTTATTCCCACAGCTGCCTACATTCTACTTCTCATATCCAATGCCTTCCCAATCTCATTTCCAGCTGGAAGACGTCCTCATCCCATTGTAGTAAAACTCCCTTATGAGTTATGAGGAGGAAATTAACCCTTCCACCAGTACTTCAGACCCTCATGATCCATAATAGATTTTATCTGCACTGTGCCCTGTGAAGAAGAAACTGTTGCAGATGCAAGAAATTAAGTGATTTGCCCAAGGTCATCAAGAAAGTTAATGGATAAATTAAGAGCAAATCTCATGGATCCTAATTTGGGCTGTGGAAGCTGTAACAGCAATGGTGAGGAAGGTAGAAAGTCCAGGCAGATGATTTGCACTTCTTACTTATGGTCAAATATGACACAAATAGAGGCAACCCCCATTCCTGATGAGGAGAGGCGGGAGAGTGGGACATAATTCAAGCTATTTAGATTCTGCTATTTAGCATTTGCCGATCACTAATGTGATATTTGCAAAGTATAATATTTTCTAACAGCTGTAAGAACAAGAGAGCCTAAAATTTCTCCCTATACATAATATCCATGAAATTGCATTGAATATTGTAATGATGTGTTATGCTGCCATTAGCTCCCCGTGAATACCTAATTTGGAAGGTTAATGAAATTGACAAATGTGTGTACTGTATGTGCATTGTCAGTACTAGTTAATGGCAACTCTCACATTTTTATTTGGAAAATTATATAAAACTGAAAGTGACAATTACTGTAACTTCATCTTTTTTGGAATCTAGCAGAGTGTGCAGTTTATTTAAATAGGGTTGTATGTGTTTTAAATTTGTATACTATCATATGAAGTCCTTTGCTCATCATGTGATTATATACTTAATTTTTGTATGAATGAATGCGTGTATTGTGGTCTTTTACAGCATATTGGGCCAATTTTTTTGGCTTTTTTGTATGTATTCCACACTAAAATACTGTAAGTCCTTGTCTTCCTGTTGGCTCAACAGTGCTTGATTACAAAACTCATGCCAGTTAATTCAAAGAGACATCACACATTCAGAATGAGTTTCCCCAGGCAAGGAAGTACGCTAGAGCACAATGAAAGAGTGAGCTCTTGTATTGTCTGAACATGGTCACTTGCAGCTGCTGCTGCTTCCGTATATGAATTTGATGAGACCCTTGAAGTTTGGCCCCTAATTATTTTTGTGGCTTTAGAGAGTACTTCTTTAGGTCAAGGTCACATTTTTAGGTGTATGGAGTCCAATTTGATTTCTTCTTTTGGTTTAAAGCTGCTCAATTAGACAGTTTCACGTAGCGAATGATCCCTTATGGTCCTGGAGGTCTCAGTTTCATCTCCTGGGAAGTGAGAAGAGACATTATGGTAATCCTCTGTGACGTACCACAGAATGGATAGTGTTGCCACATTTCAGCCTTGCAGGCTAGAAAAGAGTGTATGGATGGAGTGATAGCTGCACAACCCACTTCCCCTGTTACTGAATTGTTGTGCATCTCTTCAACTCCTTGTGGAGTTTCTTCTGAGGAAGAAGGTGTCGCAGAGGAGGGTGGCTGCCCTGAGGAGACCATATGTGTCACTTCCAAGAACAAAGCAGTCTTTTAAACCCAGCGATATATTGAGCCTGTGAGTCATGAATCTTTAGATCAATAACCAAAATGTTTTTAAATGTGGGGGCAGCCCCACACAGAGTGACTCAGTGCTGCAGTTCCACACTGAGCGTGCCGTGGTGCAGGGTCTGGTTGCAGATGACTGGTCACTGGAGTGGGACCAGGTGATGTGTGGGGGCTGAGGTGCTGATGTGGGCACAGCTGAGTGGGGTTTGCCTTTTGATACTCAGTACACCTGCTCTGGGTCAGCTTCAGGCAGGAGCTGTGCTCTCGGGCTATCCGAGTGTCAGCAGCCCACCTGACTTTATGGCAGAAAAGTTGACTTGGAGTTGCTGAGGCTTAAGACATTCTTAGGCTTAGATTCTTCTGTGGCTTTCCCCCCTTTTTTTCATGTTCTATTTATAAGTATATGTCAGAATCTGCTGGAAGAATACATCTATTCAGATCCACTGTTGCAGATGCCGCGGATTCTTGTAGCCTAAAACTCTGAAGAACTATTAAATTCTTGTCCTTCTCACACTTGACAACAAGGACTCTCTCTGCTTTTGCTCCAGGCCTGGTGGCTGTGTCACATCAGGCTCATGGTAACATTCAGGGAGAAGCTGGAGTGCATTAATCATCCCACAGACCTCTACCCCAAAAGCACAGATCATGCTTTAATGTTAGCATCAGCTGTGATTTTCTATCTATATGCTGATTTGAAATAAGAAATTTGGAGCCTGAAAAAGCTTCACACTGAGATTTTTCTTGATAAGTGGGAGTGTTTTGCTCCTCTGTGGATTAATGATTTACTGATAGCTCAGTAAAAGATAAGAGATATTTGCACCTGGCCTATCGAAGGGAGATTTGCATTCGAAAATGTTAGGCCAGTAAATAATCCAAGGAGATGACATTGAAGCCAACACCTGAATGAAGGAGGGGAGATGAATTTGAATGAACCTTCATGCAAAACTCCAAAAAGGAGTACACGGTTATAAGTTAGCCTTCTTCCTTGGCTGCAAGTTCCCTTCTGCAAATATATATTTGTGATGGAGGGTGTACACCAGCTCTGAGACACTGTCCCTGTGGGTCAGATGTTGTTTAGATTTTGTTTGGCAGTTAGATACAAAGTGAGACAAGAAGGAAAGAGATGACAGTGGGCCTCTTGGACTTGATTTTACAGAAAGTTTTCTTTCCTTTTTGCTAGCCATATGTTAAAAATCTCTACAACTCCGTTGCTTATTTTGGATTTTATAAATAAGTATTTTTCCTTGCTTTTGATTTGACTTGTGCTGAGGATGATTTCTAATGTTGGCTAGCATGAAAAACCTATTCTGAAAACTGGTATACAGGCACAGTGTAGTAACATCAAAGTCCTCATGATCTCCCATATCAACAGAAATTGCCACCAGTGCATACTGTGGGACAGAAAGGCAGCTGTTAAAGTAGGAAAATTATCCTAATGTAAAATTTTTTGTTAACAGCACAAGGCAGGGGAGTCTTGTGCACACACAGGGGGACTAAATGTACGTTGGACCTCAAGTTTTTTGTTCATTTCCAGGGCTTTGAGAGAGCACAGAAAAAGCAATTGACATGCTCTAGCTTTCCTTGAAGAGCACTGCCTCTTGTATGTAGAAAGATATTTGGTAGCTCCTGCAGCCTGAGCATATTTGATAGGCATATGCATTCTTCTTTTCGGACCAATATGCTCTGTACTATGCGTGTGCAAGAGGGAGATAGATAAAATTTCTGCTGATGGATCAGATTTCCTTCAAGGTCAGGAACTAAAGTTATGTTCTCTTAACTCATGAAATTGAAGGAACTCATAGAAAGAAAGTAATAATGAGGAAATGTTTCAATTAAATTATTTTTCCTCATTATAATGTAATAGGGCCACCAATTTTTTTGGTGTAATAGGGCCACCAATTTTTTCCAGTTTTTTCACATTTCAAGCAGAAGTGGAAGAAGAATAATGGTGAGTAATACTGAGAGATGATGCTGCAAGGACACCATAGGGAATGGGCCCAGAAGTGGCAGGGGACTCCCTAGGCTGGGAATGAAGGAGTTTTACCATCCAGGGCTTGTTCCATCCCCTCCAGCAGTGCTTCCTTCTAGGAAGCTTATTCCCACCCTAAGGGTAGCAGATGTGGAGCCCTGACTGCTCAAACAACACTGACTTTGTCAACACCTAAGATGCTACCAAGAGAAAGGAAACCTCTCTAGAAGAATGATAACTTTCATTAAACAAAAAAAATTCTGCTGGAAATTTGGCTACAAGCAGAGAGTGTCCACACAGGGCAGTAGGAAAAAATGAAAGTAAGTAACATAGCAGAAAATTCTCTTAATATCTGTGGAACATAACAGAGGTCCCATCTATCAAACAACTGTGGATAATTATTGATTCATTATGATGTATTTCAACGTTCAATGAAAAAAACTCTCACTGTCCTCAAAAGATGCCAAACTGAACCCAGTGAAGGATAAAATAATCCACTGGTCATTTAGCCAGTAAAATTTGGAGAATTAAGGTTTAATTTGCTGTCTAACAAAAACCACCAGGTATAACACATAGAGTAATTTATTTTCTAATAAAACCCACCATATATAACACACTGAGAACCATGTTATAACTCCCCTTTCCTCAGCCTGAGACACACCATTAGTGAATGTGTGATACTTGATGTGTCAGAAATGATACGACACTAGAAGAGGCAAAAATTAGAGTTCACAGCCCTGGGATGGGCATTTATTTTGTTGCTTCTTGAACGTATTTATTTCAGCATATTTACTAAAATGACTATACTATTAAAAAAAGAGACAGGATGCCATTTCTATGACTGTGGTTAGTACAAGCCATAGCTCTGCCTATGGAGCTGTGTCCCACACTAGAAGGAAACAATGCTTTGGCACTCAAGAGCAAAAAGTCTTGATTGAAAAACTCATGGTTTAACCTCTGGCTTGCTAATTTTCAGTTTTAAATGTAAGGGGGAAATACCATTATAGTTTTATTGAATCAAGTGGATACAGACAAAAGACCAATGTTTTTGATGTGAATTTATGTTGTGGTACGTTCTAACTGGGAGGTAAAAAATGAAATATTGCTTGTATCTGAGGTTGGGGCCAGACATCCTACTAAATCCAACCTATCCAGATTTCTCTGCTAATCTTATGCTTTTGCATCTGATGAACTGCAACTCGGGATATTTAGCTTTGTTCAGACACTGACAGTATTGAAGTTTTTGTGGCCTTCATGGTTCTTCTGATCTTTTATCTATTCTTTGATTAAATGTATGTTACTCATAATACCCAGCTTTCAAATTTTCCCTCTATTTCTTCCATGGGTAGGTTTGTCATAGTCACACTGGAATTTCTGCCAGGTGGAACTACTCTATCCATTGTCTAGTCCAAAATGGTTTAGGCTATGTGGAATTAACTTTCCGTTACCACAATCCAGGGTTAGCAGTGTCTTTCACAATCCTCTTGTCTTCCTTGTTACCCTGGTAGAAAATCATCTTTCTGGATCATACATGAGGAATTCAGGTGTCACAAGGTCAGAACAGAATTACTAAAGAGATAGAGGATGCTGACAGCACTCCCTGATGAGGTTCAAGTCCTTGCCATAGTGTCGTATGTCACATCCTGCCTGAGCTGGTGTCCAGTGTATAAAAACTGGAAATAAATAACTGTGCTTATCCCAGTCTCTTTCTTTCCTATGTGGGCTCTGTGGGTTTAGCTCACTATGCTAGCCTTTGCTGAACTTCTAATTTGTTATTGTTTTCAGGACAATGATTGCTATCTGACCAGGTTAGCCCTGTAGGGACAGGTTTCAAATGGCAGCTGTGTGGGATACAGGCAGCATGTGGAATACAGGGCCTGAGGCAAGCTTAGCACCCAGCATTACAGGATTATGCTCTTTTCTTGACTTTGGTGAGTCTGCCTGGGTGAATGAGGCTTACCTGTGGGAGTTGTAAACTATGTTGCTAAGTTTATTTTTGGTGTTTCTTTTAAAAATCTTCGGTGTGTGTTGCCAAACACAAGATGTTTGTTTTCAGACTCTAGCTTCTCAGGTAAAGCTGTCATGTTTATTCTGACTCACTACATCAACACATAAACATGAGATTTTTGTTTACATTTATTGCTCTTTGTGTATCTTTATATAGCCTGGAGATACTTTTTTCAAGGCTTTATTCATTTTCAGTGTATGAAAGAATGAGGGAAAAAAGTGTCACTATATAACCTAATCTCAGAAGTTTTGTTTGAACTATGTGTTGGCTATGACACAGTAGGACACAGTTAAACCTGAGGCAGGTTTGGGTTTGCATCTTCTGGTATAACTAACCTTAGCTTTGACCATCACTTGACATTAAAAATAATTTTCCACTTTTCAACTTGAAAGCTGTGAGTCATCCCTGAAATGAGTGTTGCCTGTGTAGTGCATTTGAGGAATGGTTTGGGGCAGGTTAACTTGCATTCACAGGTTCTATAATCTGTCATCCACTTTGCAGTGCTTTAATGTACTAACATTTTCACAGGCTGCAGACAGTGGCTCTCTGCTCAGATTAACCACAAGCTCATTCTGCTTCACCACAGTTTCACCTCTCTGCTGAGCCACACATTAATTTGTTTGCAGACTGTGTATGTATATTTGACTATAGATGTGTCAAGACATGCACAGCACAGAAATTGTTTTTATTTTTAAATGTGTTTGGTTTTGACTGTGATCTGGCTGGTCATTTATTCCTGGTAAGTAATTTTTGTGGTGTCACATAGTCAGTTGTGGAGTGCTGTTAAATATTGGCCCATTGTTTTAAAAAAAACCTGAGAAGATTATTTATGGAGGGTGTTACAGAATCAGGTCAGAAAAGACCTTGCCAGGTCATCCAGTCCTGCTGTGTTGCCTTAAGGTAGGTGGTCTGAACCAGTTAGTTCTCCCAATGTCTGCTCCAGCTCACTCCTTGTATCTTGTCCTGCTCCCTGCTGTCCGACAGTGGATGCTCAGCATGCTGTGGCTCACATCTTGTTGGAATAGACCTCTGTTTATTTCACAAAGATGAGCCACAGGCTTGTGGAAACCAGATGAACCCTCCTGCTCCATCTCCTTGACTAGGGACAAGGAGAGAGGCAGAGCAGGCAGCTGAAGGTCAGGACTGAGCTAGGACAGCTGAAGCTCTCTGCTGTGGCACCTGCATTCACATCCTTGGCCAGGGTTTCTAACTGCTTCTCATCTGCACCAGGTCCTTCACACTGACCTCAGCAGAGGCTGTTCTGAAGTGAGGAGCAAGCTGATCCTGCTGTCCATTAAATTAGTACCTGCAAGTAGCTCCTATGACTGGGTAAATGACCCGATGTTTGAGGGAGAGTGTAATATGCCACAGGAATGCATGTTCTCACCCGAGGCACCACTCAGAGTCTTTGCCATGCACTGCAAGGCTGGCATCTCCAGTGAATGATGAGCAGGAGGAAAAGCTGGATGTCCATCTTGCCAGCCTGTCACAGAGTGCCAGGTAGGCTGCATTCAGTCGCTGTGCTCTGCGGTGCCCAGCCCCACCAGGGCCTGTCACCCCATGCTGGGGTGGGGGGTGGGCAAAGGAGTTTGTCCAAAGGGTCAAAGAGCACTCCCAGGAGCTCCTTCAGGGGTTTCAGATGGTTTATTTTTGAAGAGCACTTTCTCACTCACTTTGACATGAGACATGCTAAGGTAATATGCTCCTGTTCCTTTCTGTCTTTTATTTTCCCCAGCATGTAGGAACTTGTTATTGGTTTCATTGTGCAGATGAAAAAGTATATCTTGAGCAACCTCTATAAATGTCACAGGGATGGTTTTTTTCGAGTGTTTACTGAGAACATATTATGTTTTAGTGTCTCTATCATAAATACCTTTTTGTTAATCGTTCACCCTCACTAAATCTATTACAAGCTTTAATCAACCTTTCTAAGCAGTAATAAAATGTTATCAGCAGTTGGCAAAGATTATAAGTGACAGACCCTAATGTTTTCTAATGATTGTCATTATTTAGAAGGTTGTTTGTAGTTTTACAGAAAAATAATTAGATCTATCACATACATTTGAAGAGAGGGGAGTGTAACTCCTTGGCTAGTTTACTCTCAAGAATTCTCATTTGTAAATAATTACGTAAAAAGAAATAAACCAACAAGCTAGAGCTGAATGGAAGTTCAAGATCTATTTAGGCAAATTCAGGCAGAAGAGAGAGTGCTTTATGCTTAAAAGGCAAGATATTCCCCAGGTTGAACATACAGTTCCAGTCTTTCACCTACAGGTCAACAAGACCTGAAGTCTGAATTTCTAAGTCTACAGCACCTTCTTTATCATCTTGCTACCTTGTTACACACATAAAAATAGGCTTTGTGAAACTATTTGTATTATGCAAATGATTTTTCCTTTTGAGAAACAATCAATACTGTTTCAGTTACATGACATGTTTCTGCAACTGGAGAAGTGAAAGGTTCGAAATAAATGAAGGTGAGAGTTTCTTGGTCTCCTTCAAGTTTAAACATTTTGGGTGGGTTTCTTAAAATTTGTTTATTTTATTTTGTTTGGTTTATAAGGGAATATCGTCAAAGCACTATGTTCTGGATGAATTTCAGTATTGATGTACTCAAACAAGATACATTTCCATGAATTCTCAATGGTGTGACTATATTTTAGTTCTTACTGTCCTGATCCAGATTGTTGTTGAATCCAGCCTTAGGCTTAGCACAAGATAAGTTTGGTAGTGCTCCACACATGGTGTTCAGTCAGCTGTCCCACACCTCCTGTCTCACCTACCTATCCACTGTGGTGCAGCAGCTTCCTGCCTCCAGGTTCTGCTGTGTCCCTGAAGCCACAGAAGTTTTTACTACACCCCTGGTACAGTCCTTGGGCTTTAAGAGGACCACAGCCAGGATCTATTCTTGGGTAGCAGTCCAATGGCATCTTCTTACTCCCTTTTTGTTCTCTCTGCTTTCATATGACCCCGAGATGTGTGCCAGTAGAGAAAGGCCACCTATGAAGCAGCACAGCAAACAGGCATAGTGAATGTATCTACAGTACTCCCAGATGCTTGCTTGTGCCACAAAACTGAAATCCTCACCAGCACCAGGCAGGGAAGGTTTTATAGTTTAATGTTGTTTCATGCCCAGTGAATGCTCACTGCTGACCTGCTTTCAGAGGGTGTAAAAAACATCTGTGCAGGTGTTCAGGTCTTATGGATGTGTTCCCAGAAGCAAGCACACATGTACACAGACACACAGACACACAGACACACAGACACACACCCACACACACCCACCCACACACCCACACCTTCAATCCTTTAGGCTAAGTGATCAGTTTAAGCACAAGTGTGCACCAAATCAGATTAGTGTAACTGAGCTGGATCTTAGCTTTGCAGTTGCAGACCTCATCCAGTCTGCTTTTAAGCTTCAAAACTGAAACTCATAGCCCAAGTACACCCTTTTCCCTGACATTAGTTTTTTCCTATTCCTCAACATGTGGACCAGCTATGTGCTCAAAATGCACTTGCAAATGATTATAAATACACAGAATTATTAATTTCTGTGTATTTTTTGAAAAGCTTGGTTTATTTCTTGTGGTGGGTTTCTGTTGGCCAGTGTAGATGTTGACTCTTTATTCTTGTCATCACCTCTTAGGCATTTCTAGAGTGTTATGCTGACTGCCTTTTTTTGTCTCTAGTGATCTCTGTTTCTGCATATCCCAGAAACTTTCTTGTTTAATTCTGTTAACAAAAAAGAATGAAATGTTTAAAAAAATTAAACTGATTTTTAGCTCCTTAGTAAACACTAAATGGTGCACTTTTTCTAAGCAAACTAGGCATTTTTGGCAATTACTTTCCTTTCTCAAACTCTCCATTACTCTGGAGAAGGATGTGCACCCTAAAGATATTATAAAGTAAGCAGAAAATCCAGCTCAAAAGGACTGGCAGTGTTTAAAGTTAGCATTTGGAGTATATCTGCAAGAAGCAGCAGCAATGTTTAAATGGGAAATTCCGGACTATAAATTCTTTTTCAGCTAGATTATATGCAGTACAAGTGTTGACTTTCAATTTATACCTTTGATATGACTCATTGAATGTTCTGATTCTTAGTTTATTTGTCCTGTCTTCAGCGAAATGGATTGAATGTAGGGTTATCCAACCATGATGCGTTGTCTCTGTGCCTCAGATGTTATATTGGTGAAATCTTAGTGTCTGGCACTATCTAAGAGGAGTATAAAAATTTGATTTGGTCTGCAGCCAGTTTTCCTCCCACTCTGGAACAATGATGGAACATCTGGAGAACGCTGTATTCATTAACCCAAATCCTGAACACTTCACATAATACCTGATCCTGTAAGAATCTGCTTAGTTTTCCAGCCTGTGTAATTTGTGCTGGATGCAGCTAGAGCATATTTAGTCAAAGAACCTTGTCTCTTACATTTTTGAGCTTTTATGTGACATTATGTTTTGTTATAATTGATGATAACAAGATTCCCATTTGTTTTCTGATTTTAAATGCCAGTTATGTGCATGGTGGTTCACTCCATTCTCTCTCCTCCAGAAATTTCTCTTTATTTGTCATTTGTATTTTCAGCTGAAGACCTTGGGGTTTTATTTTACCCAGGGTCTCAGCTGAAGCCATATGCCAAGAGGCCTCTTAACTTTCGTGAGGATGGATCTTGGAATATCAGACTGGCACCAGTGTGCCACCTTTATTGTTTTTCCTGCTTTCATAATCTCCCCTTCTCACAGTGGCAGATGCACACCAGTATTGTGGCTGTCAGAATAGCCATTTTTCTCCTGGGGTTTGATGCTGTGCTCTGGCCAGCTGCTGTGGGGTATACAAAAGGGATGCAGTTGGTACATCCCAAGGTTTGAATATCCCCTGTGATTTTACATTCTGTGCTTGCCTAAGAAAGGGATTGTGTTTATGTCTTCTCATGACCTCAGATCCTCTGCATGGATTTGACTTTTGATGAGACTAAATAAGGCTAAACTCCTTAGCTCTTATTTTAAAATGACTGTCCAAATGCAGAACATGGGAGCTCATCTGTCTGTTACAGTAAAGGAGGAATGAAGCAGTGGTTAGAGCACCCTGGAACTCTTTTCTCCCTTTATGGTATAGGTATGATCTGTGCTTGACCTTGTGCAAGTCACACAGGCTGAGATCCAGAAAATGGATGCAACTTATGCACCTAAATCCCACTGTGGGATTTAGCCACCTGGATAGGAGAGAGGTCCAAATTTTCAAAAACCTAAGGTTTTCAGAGCACCTCGTCTGCAAAATGAACATGGAAGCTCAGTTTTCTTCAGCGGGCTGTCATGAGAACAGACGTACCATGTTTGTAACATGCAAGCCACTCATCTTTGTTAAGCCCAAATGCTGAATCTGAGGGACATAAAAGTGTATGTTATCCTTTTGCCTGCATCCTGATCTTTTCAAAATGTATCATTTGCTGGCAGGATTTGGCAGAAAGGGAAGAGGGTTTGGGACCAAACCTGAAAATTCTGTATTTGCATTTTATTGATACAGCCTGCAAAGGTTTATATAAAAACAGCTCAGATGAGCCACTTTTCAAGGCCTTGACATCAGCATTGCTGAAAGAGTTAAGGGCATTAGCTGGGTGCCATAAAAATACTTAGTATCTCACATCTTCAAAGCAATGTACAAATATTAACTAATTAATCTTCAAAATAGCCTTACCTCCACACCCCACAGTCAACCCTGATTAAAAAGTAAATATTCCTCCTGCACATGTAATCAAGGTTCAGAGCTTTATGCTCTAGGAGTGTAATTGACTTGTTCCTTGTTTGTGATTTTGATAAACAATTCAGAGTAGTTCAAAGGATGCAGAGACAGAGGGAAGGTCAGTAGCAGCGTTCAGGTATGGAGTGAGAAGTGCTTTCTCCCCAGATGTCATCAATATTTCTGCTCTTAGCTTTCTTTTCACATTGATATGAGAGAGACAATATTTATGTAACGAAATACTGTGCCTGGCAAGCCTGAGCTGCAGTGACAAGAATGGTACTTTAGCATACATTTTTAGGTACCTAAAATTTCAGCTTGCCATTGCTCAGTGTTTTTATTGGTGTGCAGAAGTGCACCACAAGTCAGTCCACTTGCTTCACTTCTTTCCTGAGGGTGGACCTATCGCTGGATGCTTCCAGTTACAAAGTGTAATATCGAAACCAAATTGATGGCTAGTGCAAAATTAGGGAAAATGTCTTAAAAAAGGTATGTATTAATTCATCTCAGATGGGGTTGTGTCTCTTAAATCTGACCCTAAGAACAGATATATTGCAGATGCTTGACAAGACAATTGATTTGTCTTGTGCCACTGTGACAGTGATATTTAAAATAAAACCACTTCGTGACCACTTATTGAAAATTGTTCTCATCAGAATGCTGTTACATGAATGAGACTCTTCAAAGACAACTTACTACTTTTAAATGTTTTTGTAGAATAGGGGTGTACAAAATTCCCATTGTGATAGCCATGTATTTACATCTGGAAGCATCTCAATGAATAAATGCTAGTAAATATCAAAGATAGTCTCAAGCTGTGCCAGTGGAGGTTCAGGTTGGACATCCAGAGGAATTTTTTCACTGAAAGGATGGTCAAACATTGGAGGCTGCCCAGGGAGGTGGTGGAGTCACCATCCCTGGAAGTGATCAAGAAACAACTGGACTTAGTACCGTGGTTTAGTTGGCTTGGTGGTGGTTGGACAAAGGTTGGGCTTGATGGTCTTGGAGGTCTTTTCCAACTTTAATGATCCCATGATTCTGTAGAGGAATATGAATGTCAGCCTGCAGCCAGCACCAGGCTTACAGATTCTGCATGTGGCAGAAGGCAGGTCCATGGCCCTGTGGGTCAGTACAAGGGAGGGATTCAGGATCTATGATCCACTCACAAGTTTGTGGGATCAATCAGCTGTATGATCAAGATATTGCAACAATTTGCTATTTGCTATGTGCTTATCCTTGATTTTAGAGCCTGGGTACTCTGTCTGCTGAACCTTAAACCTTGTATGTATTACTGCAGATTCATGTTGATATCTTGTCTGGCTGAGATCTGAGACTTAAAAGAAGCTTTTATTTTTATTTTTTTTTTGAGAACACGGTCCTCCTGAATGACTGCAGGAGGTTATTCTGTTCACTCTGTTTCAGCATGTAGTTAGTTCTCTTCTACTTCATGCTTTAAGGATAAACATTTCAGGTGCTGAAGTGTATTACTGCTGGGGATCAGAGATTATTGATGTGCGTGAATTTTAAAAAAGTCTCAAGTCAGGCAGTTGAAAATTTTGGAGCTGACTTCATGGGGATGGATAACTGCATCAAGAGATGAAATGTACTTTTGTATGCAGCAAGTTTAGGCAACAGCAATAGTTGCATTGTGACCATGATGTTTGGTCTTTGGAGGGCTCGGCTTGGGACTGTGAATTACCACTGCAGTGCCTTTATCATCATAATGCTGTATACTTGCCAGCCCAGTAGTGTTCTGATTGTCTGGACACATAAAGCACCGCGTATATCTTCTTGAAAAAACAGTTTTAAAGATCACAAAGCAGCTCTAGTAATGAATAATATTTATAGAAAACCCAGTAAATTGGAACACTTGATAAGGTATTAAAATATGCTGCATGAAATTCAGGTGTGGTTGGTTAAAAGAGTTAAAAATAATGGATTCTTGCTGTGCCCAAATTGAGTATAGTTTGCAAGATATGCCTGGTCCTGCTTTTGAATATTAAAAATTCAGCATTTTCACATAACCACTTCAGCTCAGTTCAACACACCTGGGTGCATGCCACAATGGGATTAACTCTGATCTAATCACTAAGGAAAGTGGTCTTTTCAGGTCAGGACTGAGGTCATGATTAGACTGTAGATAGAAAATTATTCCTTCTCTCTCTGAACCACTCTTATTTACAGTATCAGGTGGTGTTCACTCATGTCTCCTCATTTCATCATTGAAATGCTAATACTCATTCATCAGTGTCACTGATACTCCATGTGTGTGTGGGAGCATGTTTTATATTCTCAAATAGGCATTGCAATATCGTTTTCAAAGGTAGACCTTCGTTAATACATTTAGGTAGCTCTATATATTTAATTAGGTCAATGGCTTCAGTGGACATGAAATTTCCATCCATTGTAATAGTATTGGGCCTTTGTATTTTTCTTGTCTTTAGTGAAGCCAGAAAGTGCATATGCAATGCTCTAAGCAGTTGTAAAAAAAAAAAAAAAACATAAATTCTTATCTTTGTGTTGAAATATTAAATATTCGTATGTCATAAAGCTCCATGTACTAAGGATGCTCCAACAGTATGAATTAACTGCTTGTCCACTCTGCTTTCTGGTTTACATCATCACATAGCCTTTTCAGCAAGTAATTGGTTAAAATACATATACTTAACAAGGACAGAATTCTTATTAGAAATGAGATTAATATTTTGAGATAAAATATTGGAAACAAGTTGAAAAGCAGCAGAAGGTAATAGCTGTAAAATCTTTTGATCCTTTCTGTCTCCTTGCTATCAGTTTCCTGGATCTGTTTTGGTATAGAAATATCCAGAGGCTCTGTCTCTCACAGCTCCTCCACTCCTGCAGACTATTACATCAAAAGCAGGTGTCATTTCACTCAGCTCTTTGGATGTCCCATAGTAGCAGCTTAGTGATTCTCACCCTAGGATTTAACATCCTCTGCAAATGCTAGAGACAAGCTGGATGTGATACAGAGACAGGTTGTACTGTGTTTCTTCCACTGGCCTACTCATCTGCATGCAGAATGTAACTGATTTTCACTGGCATTTCAGGATTTTGAGACATAGTGCACTCATCAAATTATATTAGATTCCAAGCTGACATGTGAGATTAATCACTACTAACTACCTTTGTAGAGGGATGTCTCAAAATGTGGGTAGTTCCAGCCAAAATGGAAGCTGGATATAGATAATGTCAAAAGTTATTAAAACTGTGGCTAGAAATAGTAAAAATGCAAGAAAACCAGGGCTTCAGCAACAATGTCCATGAAAATGGAATATAAATTGGTGGAGAACATGGTAGACCATAGATGAGTGCACTGTGACTGCTCAAAGTCTAAGCTCATTTTCTGGACATACTTAGCAGTCCTCAGAGAGACATAAGCACTGCTGGGGCATGATTGGTGTCACCCTGAGGCTGACATCTGATTTCAGATTAGTGAAGCCTCTGTTCCTCTCTAATGACTGGAGTCTAGCCTGCTGCATCAGGCACAAACACCTACTTTATAAACAATTGGAAATAGGTGAGGTGATTTGTGCTCTGATCATGCTGGAGACACCACATGGTTTTCACCCATTCCACTGCGAAGGGAGGGTCTGAAAAAGCAGTTTTGTGCTGGTAAATAAAAAAGGAGAGAAACCCTCCACAAAAGGCCAGGTGGGTTTTCACAGTATCTGGAATACAGCAACATGAACTTCCCAACAAACAGTGCAGTTTATTTTCTTTTTATTGACATCAAAGAGATTTTGCTGCTGCATCTGGTGAGGGAGGGTACAGAGCTGGGACCAGAATTTCCATTTTGGAGCCCTTATTAACCTCCTTTTGGAACAGGTGAAGAGCAGAATGCAGGTGTTGCTGGAGAAACAAATCCTATATTAAATATTGCACATGTATCTTTGCATTAGTACTGCTCACATATGCTTGAGGACAATGTGTGTGTTGAACTCTGTGCAAACCAGTAATTTGGGCACTCATGTCCACCTTAGGCACCATGAACACCTAATAGAAAACATAATCCAGTTTTGTCATCCAAATCGGAAGGAATGTTTTTTAAAGCTGGCAGAAAAAATATGTTCTTGGTTTGTAAGTGTACAGTCATTTGAAAGGTATTTGATAACTGGAGACTTGTTTTTCTCCCTTCCCCAGTCTCTAGCTTCTGTAATGGATTTTCTGCTCACGTGTATCTTGGGCTCATCTGAGCCAGTGTCAGCAGTAAGCACTTAGAGCAGCACGGCTGCAGTGCCACTGAAAGCCTTCCTGGGGCCCATTCCTGACATCACAACAATGCAATGCACTGAGTCAGGAACTGCTGGAGTTTCAAAGGTGCTCAGTGCTTTAATTTTCATTGCTTGTGATCATTTGCTAAAAAAGAAAGTCCAAACCTCTCTTTTTGCAATCAAAAAACCTTTTTCAAGTCAAGCCATGCGTTCCTGGAGTACTTGGATTAGTAGCTAGCCCTTGCTTTGTTTATAGACATGTATTCAGCTGGTATGATCCTTGTTCCACATTTAACACTATTGCAGCTTAAGTGGTGTTCCAGAGTAAGGCTCTGTAATCAGGCAGCACAGTTTGCTTTGTGCCTAAGAATGGGACAGAGTACCTGTGTTCTATTGGAATATCTCCTAAATATTGTCAAGGGTAATCTCTTTAAAGATATCATTATTATACAAGGCAAAAATCAATCATCAAATTTAATTGTCAAAGAATTTTTATATCTGACTAGCATGTAGATCTAAACCCTATTAAATAGAATTAATCTTCTGTACACCATAGACAGGTAGGCTGTGTAATGGTTTGCCACAATATATTTTTCACATTGAGTTTAGTAAAATTAAAAACTATAGTGAGCTAAGAAAACTCCTGCTCTGAGAACTGAAAACTATTTTATTCATATGTGAAGCTGTAGCCAGCTGATGCATTGTAAAATTGTTCTTTCCTTTTTCTGTCTTTAATACAACCACTGCATGACAAGTGCTTGCAGGCTGCAGAAATGAGGACCCTTTAAATATTTAGCTATCTTATACCTTGGTGTTTCTCTGCGTGGGACTCATACCTGAAGGCATATGTTCCCAGAGACCTTTCTTGCCATGCAGTTTGTACCTTCCTGTGCAGTTACTCACTGGAGAAATATCTGGTGGTACAGCTGCTTGACTTTAAACTTCTGATTCATTCAACAGAACCTGCAGACACAGCGAAATCAAATGTGGGTCTTAGTGTCACTGAATGTTAGTTTGTTTTCATTTGTTTGGGCCAGATATGCACTGGAGAGGATAACCACAGCTGTGAACCTCAGAGGAAGGTAAAGATACCTTGGTCCCAGGCCATTCAGGTGCTGTGTGCAACCACCCCTTGTGCAAACATATTGAGAATGGTTTGTTATGTCTGGGGACCGTTTGGACTCTGCAAAGGAGCCTCTCTGGCATGCATGCTGCTTAGAGATGGGCCAGGATCCCAGCCCCAAGGTGTGGCATAGACAGGTACATGTGGGACATGTGAACTGATATCACCCTGCCATATCACCCAAAGCTGTGGCCCTGTGCACTGAAAGCAACCTGCAATCTCTGCCTTTTTAAAGCCTAGAACTTTTCATGGTTGTTTGAAAGGAAGAAGGAGAGCTAACAATACATGTGTAAGAAACAGTAAGATCTGCCATGCAGCTGGGCAAACATTTTAACCTGACATGCTTATTTCGTGGAGAGTCACCAAAGACAGAGAGAGAGGGTTCAAACATCAAGAACTGCTATTTACCACTGGAAAAAAAATAAGTAAGTGAAACATACTTCTCAGTGTGAAACTTTTCATTAAATAATTGATATGGTGTGATATGAAAGAAGAAATAAAGGGTTACACTTTTCCTAAAAAATGTGGAGATTTTTTTAATGCTGTGGCACTTGCGGCTTGATTTTCCTCTGTAAAAGTCAAGGTTTGATTATAGTTCCTGCATTATTATTTATAGTTTAGCAGTTATACATGCCACGTCCTTGGCTGTGGCATTGCAGTTTGCACCATCTATGTCAGCTTCCTAAATTTATTGATCTCATTAGAAGATAAAAATGACAAAGATAGCTCATAATACTTCTGAGAAATGTAAAACCATTAGCAGGTCATTGTCAAAGTTATAACATGTCCTTTTAAGCTGCTTAGCAAACTGGTGGCAGCCTATGATACAGGGATTAACCTGTGCCAGGAGTGACTGAGAGGATCGCAATGGATGGTTAATATTCAGCCTGCCTACAAAGCTTTGAAACTGCCTCACAAAATGATACAACAAAGTGATAAACAGAAATACATTAAAAACAAAGGGAACAGAAGTTTTCTTTTCCTGTCCTTTATCCTGGTCTCTGACATATAAGAAGCTGAATGGGTGCTAGAGCATCTGTCTGAAATTGAGAGTTAAAAATGGCAAAGGGGCCTCTAGGCTTTCCTCTGAGTGCAGGCTGACCTTGGCCAAGACCCCAAGCCAGCTTTTCCTCAGGTGGGACCTTGAACTCTCCTAGGGCCGTGTTTAAGTGCACAGGCACACAATGCACCACTGTATTGTGAAGGCAGCATTTGTTGCCCCAGACATTCCACACTGCCCAAGGATGCCCACCAGAGCAATGGACGTAACAAGATTTGCTACTTTTTTGCAGAAGACCTACACACCTGCATTGTTTTTATTGTTGTTTACATTTCTTCCCTTAGAGAAGTGGCTGCAAGTGCTGACTGATTGCTCTATTGCTTATTGCTGTCTGGACTTAGAGAGAACTAATTTAAACTGGCAGAACACATACTGCTGTATAAGATTTGGGCTGGAGTTTTCTGCATTTTTTCTCAGGGACAGAGCAGGATAAGTGGTTAAGGAGAGGAAGATGTCAGCAGAAAGACTGATGGCTTATGGGTTGTCAGCATCTCACCTGACCCTTCACTCACAGTGGAGGGCCTGGCATTAGCATTAGACACATTTACTGCCAGATCCCTTTGGGGGTGATCGAGCATACACAGGTGGGCTCTGACAAGGGGAGTAGGAAGAAGAGAGAAAGAATAGAAACCCAAATCCCCATTCACTGTTGCTGAGCTTCATGTGACCTGATTTACACCAATTCATTATTCTCTTTTAGGAGCAATTTATATGCACATTCCAGTAACGAGTAAACAAGCATTAGGGCAGTGATGAATTAGCCTAGACAACAGTTTACAGATTACACAGGAATAAGGATAATAACAGTATTAATAATTTCAGTTATTCATTCTATTTTTAACCTATTAATGGCTATTTGTTTGTTTTATCTATCAGGAAGTCAGAACTACCAGGAAGGGGGACTCTTGATCACCTGTACACAGATCTCTCCCAGCAAAACTTGTTTCTGTTTTCTTTATCTATGTTCATAGAACTAATTTGAATTTGGTGCAACAGTACAATTTTGGCTAGACCACACATCTATAAATCAGGTGTGATAGTGTTCTATTGTCTAAATCTCCAAGGTGGTTTTGAGTTAACTGGTGAATTTCAAATACTCGGAATACTTCATCACCGTGTTGTATAAATATTAATGTATATAGGCATTCTCAGCCATTAACTGCCCTGTCATTGGAGTCTGGTCTGCTAATATTTGACTTTAATAGAAATCCACTTGATTTAGCAAAACAATCTGTAAAGTTTAAAGAGATATTTTCCCAGTCACAGATCTTGTAAATGTTGTCATGGGATGCAGTCAATAAAAAATGAAAAAAAAGCTAGTATCTTTAATAAAATTGTGTGAGGAAAGCTGAATCAATTTCCTAGATATTTCTGAGCTTTAAAAAAAATTCATTTGGTTCTAATTCAGACTGGAAAAAATCCCCAAAATATAAATTCTCCTGCTGGAGACTAAGTTCTAGTGGCTCTGGCTCTGAAAGTTTTTGCCTTTTCTCATTTCCAGCCACTGGTCAAGAGAATTCTTCAATTTCCATCATAAGAGCAGCCTTCCTTGACTTATTTGGGGCCATGCAAAAAGCTGATGACCACTGATTTTAATACTGTTCCCATCACTGGTGCTCCAGAGCTATGGGTGTTTCCTGTGGGTTTCTATCCTAGAATCCTGTAATCCTTTTGCTGAATATCCTTACTTCTGAAGGATTAAGGCAAACTTGAAAGGTTGCAGAAAGGAAGAGCCAGAACAATTGAAAGTCTGAAAATCCTGCCTGACATTGAGAGATTAAAGAAGATCAGTGTATTTAGATTATCTGAGAGAAGGTTAAGAGGTGACTCGATCATGGTCTCAAAGTCCCAAGCAGAGAAACAGTTTTCCAATACGTGGGGAATCTCTAATTTAGCAGACAAAAGCCATAGCAAGGTCCTGTGATTGAATGCTTAATCTGGACAAGTTCACACAAGATGTAGCACTTTTGAGATTGTAACAGCTTTTTTTTTTTTTTTTAGGTATTGTTGGATTCTTAGTAATTTTAAGATTTCAAGACGTATCTTTTCTAAAAGCCATCCTACTTTGACCAGAAACTATAGGGTCTATGCAGAAGTCATTGGGTGAAATACTGTGGGTATATGTTGTGCCCAAGGGCAATTTATATAATCATAGTTTCAGAGTTTATTAATTCTTTGGTAATGAATGTTCCCTACTACTACATAAAATAAGTTCATATAACATATTATCATTTGCAGTTTTCTAACCTTAGTGTCATTATTCAGAAGCTATCAAAGCTGTTTTTGTACCTCTCTGTGCTTAGCCAAAAGAAAATGGAAGCTAGTTAATATAAAAAAGATATTTTTAGCATTTTTGAAAGCTTCTTATGCCAATCCCTGAAAAGAAACAAGAAAATTCTCCAAATGCAAATGCTCTGTCTAGAAGCAAGAGTATCATTTTAACTACTTCATCATTATGTGTCACTCCCTATGTATAGTAAGTGCTGTGTGACAGCTGTTTCTAAGAGACAATCGGGGACTTTTCCAATAACTATGTAATTATATTTCATAATATATATATTTGTGAGGCATGGGGCTTTATGTGTTCAGAGCACTTAGCAGTCATTAGCTAATGCTCACAGCACCTCTATGGAATAGGTAAGACTATTGTAAGGGCAGATGGTCCTCAAGACCACATAAAACATTGCAGTCCAAGAAAGAAATAGAGGTTGGTACCTTCCCATTTCCAAATTATATGTTCAAGTCTCCAAACATTGTATTAGATGTATAAGTACAGGAACACTGCCTTTAATATTATGTCCTAACCCTCCATCTCTTGATTTTATTGACCTCCTAAACTAATACATGCAGTAATGCTATGACACTCTACCTAATTTGTCAAGATTAGCAACATTAGCCTCTATAGTTCTTACAAGGTACCTTACTTACTGAGCTAGCCCTACTGATATTAAATCACTGTATGAATGAAAAGTACATTTCATTAAAAATTACTGTGAAGAGGAAGTAGTACTACTTATTTTCAAAGTTTCCCTTTATTTAACAGATCAATGGCATTATGGTTTGGCAGTAAAGTCCATAGAGAATCAGGGACTAAGTGCTTGCTCTGCTGAGTCCAGTCCTTGCTGTTAAAATAATGCTTTATGAAAGGGACTGCTTAGGAAACCAATAATAAGACAGCATAAATAAAATTTATGAAAGAGCCTCCAGGCTTTTTAGGGTCCATTCTGTTCATTTTTATGTGCAGAAGGAAAGAATATCTGCCAAAGATGAATCGCCTTTCACAAGGGATTTCTTGGGCCCAATACCTAACCATAGTTCTTCTCTCCTTGACCCTGCTTGTCTGACAAAAGCATCTTGGAAGCACATGTAGCTGCTGTGGTAGCAATGCAGACTCCAACCAATTAAGTCTTTTTCAGAAATAAATCTTATGCATGACAGACTTGGAGGAGGAACTGATGGTTACCCATCTCATCCAGAAGCTTTCCAGTGACATGTTATGTGTTCTTACTATGTTTTCCATGAACTTGGGAAAGTGATTGGCAAGGTAAATGTAAAAGACATCATTAGGGTAGAAATATGTGGAAGGAAATCATATGTTCAAAATCTGATCTCTTGTCTGGATTCATTTTGCCCTGAGTTTTGGGCACCATCAGGCATGGCTCCTGGACTTCCTTGCTCCTTGGGATTCTCACTGTACCCTGATGAATAGTCAAAAAACTTATGAGTACTGGACAAAGGGGAAAATGGAAGGATTGCCATACTGTCACCTCATAGCCTATCACGAAAATATATTGCTATATTTCAAAGATGGATGACCAGATGAATAATCTCATACCAGGCCTTTTAATTTTGACCACTTCTGATCGAGACTAATCCAAAAAACCTAGAAAAATATGAATTCTACAGAGCTGCTAATAAGTGTGTATTAAATTACAAAAGGAAAAACCTTACCTCCAAAAAGACCAAGTTTCTTTTCCTCTTTTTTTTTTTTTTTTTTTTTTTTTTTTTTTTTTTTTTTTTTTTTTTTTTTGTTTCTGGCAAAAAACATGCAAATATCAGAGGGACGAAATATCCCACTCAAAATATAATCTTGTGAAGTCAGCAATATAAAGAAGAAAAGTTTCTTGAAAAAACCAAACAACCCACAAACACAAATTCAGTGTTTCACTATAAAATTAAGTGCAAGGTACAGAGAAGGCAGAAATCACAGATCTGTTTCTTTCAATTTTTTAACTTGCCTCATTCCAGATAACTTCTGGTCAGCTACCTGCCACCTAGGCACATATCAAAGACTTAGACATGAAGAAGAACCACAATTTTGTAGAGTATGATCCTTGCATGTGGAGGGATCAAGGACCTATGCAGGCAATGATATACAGACCAAAAGCAGATCATTAGCCTTTTAAATTAAAAGAAAAATGGAATAATGATATTGTAAAATACAAAACAACTTGGTAAGATACACACATCCTCTGCATTTACAAATATTTATTTAAATACAATCTATGTTACAGGTATCATTTTATGGCTTGCCAATGCAGCTTACTGGTCATATAATGTCTCCAAAGGAATCTGATCATTTGCAAAAATCAATAATTAATCAATTGAAAAGGGCTGGATAATAACCACTTCCTAGCACTTCCTGTAGAAGGGAAATAGGACATTTAAAATTTCTAAAAATGTACATCTAAATTATTTGTTAAACTAGTTAGTAGCATTTGAAGCCCAGATATTAGCTTTCTTCTGAACTCCAAAATCATTTGGCTCAAGAAAATTTAATAATAATAATAATAATAATAATAATAATAATAATTAAAAAGCACAAGAATTGAAAATAGTGGGAGATGATTGAGTTTTTCTACATGTGTCTTGCAGCTACTTTTGAAGGTCAAGTCAGGGTCTGAATATTGAAGCTCCATCATTGAACTTTGTGACCATGGTGCACACTGAGAAATAGCATCTTAGTATCTAGCCAGAGTGCCCTGCTCAGAGAGAAGAAAATAAGGGAAATAATATACAACTGCTATTAGTCACCACCATGGCATCATTTGCAAGTTTAGGCACTTTGGATTTGGGGGATTTTTTTCAGAATATCGTATTTCCAGAAGAAGTAGATGTTTTTGTGGAAAATTGACAGTATCTCAATATAAAAACCTTTCCAGAGCTGTTAATGAGAAGTTTAATGAAGGGTTCTCAGCTAAAAGACATTATTTTTAACTTTATGACATAGCTGCTTGATCAAAGATCCTTAGTTCTGTAGTGTGGAGTGTTTTTGGAAGAACTTTTATTTTGTGAACCTTGTAACACAGGTATCACAAGAAGCACCAATAATGAAACTTGCAGCACTTCATCATAATAGACTGATATTTAGTATTTATTTAATCCCATTCTTCTGCATCTCTGCTTCTCCATAAGGGCTAATTAAAAGCATAAGAATAAACAGCTTTTCCAGCAGAAAATCATCAGTGAAATCCCTCAAAGGTATAAGTGAGTGACAGGCAGTAGAAGAACTGGCAAAAGAAATATTGAAATAACATAATTTTCAAATAATATAAAGCTATTAGAAAAAAATATATGCTGGAAAGAATCGCAGAGGAGTATGATGATACTGACTGACTGTCTGACAAAATGTCAGGTACAATTCAGTAATTAGAAGTGTAAAGAGGTGTTAACATTGTATACACAGTAGTGGCTTTTGAACTGGCTCTTATCACTCTGAAGGAATATCTGAGTTCTCCAAAATCATCAGCCCAGAACTCAACAGTGATGAAGGCAAGAGAGGTTGTCAAGTGTGTGGAACAGCTTCTTCAGATGGAGATAAAATAGGCTTGGGTCTTTGGTATGAAAGGAGCAAGTGAAGGGAATGCCTGAGATCAGGGAGGAGGGAGGTGAACACAGAATTATTATTTAACCCTTCTGGTAACACTGGACCTAGAAAGCCCCACATGTAAACCACTGGATGGCAGGTTTGAAATAAATACCAGGTGCACAGTTGAGCTGTACAACTCATTATTTCCTGAGTGCAAAAGAAGTTTAGACATTCATAGAAAGATGATAAATATGTTCGTGGAATAAAAATCCACTGAGAACTATTAAAATATCTTCTTATCAGAGAGTCCCTGACAACACATCATGAAGGGATGAGTGAATCAACCAAGAAATTATGAGTATATATTTACCCTGTTCTTTTGCCCTTCCTTAGCTCGATTGCTGGAAATGAAATAAAAGGCTGGAAGCGCTCTTGGTCGCATGCAGCAAAACTTGTTCTCATGTTGAAGGGTACTTTCTGTTGTTCTGTTTTGTAATCTATATGATATGCAAAGCCCACACGTGAATGTGTGTGGTAGCTGATGGCAGTTGCTGTGACCACAGTGGGGAGATGCTCAGAGCATGGCCACTTCTTCCCAGTCACAGCTTCCTCCTCATGCCCTTTGGTGCTAATGAACCTGAGAAGAGAGAGGGGAATTCAGACTGTCTGTGTTTCTTACTTGATTCCAGTAAATTTGTACCAAGAAATGGTAATTTTTTTTTTGTGAAATGGAGATGCCAATATTTTGTGGTTTGGCTACATTTTTTCCCCCCCATCCTGATTTAATTTAACCAGGCAGTCAAATTTCAGTAATCCTCATCACTTCTTAGCTCCCTGTTTTATGTTGATGTTTATTCATGTTCTCCTGCTTGGAAAATTCACCAGTTCCCTCTCCTTAATGTGTTCATACCAATGTTCAGGGATGATATAAAAAAAACTGGAGGGAAACACGGTCATTTACTCCTTCTTGTCTTGTTTGTTTGCTTCAGAATTACTTGCACTGACACAAATAGACTTTCCTTGTGCACAGCAAGAGATAAGGTTGGGGTTTTCTGCTTTATTTGTTCTGTACCACACATATTTTCCCCACCCACTCCCTCACTTGCTTTTATACGTGCTCACACACAGATGTACTTGCATACTATAAGGTTTCAGAGAATTTCACTCAGCTTAGGAGAATGTGACCAATGTCTGGGATGAAAAATTTGTATTTTCAGCACCACAAGTCATTTCCACCAATCTTACCATCACAGTTGGGTGTTTCTGGGAAGGGTGCTAAAGCACCTAGCACTCAGCATTTAGGACACTAAAATACCATTAGTGAAAGCAGTGCTATAAAGAGCTGGGGTGTGCCATGTTGTGACGAACTATTTGCTGCCTGCTCAGTTTAGCTCCATGTTCAGAAGTGGAGAAGTGATTTAGCTAATAGTTGATGCAGTTGTCTGTGTTTTTCTGCCTATTTCTTTGTGGAAAATGTTGGTATGGCTCATAGCTCTGCCTCATTGCTGTATCTTTGACTACTACTTCTCATATGGGAAGCTGCACACAGATAATTTGGGTGATTTTATGAATAAAGGGATTTTTCTGAGCCTGCTGCATTTTGCTCAAGTGCTCCCCCAAAGCTGTGTGTCTCTGCTGATAGATAAGTGCATCTGCAAGTTTCAAGATATGTGGTTTCTGTGGGTGGAGTGGGATGAGTGTGGTGTGTTGAAAGAAGAGAAGAAACGGTCTCCAGCATCAATAAAGTTTCTGGTGCCTCATGAATATTTGTTCTCTTGCAGGTTCTGCTTTTTCAACACTGACCTCAGGAGAAGCTCTGCAGGATGAGGTCATTGTGCGACTGGACACCTTGAGTTGCTTGGGGTAAATTGGTACAGTGTCTCAGTTATGTGTTAAGTCCTTGTGTTCTGGTGAAAACAGTGGAGCTTGTTCTCACTGGTGTAGTATCTGAGCCATCAAGTTTAATGAATCGTTACAAATAGTTTAATCTGCACTTGCAGGTGCTATTAAAACTAGGGCTGTTTTTCTATTTTTTTTTTTTTTTTTTTGTGCCAAGAGAATTTTTTTACCTAGGAAGAGCAGTCTTTCTCAGTCACAATGGTTTAAATATGGAATAGTGGGATAGGTTTTGCTCATTAGAAAGCCTGATGCTGAATTCAATATTCCCTTCTGCTAAACTTACCTCCTCCAGGATTTAAGACACTAAGTTGCAGAGGATAAAACATAAGGCCCTGGTTAATTGCAAATAAATAGTGCCAGAAAAACATACAGATGGTACCTGAAGTTCATTTCTGAAGACTATCCAGTAAACTATATATAATTTACATGAAAAGTATGTAGAGTAAGGAGGAGAACAATTTTTTTTGTGGCTTCTTACATTTGTAAAACAACAAAACAGCAAAGAAAGAAAAAATAAATGAATACCTTCAGTCAGTGAAACTTCTTGTCTGGGAAAAGAGCAACCTGTATTTCTATTTATTTACCTTAATCAAATTAATTAATTTAACAAGTCTGAAAATTTCAGCTTTTTAGAGGATACAGGTATAAATATCTGGCAAGTAGAGTGTATATATTAAACTACATCTACTTAGCCAGTAAATATTTTGCTGCATTAGTTTGCTCATTCCCAAGCAATCAGTTGTGAACTCCAGTGTTGTAACGGGTCCACAGGGAACATTTGTGCTTTGGTTGGCACTTAGATTAAATTCATCAAATTATTTTTTCCCTGTTCAAGGCTGACATTTCAGAATTTTTTTTAAAAGGTTGTGTGCCAACTGCCAAAGTCAATTAATTAAATGGTAAATCTGAAATTTGTAGGGGAAAACTATCATTCCCTTTTGCTGTGCGACCTTGGAAATGTGAACATTTAATCCACAAAACACATGGTTTACCAGAGGGTCCTGATCTGCTTGCACTCAAAGTAAAAGCAAAGCTTGCTGTTATGTTTTGGGAGATTAGGGATTACCTCAAGGATGACATTTTACCCTGCATTTTCCTTCTGATTTTGATACTTGGTAGTAATGACAATCTCCTTCCAAGTCCTGTTATGCTTGAGAGCTTAAAGTATTCAGTACTCAGTAGGAGGAAGCAGTGCAAATTTGTGGACTCATTTTCCTTATATTTGAGAGGGTGAGGGTAGGTGAGGGTAGGATGTACAGTCCCAGAATTTGCTGTCCAAAGAACTCCATCTTAGATCTCTAAAGGAAATCTTACAGGCAAAATTCAACAGACTTGAGCAGATGGTGATCATATTCCTACATAGCAGAAGTATTACGAATCTCTTCCCAAAGCCCACACCTTCCAAGGAGTGTATACACCCTGATTGTCAGCAAAGACAGTCTGGTTGCAAAGATCGGACTGGATCTTGCTCTTCTGGCTCCTACTCTGTCTCATTTTATACATCTCAGCGGACTCCTCATATTTTGTTTTAAGTTTTATCATCTCAAGGTGCTTCCAAATGAGTGCAGTGCATTGACTGCTCTTCAGGTGTTAGTTCTCTGTCATTAGATTATACTGATTTGTGTTTGTTTATTTTTTCCCTGCCTGAAAACTGGTGCAGATGAGAACCCTTTATTTGGGGCTCTGTGTATGCATGGACTAGAAACACAGCCCAAAACCAATGTAAAAGACAGTAAGAACAATGAATAGGACAGATGGGTTTAGGCAGAGCAAATACATGATCTAGTACTCCTCTTCCTTTACCATTTGAAATTCTTTCATTCTGTGTTTTGCTATGATTTCAAGTTCAGGATTTTTTTTTCAGCCTTCCCACTCCCCATTTGTTTAATGAAATTGCATGTTTTTTTTCTTTAGGAAGATAAAAGATGCCTAAAATGATTGGCTTCCTGCACATTCAGAAATTTGTTAGGATTTGGTCCCTAATTTGACATCATGGCATGAAGGGAGCTACAGTTTAAGGAAAGACACTGACTAGCCCTCAGTAGAAGGGAAAAATGGTGGAAACTGCTAGTGCCAAGGGTGTTTCTTAAATACTGGCCTTGTGGGTGTGTAGGCACTATGCGTATTGAGCTATAGGAAGCTCATTCTTAGGATTCATAAACTTGTGCCTTTTCCTACCCCTTTGCTTTATATAGTGAGTATATACCAGTTATTTCTGTCAAAGCCTGTAGTGCAATTCTTGGAATTGTCCTGGCTGTCCAGATATAGGCCACTTTGCAGTAAGGAAATCTGGTGTTTTCCTGTGGAAAATGGTCCTCCTTGGGAAAGAGACTTACAGAGATGGTGGCCCAGAGGGACCAAGTCACCTATGTATGAGCAGAAGTGGGAGTTCTTCAGCTCTGCTTTTCTGAGATTCTATTGCTGTATTTAATCTCGGGGATATTTGATGTAAAACATAAGCAAGAATGCCTTTGGGAAGAAGATAAATTAGGGATGCCAAGCTGTGGATAATGCTTGGAGTCAAAGCTATTTTGGATTCCTGGGTTCTTTATACTGTAAAATTGAAGCGTTTCCATCTATGTCTAGAAGGAGAACCAGTGAGATGACTGGGGAAACTTTAGTCTTAACACTTGAAGAACTTCAGATGGTGCAAAGGCTAAGCAGTAGATGAGGGAAAATTTAGACTATTGAATTAAATACTATCTGAGGCATCTAAAATGTTGGTTTGTGTCTAAAACTCAGCTAATGTGTGTCTAAATTTCCTTGCTGGGGGATGGATTTGTTATTTGTCTCACGGCAATGTTGGGCAGTGAAATGTGTCAAGTGATCACTTATTACAGTAATAACTGTACCATGTATGGACTTACAGAGATAGAACTGTGTTTTAAATGGCTTGTAAAATTTGGCAGAGGACAAATCTGTGAATGTTTCCAGGTGATCACTAGATTACCAAGTTTTCCTTAATCAATGGTGGTTATCTATATAATTTCTGTGCAAAATGTCTGTATCTCCCTGTGATATGTGAATCCAGTTTTACAAGAGATAATGAAACATGAAAGAAACAAACATCCTAGTTTTTTCCCTCTAATGTTGTATCTCAGCATTGTCTCCATCAGTAGCCTTGTCTGCAGGAAGTGTAAAGTTTCCTGCTATGATTGTTTGACTGCTGCCAATTATCAGATCTGCTTTTGGCAGCTTTCCCTCCCAACCTGCTGATTAGCTAATGTGTGGTTACTAATACAATATGGGAAACTGGTGTAAATGAAGAAGCAAAAGATTTATTAATTTCATGTGCTAATTACTGTTTGTAATATAATTATCAATACTGCAAAAAGAAATCCTGGCTTAAGAAATAGCCAGGTTTCTATGTCTTGTGAAATGAGGCACAAGAATTTTGTGCAGTAAACAGGTATATTTTCCCCTTGATACATGAACATAATTTTCATTAGATTCATAGGTTTCAAAGGCAGAAGAGAGATCATTAGAGCTTGGAGTCTAACTACTTGTAAAACACAGACTAGAGAATTTCATCCAGGTACCCTTTACCCGAGTTAATAGAAAACAGGAGCCAGATCCTGGACTGGATGTACAGCAGTTTTACTCCACTAAGCTGGAATAATGGTGATTTATACCAGCTGAGAAATTGGCAGTAGACTTAAATGACAATGGTTTCTTTTTTGCATAAACCTAAATGAAAATGGTCACTTATATTTTAATAGCTGTGCTGAAAGAGCCTTGCTGGGAGTGAGTTTTTGAAAAGTATTTTAAGCTTTAGAAGAAAATGAGGGCTTTTCCAAACCTTTATGGGATGATTGTGGTTCCTGTTGTAATTTAAACTTTTCTTCACTGAAGAAAAGACATAAATTTAGCAGCAAAAATTCTCTTTAAATTGAAACCTGTGCCAAGATTCTTATTTGTAATTAAATCATGCACTAGGATTTTAATGGGGGAAAGAAGAACAAAATAATATAATAAAAAGCTGAATATTCTCAGAGCCAAGAGGAACTTGAACTCAAATATTTAAAGACTAAAAGTCTCAAGAGTTAAAAAGTAGTCTCTGATTTCTTTCATTAGGTTGTATATTTGGCAAAACAAGATGTCTTATTATTCTTTTGTAGCCATCTGTATGTGTGTGTGGATGATGTTATTGTATTTATAGCAGACATGGTCTTATCATTTAGGTACAGACAGAATCCTACCTGCTCAGAGCTACAGGGTTTAAGAATGCACTCAGACAATATTGACATAGACAATGCCATAACATCCTGCAATCTGCACAGAAGCTGAGACTTTGCACACTAAACATGAATAAAAGAACTTCCTTTCTGCTCCCCTAAAATGAGAGTGTTTAAAGGAAAATACCAGTGTGGGGAGAATATCCTTCAGATCCCAAATAAATTTCTGTCAGTTGTATCTCAGGAGGAGGTGGTGAAGGCTTTTGTGTTTAGTGATACAGAAATCTGTGGCTATCACATCAACATGTAGAATATATAGAACGAAAGACAACTTCTTATTAGAGCAGCTGCTTATGTGGACGGTAAGCAGAGAGAATCTTGTCTCATGATATTCCCATTCTCATTTATAATTAATCAGCTGCTGGTTTGGCTGCTGAACAGTTTGAGGTGCTTTATATTTGATGAAGAAAACCTAAACAGAATACACATTTTAATAAATTTCCCTTAATACTTTTTTCCCTTAGTGTTTTTCTCCTTCAGAGATGGAAGCCTGCTTTAACATGTCACAGTACATTTTGATGGCACTGTCACATGGAGAAAAAACCTGATAATTTACTGCACAGGTAAACATCAGAAGACATGGTCTGAACCAAATCAACCCAAACTTTCTCTCTCTCTTTAAGCAGAATGAGAACAGCCAATCATTCCTTGAAAAGAGGGTTTCTTTTTGTCCCTTATCCAGAAGGATTTAAGCGTTCCCCATCCTTGAGGACCCCCAGGTAACTCCATTGTAATACTAAATGTTTGGAAACATCAGACTTGCCTACAAAGTTTGTAGCAACATCACATCCTCCAGCCTGTTGCAGACGTGTCTCATGAGGCACATGCAGGTGCTGAACTGATCTTCCCACAATGTCTAGGCCCAAAGTTCATTCAGCACTCCATAAGAAAACTGAGAAAAAATAACTGCTTGTCTGTTTTATGCAGCCAGGCAAGAGCAAACATCTATCAATGCTGTCTTGAATACTCTCCCTTTATGAACCTCAGACTGTTAGCTTGTGTTAGATACTACAGTGAAATGGATCCTCAGGGGTGAAACACTTGGAGCAGTGGATTGGGAAGGAGAACAGCCCTTAGCAGCACCATACAAAGAGGTGATGTACTGCAGCATGTAGAGGCCACTGCTCCTTCTCATCCTGCCTCACCATTTCTGCCCAAAGGTGTGCACAGTGCGCCAGCACATTTGCACTGTGATACAGGGAGACACAAGACAAGTTCCTTGCAGAAGCCAGGCAAGAGAGGCTCTGACTGAAGTCTAAACTGTGTATTTTGTAATTGTATGTTATTCGTTATGACCCTGTGTTTATTGCTTGGTTCAGTCCTACAGCTCTCAGACCACTATGCTGACTTCCAGGAAACTATAAAAATACTGTTTCCCAAAAGCTGAAGTTAGGCTATTGTCATAGAAAAAATAGCTGTCATTTATGGTCTTGTCAAATTAAGTTCAGCTTCAAAAACATGACATTAAATTTGTACAGGACAGCCTCACCAGCGAATAAAAAGGCTTATTCAGCCTAGTCATAAATAAATATCAGTAATATGAAATTCTGACAATTGTAAGAGAATTGCATTCACAGAAGCTTTGCATTTTCAGCCTGATGAAAGGTGATAAAACATCAGTCTGTATATAGTTCCATTTTGTCATTTGCTTGTGGAATACTTCCTTCTCACACTAAAATTAAAATTTAAAAGACTTTCACTTTTGGGGAAAAGAGCATCATTGAAGAGAAATTCTCCCAAGCAAATTAATAGATAAGGTCTGCCATCTAACTCAAAAAAGCAAGCAAAAGGTAAAATTGAATCTCTTTATCACAGCTGAGTCATTTTTCTAAACTGGGGAAGTAATATGGGATGGAATATATAGGACAGATTCTCTTACAGAAAGTGCTTTTAAACTTTAAAAGATCTATAACTAATATTGCGAAAGGTTATAAATGACAGTCTTCTCTTTTAGATTATGTTGCATTTATTACATTCTAGCAGGACTTTATGGAGACTCTCAAGGAATTAAAGTTATATTTATGATAAAAATATGGAGCTGCTTCTAAATAGCATTTTCATCATATTAACTGTTGCCTAGATAACAGGCATATCTCCTTGAGCACCTCTATTCTGGTTTAGCACTACAGCTTGCAAATTAATACAGTCATTATAAGACAGCAAAGCTATATCACTTACCATTTCATTATTGTTCAAGTCAAAATCCATATTTTTTCAGTTTTCCCTAGGGTTACAAACTGGATAGGGAAACGTTATCATCTTGCAGAATAATCTCTCAAGACTCACTCTCTTTGGTGTTAAGAGGAGCCGTTAATCATATTACAATAATTGTCATATTAATAGGTCCTGTGTAAAGACAGAGTTAATGCTCTCCTTCTACATTCAATCCTCCAACATAGTTTATATATATATATATATATATATGTATATATATTTAAATCTGTTTGGAACTAGATTAGCACAAAAGATATCACGTCCTACTCAGTGTATGAATCAGGGTCAAATCAACAGCAAACCCTTAAATTTTTAATCAAAATGGCAATCTGTCATCCCGAAGAGAGTTAAATAACGTGTAAGTGAATAACATGAATATGTTTTAGTGGAAAATGCATGGGAGAACTTACTGCAGCACACAGAAAGCATTCCATGGACTATCTAGAAGATACTTTAGTCCTTACATGAGAAGCTGTGATGCTAGCATGTATATCCACCCTAAATTAAAGATCATCTTTAGATCTGAATTTTGTTTTCTGAGGAACAAATACACCCTTTATTTTTGTGTTCTCAGATACTGTAATTTTCTGAAAGCTTCTCATATAATGTTGTACATTTAATAATATAATGTTACTTAAACTCGGCATTTTCTGATATTTTTCCTTTTTTCCAATCTGCTGACCTGAGTAATGTGGTCTGCTCAGAAGTTGAGTGTGAATTGAAGAAGCTGTCCAAGGAGTCAGGTGTTTGCCTAATTTTGAGCAGCCAGAATATGAGACAAAGGTGGGTCAGGTCTGCAGAGACATGGGGGTGACCCAGCTGTACTCCTGCTCTGCCCCTGCTCTGCCCTGGCTCACTGGGAGACCTCTCCCTGTGGGAGCCCGAGCATGGTGCTGGTGTCGCGGATAACGAGCCCCACGGAGAGCAGAACCCAGACTGGACCACGATGCTGACTTAATGTGGCAGTTTGGCTCCTGGAGCTGGCCAGCTCAGCCCAGGAAGGAGCCCGCTGCCTCCTCCTCGGCAGTGTGGGAAGGTGCTCCCTTGGTAAACCTTGCTGTCCATCCGCTCTCCTTTTGCTAAGCCCCTTTAACGTAATGATGCCATCTCTCTCAATGTCCTTTATTATTCTCCTCTCTGTCATTCCCAGGGGGTCTGATTAAAATCAGTGGAAAGCTCTCTTGGATTTTACTGGCTTTGATACTCTGGCTCTGCTCCTTAATTTGCCTTTCTTTTCTGTTTTTAACTGCTTTCTGTTTAGGCTCACTTCTGCTGTGTTCTAAACACCCCTCATCTTTCCCCACTTTTGTGTTTTTGTACTTTTATTCCTATTCCTGACCTGCTCGACAACTGTTAAAGTACTTAGGCAGTGAATAAAATGCAGATTAAAGAAGTGCTTTTAGCTTTGAGCTAAAATGTGTTGACAGGACTCACAAGAGGCCTAGAGGAGACATGGGAGAGCAGCATCATTTTGGGAGAAGAAAAGCTAGAAAAATGACTCTCATCAGATCTGAGGTCTCACCATGATTCTGTGGCAGCACTCCTGGCTGCCTTAATGAGGTCATGAATCCACTAGCAGTGTGTAGAAACAGTTTTAATTGGTGATAATTTTAACACTTGTTTAACAAAATTTAAGGCAGCTGGAATGGGGTTCTATCCGCACTATACTGGTGTAAATCAAAAGTAATGTTATTCAAACTTATGTTCTTCTAGAATAGCAGCACTTTAGCAGAAATCAGATTCTAAAGCACTCCTGAATTTCAGATATTATACTGTATTTCCATTTATAACCTGACATAATTCCCACACAGCATATGGTATTAATCTGGTGTAAACACCATGTTATGATGATACTCAAACACATACAGCTGACACGAAAATGTCTTCAAGTACAATATTTCCAAAAGCAATTATGTCTATATGGTTGGTAGTTAGCTTGTGTGAAATTTTATTTCTTTTTCATACATATATGAAGGTTCACAGGATGAAACATTATGTATAAAAAAGGAGATATTTTTACTGTTTGCAAAAAAGTAGGAAAAAATCAGTAGTCTACTTATTTTGGCCTGTTGGTGTTTTGTAAAGAAATCTCACCTTCACGTGAACACAGGATTTTTACAGTGTTGGAATTTCCTTTTGTTTGCATTAGAGGGTAGATATATAGATGAATGCGAGGAATACAATGACACAAATTGAAACTGATGATATTTTTGTTAGAGAAAATGGACTCCAAAATAAATATTTAGGGAAATTTTGAAATTCTCAGAGAAGGTAATACTCTTGATGTGTTAATGCCTCAAACATCAATCTCTGCTGGTAACCAAACATTTTTCAGTGTTCTCTGATGAGAGGGGTTGGAGACCAGCACCCCTTGTCCAGGCAGGTGCATGTGTGAAATCCTTAAAAAAATTGCCTAAGATTGGAGTTGAGCCAATAATTTTGTCAAAAGGAGATAAAGAAAAGCATGTCTTTTGGAAAGGAAATGTTTATGGATGGTAATATTTTGGCTTGAACGCTTGCAAGTAGGGCCAGATTTACAGGTAGTGTCATTTTTCTGGTGCCATCTCACCCTTTTCAGATAAAATCATTTATTAGGATGAAGTGTAGCTTTTTCACAGATTGCTTCTAGCTCTGCCTGCTCCCTAGAGTTTCAAAATCTTCAGCCTTTCCTAGACCCCTTTTTTCTTCCTGAGGATCCTTTCTTAAAAACATTTCTAAGACAAAGAAAATAAGGCAACCTCAGTATCACATTCTCATAACAGAAAGGAACTGCAAGAAACTGCTTAACAACCAGCTCTGCACTCGTTAGCTTTACTATAAATCTGCAATGACTTTATTTTTATTACTTCATACTGGCACTACAGTGAATAACAGTAGCTTAGGCTGTTGATGGCATTGTAAAATGAGCATTTCCATCTCATCCCTATTATCCAAAACAATATCTTAGTTTTAAAAGAGACAGCTAAATATTTGCAATGGGACAAGAATAAATCTGGAATAACTGAACTGAAAATTTACACCAGCGTGACCAAGAATTGAATTTAGCCCACTTTGTTGAATTCCTTTTAATGGTTTCTGCACGTTCAAGCATCCACCAGAGATTAGATGGGAGGCAGCAGCCTCGCCGTTATCTGCGATGCAAGCAGGACACCCGGGGTGAAAGGGTAACGCATTATCACACTGCGCCACCTGGCCCATCCAACACAATTTGAGCAGCCATAATTGTATTGATTACTTCTTGTGCTCATGACTAATGACCTCTAGCTGCAACCTTGCATTTTCTAAATCTTTTATATTCTGATTTAATAATAAGATTTGATTAAAAATTGCCATTAGCCAATGCCAATGATTAGTCAGCAAGACTCAATGCCGCCAAGTTCCAATGAGTTTCATTATTCTGGAATTAAAAAGCACAGAGAACTTCTCTGGGTTAATAATACAATGATTCTGTCTCAATCAGGAATGAAAGAAAACAGCTCTAATATACAAATGCAGCAAAATGTGTGGCTATTACTAATAGCCACATTTTACAGAGAAGTATTTGAAGAATTACAGGGACTTTGTCACAGATGGTGGGGACAGTTTGCTTTTGCTTTTTATATTTGATTGGAAAGCCAATGTCAGATGGTGTGTGAGGGGGCATTTTCCTAAGGAAAGACATTTCCTTTGGTGCAACCAGAATGTGGGGCTTACTCAATTTCTCCGTGAGAATCCCTGCCACAACAAAACAAGTCAAAGTGTATGTTGGCAAAAATGGATTGTGATGGCTTTAGAAAATGACAAGAGTTTTGTCCAGGTTATTTACCTGCTGAGAATATATTTTACTATGTGTTTTTTTTTTTTTTAATTTTTTTTTAAATATGACATTATTTAAAAGGACATATTGTCACATCTTTCACAGAAAATAAAAAAGTCTGCCATCTTCTTTCAAGAAGGTAATATATTTAAAAACATTAATTTCTAGACATGTAGCTAAATCCTGCTGAAGGGTGTTAGGCTAAGGACTTAAGCATGTATCTAAGAGCTCTGCTGGATCTGAATTGGCCTTGGTGTTTCTCTATTTGGGGTGTGGTAGAGGAGATGCTCTGTGGGGTAAACATCTGCTATGGGATGTGATGTTCCCTCAGATCCCATTGAAGCTAATTGAGGACTGGGTGACACTGAAGTCAATGAGAGCTGAGAGCACTCAGCACCTTTCAGGTTCAGGTCTCTAAATAATAAAAGACTCTTGAGACCCAGTAAAAGCATTTCCTGCCTGTCACACAGAAGCAGGAAAGCTGTCCTGTCTCACTTTCATCCTCCAGAAAAGATGCCATGTCCCAAACATGAGTCCTATAAGATTTTTAAGGTATTTGAATAAAGAAATACCATTTCAAAATACTGCTCGCATAAAATCTTGTATTGGGTTTGCATGCCAAGGTTTTGGTAGAGGGGGAGGCTACAGAGGTGGCTTCTGTGAGAAGCTGCCAGAAGCTTTCCCATGTCCGGAAGAGCCAATGACAGCTGTCTCCAGGACAGACCCACTGCTGGCCAAGGTTGAGCCCATCAGTGATGGTGGTGGAGCCTTGCACAAGACATAGTCAAGAAGTGGGAAAAAACCCCACCAAACTGGGGTGCAACAGCTGCTGGAGTGAGAATATGTGAGAGGAACAGCCCAACATACCCCAAGGTCAGTGCAGAAGGAGGGGGACAGGCTGCTCTAGGTGCCAGAGCTGAGTGAGACAGGCTGTGCCCCTGCAGCCCATGGAGGTTCAGGATGGAGCACAGATCCACCTGCAGCCCATGGAGAAGAACACAATGCTTGAAGGAGGGCATGGGAAACCTGCCCTGGAGCAGACTCCTGCCAGGACCTGTGTCCCTGTGGAGACTGGAGTCCATGTTGGAGCAGGTTTGTTGGCAGGATTTGGGACTCTGTGAGGTACAGTCTGGAGCAGCCTGTTCCTGCAGGAGTGCACCCCATGAAAGGGACCCATGCAGGAGCAGTTCATAAAGAACTGTAGCCCATGGGAAAGACTCATGTTGAAGAAGTTTGTGGGGACTGTCTCCTGTGGGGTGGATCTCATGCTGGAGCAGCAGAAGAGCATGAGTCCTCCTCCTGCTGAGGAGGAAGGGGCAGAAAGGACATAATGGGATGAACTGACCACAGCCCCAGTCCCCCTCCCCCTGTGCTGTTGGGATGGAGGAGGCAGAGAAATCAGGAGAGAAGCTGATCCTGGGGAAAAGGGAGGGTTGGGGGAAAGGTGTTATAAGATATGGGTTTATTTCTCCATGGTTTGATTTGTAATAAATTAAACTAATTATTAAGTGGAGCCTGTTTTGCCAGTGATGGTCACTAGTGAGTGATCTCTCCCTGCCCTTATCTTGACCCATGAGCCTTTCATTATACTTTCTCTCCTTTGCCCAGCTGAGGAGGGCAGTGATAAAGCAGCTTTGGTGGGCACCTGGTGCCTGGCCAAGGTCAACCCACCACAAATCTTTTGTCACGTTCAGGAACATAATTTTTAAAATATTCTTTAATAAAATTTGCTATTGGCAACTGTTGTTTTCCTGGCTTATTATAAGTGCCTTTAAAATGTTTCCATTAATTAAGGCTGCTTTTATGGACTACATCCATTTAGTAAAATTGCAGAAAGAAGTGCTGCCGACACATCTGCCATTGACTTCTGTTTGCCTGAGCATTTTATACCCCCGTGAATAGCACAGTGGGGAGAGAAAGCCTGCGAAAGAGAATGATAGAAAGTGGTGAATTCTGTCCAGCAAAACATGGAGGTCAGGAGAGACTTAGCTGATTACATACGCATGTTTTCCAGGATTTCATGAGGAGAGTGGAAAGTTGGTTAAACTCTGGTTACAACAGAATAGCTCTCTTAAAACATACATGAAATACTCAGAAAATAAAAATGCATAAAATGTCAGTTTGAATATATGAGATTGTGTTTTGTGGGATCAGGCAGGAAGGAGGTTGATCTGATCATCTCTGTATTAACTTACTGAGGTTTTTATACACCCTCAGCTGACAGCATTACTAGCCAGATTATAATTATAATTACCTTGGCTTCATCTCAGTGTTTATCTGCCATGACACCCACCCAGCCACCTGCCTGCTATTAATTCATTCAACACTAACTTCATCTTTTTTTCCTTTTATCTTATTTTTTCCTGTTATCCTTACTTTAAAAAATGTGTCCGTTATTAGAAACAAACTAACACAATATTTGTTTGTCCATGACATCATGTATTCCTTTGTTTAAAAAAAGAGAAAAAAAGGATCCAGAATTCTTCAGATTATAAAAATAACCTGTTTGTATTTTATACTGAAAACTGGAAAGATCTGGCATTTGACTCAAAAACTCAGAACAGCTGATAATCTTCTTTAAATTGAATCTTTTTTTTCATCCATAATACTGCCAGATATTCAAATAAGAGGAAATTCATGACAAAGGGCAATAAGCACGATACACAGTTGGCTTGTAGGATTCCACTGTGGGTGCAGTTCTGTATGAGTGCTGGATATTTGTTGCTGTTGTTGCTCCTGAGGTGTTGAAGTTTTTTATTTGTTCTGACAGAAATTTGAACGTCCAACTCTCCTGTAAAATGATGCTTAAAAAAAATTAGAAAAACAGTAAAACTTGAAAGAACAGCCATGCCCACAGTGCTTAAAGCCTTGGAAAGATTTAACACTGTGTTCTGCTATGCTGTTTATGGGACAGAAAGCACTTCTCAGTATGCCAGGAACTGTGAACTGGTGCTGTTGTGTGGATGTCCTTTTGGATGTTTGGTGAGAGGTAGATTGAAGAACACACTTTAATGTGTCAGAGGAAGCTAATTATAATAATGACTTGGGGTCAGGTAAGTGCTTCACTATTTATCTGACCCAACCACTGTTTATTGTACTCCTTGTGTCAACACATTTCTACAGAGTGAAAATTAGCAACTAATTAATTTAATTTCAGGAGCTAATGCCACTGTAAAGAAAAAAAAGCAAGGTTTATATTGAATAGTGATGTTTCTAGAAGAGAGCATTATAAACATTGAACTGAAGGGTCTTTAAAAGCAGCTTTGAACTGAATAATGTAAAGGTCTGATTCTGCGATCATTCATCAAGCATCAGTTCATCAAACTGTGCTTAAGTATCTGGTCAAGTCTTGTTCAAATCAAAAGCACCTGTTTAAATGCTTTCTGCACTGGGGTCTTAGACGCTGCTCAAGCAGCATTTCTGACTTTGCTGAGCCTGTTTCCCTGGGGAAATGTGTCAGGGTGAAGGCCTAATTGCCTGTATTCCTCTCTCATCTGTTGATGCTTGTTTTTCCAGTGGCATTTCTGCTCTCTGTCAGTTAAAAGTTTGGAAATGTCAGAATCTAAGACACTACTCAGACCTCTGTACAGATTTTGGGGGCACAGTTCAAGCAAGCAAGTGAAGGAAGGGAATTTTCTGAGGGTGTATTAATGCTTATTATATTTTTCAGCTTCCCAAATTAGGCAAGCTGCTCTTTAGCATTGGTTCCTGATGTGTTTCAGTCAATACATTCTTCCCTTAGCATAACCCACAAAGACCCAGCAACATCTTAAGTAAATGGAGACAATAATTTGCATTTTTACAGTCATTTTAATGTGAACTGCTTTAGTGTGAAGCATTTTAAGTGCTTTAGGACCCACTGGAGCTGGAGATTTTCCCATCTTTCCTTCTTTCTATCTTTTTTTCTCATATTGCCTTTCCCATCTTTCCTCTGCTCTATCCTTGTATTCTTAGATGAGGTTAGTACTGGAGAATCTTAGGCACACTTTGCCCAGGTTCTGGACGATTTCTTTGCTTTCACTCCAAGCTATATGGGACAATGAAATCTCCTCTTCCCCTGAAGGCCATAAGAGAGGCCCAGTGTGTCCCAGCTGGATTCCCATTCTTAGTGAGTGAAGGTCCAGGGCTCCAGAACACACTGCAGGCTACAGCTGCTGAGCAGTTTTCTACAGTTGAAGTAGCCAGCACCAGGAGATGCAAAAAGTCTGTGGCAGAGCTTAGAAAACAACCCAGATGTCTTAGCTGTTCTTCCTAGACATTAAACAGCTTTCACTCTCAATGGGCAATCAATGATTGCTGGGATTTTTATATTACTTTTTAAAATTCTGGACCACTGCATTCAGGAATCATTATTTTTAGACTTACTTTTCCTAATGATAAATTCAGAAAATATTTTAATAGTTGTAATTATCAGAACACAGCTATCAGTCTAAAATTTTATTCAGCCCTGTGCTGATTTGGCACTGTGGCTGGCCTGGCTCTGTCTTCAAAGTCATCTTTTGTGTCAGATAGCAACTGCTACAAGGGAAGTATGTGCAGCTACAGCTTTCACCAAGGCACTGACAGCTCTGAGGCTGGGGACCAAGAGGGCAATGCATAGGTCTTATGATCTTCCTCATCTCGTTGAAAAAGGTCACAGAAGTCATCAGATTGACTGCAGAACATTCCCTCTGAGCAATGCACCTTTTGTACTGCAGAGATGCTGCTATTTTTGAAGCCGTGGTCCATGTGGAACACAAATCTTTCTTTAGCATGTATATCACTGCATCACAAATGTCCTCAGGGGACAGGGAGCGGCTTCCTGTTCAGTGCAGTATTTCAACAAAATATTCTAAATTAGAGTAACGTAAAATAGGCAAGAAAATCCACTGCTTGATTTTGTTTCTTCTTTCTGAAAGCAAGTCAAGGAGGAGAGGCATGGAGATCTTTGTTTGTGGTCAGCAAATGTATTTTTTCCTTATAAAGAGGTAATAATAAGAAAAAGATTGATATAATGGAAACCTTTGGATTCTTTCTACATTTCAAAGATCATCAGGTTAAAATGGGCTGGGGAAGATGGTGCTGTAGGGACAGCTTTGAAGGTGTCCCACGTCTCTGCTTTTACTCCATGAGCCTTGTACAAAATCTATATTGTAAAAAGATGACTCTGTGCAAAGTATGAAGGATTTCATGCAGTATATAATACCCTTGTTCAAGAAGTATCTGCAAAAGGGTCACCTGCCTAACAGACAAATATTCCATTTTATACTTTATAGGGATAGAAAATGGCCCTTCATTTCACATATGGATGGGAGTTACAAATGGAAAAGCTGCTAAAATATGTGCAGTCAGATGCATCCAAGAGTATTTTCTTCTGCAGTGTCAGAAAACAGTGAAATATTGATTTTTAAATCACAAATATTTTCCTGTTCACCTGTGCCCTTTGGAAACACTTAATGAGTAGATCAACCCTCATCCTCTATGGGCATTTTCTGTGTCTTACTGTAGGTTTGCTAGCAAATATCCCTGCCAAAAACAGGTTTTCTGTCTTCAGACACTGGCCCTGACCCCTGGCTGATGCAAAAATCTCAGTCCTGCTAATCCCCTGCACTGCACCTGAAGGAGAGGAGTGAGCTTCCTGGAGGCCTGATCCTGCAATGACATCACATAATAGTCACGAGCAACCATCAAAAATGACTATTTAGTTCAGTCTCTTGTTCACTGAATGAACACCATGAAGACTCAATAAGGCTGAGCTTTGTTACTAGGCTTGTTTGATCATCAATATGTGAATACTCAGAGGTGTGAATAAACCCAATATGGGAGGAAAAAACCTCACCAAACAAATTATATTTAATGCCTAAAACATGCTTGCTGTTTTTTAGATACAGCACTATGAACTTTCTTTACAGGATTTAAAATCCATTTAACATTTGATGTCTATTTCCATAAAAACCAGAAGAAAAGCCCTCAAACTTTTTCTGATTTCTGTGGCTTTTCTAAAGGATCTAAATTTTATTTATGAGTAGGTCACTTTATCAGTCAATTTTTCATTAATAATATAATTTTTACTGCCACTTTTTTGTATTGTGAGCTTCTGGAAAGCATGGACTTTTTTTTGTCATGGTATTGGAAGACATATGAGATACACAGTCGAGTATGAACCTTCAGGCATGACTAGAACAGAAAGAAATAATAGTAAATTATTTTCAGCCATTTTTTTAGGCTGTGGGAAAATGTGCAGGAAAAAAATCATGCTAAACTGACGTGCTAAAGCACTGGAAATTGACCCAGACAAAGTTCTCAAAATCAAGATAAGCCAAGGCTGTTGCTGGTTACTTCTTAATTAACTAACTGAAGCATACACAGCCAATAAAATCTAACTTTTGCAAGGCAAATAACCCTGGACTTTTATGAATGTCAATAAAATGAATGTTGTCTGGAAGATATTCATTAACCAAGGGAAGATGTCTGTAGAGGCTATGGTCCAGAAAGTTGGTAGATTTAATGACACAGGCACAGAAGATTGTGTAATAAAGTGAGTGGAGCCGGTAAAAGGAAAGAACTAGCATTTCTTCAGTGTGAATATGTTTCATTAAACCAGCAGTAAATTGCGTGGACTTTTATTGTTTCTGGTCTACATTAGCCAAGGTCTGTCTAATGTTAGTGGATCTACCCATTCATTTTCAGAACAGTAAGACTGGTTTACTGTTCCTCACAAGACGGAGGGTAGATGACTAAAATATAGTTGGTTGCCTACTGTGCGTGTGGGAAAGTGAAGAAAAGCATTTGTGAAACAGTAAAATCTCACGTATGTCTAATATCCCTTTCCTCCTGTTTGTAATTACATGGTTAAACAAAAAAATAGAAACACTTACTTTTTCAGATGTGGTTTATTCCTACCCTGACAGTGTTCTCCATGCAGTTTGGAAACATCTTCATACTGTGACAGGTTGAGGGAAGGAAGGAAGGAAGGAAGGAAGGAAGGAAGGAAGGAAGGAAGGAAGGAAGGAAGGAAGGAAGGTAGTTTCTGGACAATGAAAAGGATCAGCATAAGGAGAAAAATGACAGCGTGGTCAAGAGCAACATTATGTGTGTACACTCTGGTGTCAATTCAGAGCCACGTGTGGCCCTGCTCTTTGTCAAACTGTGAGGGGGCTGGTGACCTCCCCAGTACTGGCTGCCTTTTAGAAACCCCCATGGTGTCCTGAAGCAATGTGATGACTAAAGCTATTTCTCCAGGGTGTAGCTGCTTTGTGATTTGATAGCTCATCAGGTGATACATGATGACCATGTGACTCAATATGTTCCAGTGGCTATGTGCGTATTGTGCCAGAATAATGGTTATATCTGGCTTTTTTTGCTTATTCTTGCCCAAAGACCTCCTTGTTCTTTGCAGAGGGTGCAACATTTTAACTTCCTTTTCCAGTTTTATTGTAAGGTAAGCCAGTAGCAGAGCCAGGACGAGAACCAACATCTCATGAAATTCATCACTACCACCTTCAGTGTCTCTTATTGCTTCCCAGTTGTTGGCTGAGGTGCTGGTCCATGCTTCCTTGTATGGACCAAGTAATTTTTTAGATCAAAAAATGTCTGGATCCTGGAGTCTTCAATACTTAGTTACCTGGTACCTCATGTGTCATGGAAAAAAGATAGTTTGGCATACCATCATGTAACCATCCATTTTGTCTCCCAGTAAAATGAAAAAAGGCTGGAAAAAGCCCAGGAAGATCAAGTAAATTCAAAATATGGGTTAGTGATCATGAATAGATGTGATATGCTTAGTGTTTTGGCTTACATCTTTGTATCTTTAGATAAAAAGATCCCATAATAAATATGCACCTAAAAGGCATTTAGATACCGGGATAGTAGAGAAAACAATGAAAATTAATTGTTTCTAATTAACTAATTAATTTAATCTAATTTTTTTTTTAAGTCTCCCCAATCTATTTTACCTTCTCTAGTAAATGGACAATATCTGGCAGAATTTGGGAACTATGAAGAAACTAAAAGTACATTCTGCACTGGATGACAAAAGGCTTGTATGAATTTTCAGCTGAAATGTGCAGAGCTATGGAACAGTTTAATGAATGTTAAAATTTTTCCTTGGTTCTTATCTGGAAAGTTTTGTGTCTAGGCTGTAAAACAATAATTTAAAATCATACATTATCCTTTTGATGGCAAAGTGGGAACTAGTTCACCTTAAGCTTTGCATCACAGGATCAGTAAAGTTATGCATCCAAAAAAAAAGGAGAAAACAGTAACACTTACATCAGTACTGAAAATCTGTGTTTGGCTATTTCTCTTTTACAACTCCACAGCTGTTCTACTACCTGCAATTGGAGTGCCAAGATGAATACTTGTTTTAATCAGGGTGGGTAAACATTGATGGCAATTGTATAATATTCTGAAAGAGCAGAGAGAATGTTTTTACTATAGTAGGTCAGATTTAGGATCTGCTACTGAAATTGTACTGTGCACGTGAGTAACTGCTCTTTTGGTGTGACTCAGTTGCTAATTGTTTAGCTCTGATAACCCTAATATTTACAGTTTCAAAGCCTTTCTGGAATCTGTTATTTTTACACTGGCACATACAAAACTTCTTGAATAAATCTTGACTGCAGGCATGAGATGCTCTTCAGACTGTCTACAGTGGTGTCCAGTTTGAGTGTGGCTGCTGTTTCCCCATGAGTGAACAGACTCTCAGGATGTGACAGCATTAAGCAATGATGCCTCACCAAACCCTTTAAAAGTCGATGCTCTAGATGCTCTGGCATTTGAAATTCTTCTACAGGTTACCTGAATATGGTCACATTTCCTTCCGTGATACAAATGGAAATGAGCCTACATCAGAACTGTGGTTTTGGAACTGTCATATTTGAAAAAATTTATTGAAAATACTCTAAAAATATGGCTGACTATATTTTGACATGAAGAACTAAAATCATAGAAACCTCTTGCTCAGTTTTCTCCGATCATTTCTCCAAGCCACTGATTCAAGAAGAAAAGATTATCTGTCCTTCACTCTTCTCAGACTCTAAGGAATTCATATTATTAGTTAATAGCTGAAGCACCAGTGCAAATGTGAGTTGTGTCCCTGCATCTATTAGGATATAAATACCCGTCCTTTGCCTCTCCTAGGCGTCACTCTATTTTAAAAGAGGCAATGGTAAATTTAACATCCAAGCTGTCATGAGTGAAAGACTAAACACAGATGAAGAAATGTCTTCCAGTTCTGCTTTCTTAAAGTTAAATTTTCTGATATTTTTTGTGATGAAGCTGAAAATGAAATAATTGCACCTCTGCCATTGGAATAGAAGCCACACTAGAGCAAGACACAGCTCACTGATGTGATGACTACACAAGCAACTCTATTTCTTCTTGGTTTAGCCTCTTCATCTTAAGCTGGAGGCAAAAAAGCAATCATAGAATACTTGCAGAAAATTAAAACAGCTTCCAAATTAATTGTTGGTCAGATAAATGGAGTATCACTTAGCCCAGATTGTGTTTGTCTAAAAGATCCCACTAACAGTCATAGGTGAGGTTTCCAGTGGTATATCTTCAGCATTTTGAGCCTACTTTACCTTCTTTGAAAGGTGAGATATTTTGGATGATAATGTTATTTCTTATTTAAGCAAAAAGAATCCTATTCTGTACTTTTAAACCTTTGCTTCTTAGTGAAACTCTTGAATGCATATTGATTCTCTTGCTTTTCTCAGAGCCAAGGTGTTCTTGTTCCCTGAACCTGAAACAATAGTTTACTAACCATGATGGTCTCAGGAATCTAAACTGAAATGGGTATTTAAAGAGAGGTATGTATCTTTTATCAGATCAGTAGTGTCTTAGGCCATGTCTGGAACTTTTGCCTGTTGCAACTTTGCACCCCAGTTCAGGATGTATCTAGATTCTTTGGGTGCTGCTGTGATTTCAGTGTGGTACAGAGACTGAAGGGCTCTTCATTTAACCACTTTATTTTAAGGCAAAAAGCTCTGCAAGCTCTTCAGGGCTGTCCTGCCAATTGGCATTACCTTTTCCTTTTTCTATACCTTTCCTATAGCACAGATGATCTCCTCAGACCCCAGTGCTGACACCACTAAATTTTTGGTGGCATACATAGCCACTTTCTTATTCTTTATTACAGAACATGTAAGCATTATCTCTGTTGTTTTCCAAACTATTTTAAGAATTACTATAAGCATTGTGAGAATTCAGCATTATTTTTTGATCCAGGACTGATGACAGTTATTTCTGTACAATTTTATACAAGAAACTCAGATCACAATTTTACATTGACCACCATGTGCCTCTTTAATGATCCACATTTAGTTTGCCTAAGGTAACTACTTGTAACTAATAAATATCACTAACCTGTCAGTCCTTAGAAGTTTTGTCTCCATAACTGGTCAATTAGTTTCTTGATAAGAAAATCTAAATGCTTTTCATTTTTTAAAAAATATCAATACAATAAAAACTTTTTACCTTTTCAGATGATGTAGCCATCACCTATTAGCAAATATATTATCCTTCAAAACCCGAAGAACTATGCTTCAGTTATCAAGACACATTTAAAAATAATTGGGACTGAAATGTCCTCCTTAGTTCACACCTTTAGGGATACATCTGCAGCTTGACCTCACCATGTCTTTTTCTATATTGAGTTAGTTTTGATGTTTTAATAGGCACAATATTACAACTTCACACTGTGGCATAATATTTTGCCTTCAATTTCATACACATAGGCAACACAAGGGACTGTTTATTATCTTCCATGTGTAAGAACAAGTGCAACATAAGATAAAGCTGAAAGCAAAAGGCTTAGGTAGTAAAACATGTTTTCTCCCTTCTGTTTTTATCCCGATGAAGATACAGGAAAAATATAAAAGTTGTTTGTTTGTTATGTTTCCAAGCTGCCAATATGTAGAGAAAAAAATAAATAAATCAAATTTCTGAGAGGCACAGAAAGAGAGAGCTCTGAGGCAAACTTTGGCTTCCCAGAGTATTTAAAAAATTTTCCTCTTGCCAGACCCGAAATAAAATTCAATCTCTATGTCCAAGAAAATAAACAGTTTAGTTGACTTGCTAGGTATCAGGGCTTGTCTTGGAGATTTTATGAGATTCATGTAGATGAAATTCAGGGTTTTTTTATTTTTACCATAGATTCTGTATTGAAACAATACAGTTGTGGGAGAAAGGTAACATCACATTTTTAACTTATGACATCTGATTACATGAGCTGTTCTAGTGATGCCTGAGGAAGCAAGCTTGAACAAGAATGTTTCATGTCTTTCATCCCCTGGGGTCTTGATTGGTGCTATTTCCTGTCTTCCAGTCCCTTCCCAAATAGCCTTTCCTTCCAAATAACGGCCAGAAAAAATTCCAGTCCAAATGAAACTGCCTAAATATGTGTGATTTGTGTGAGTACCTGGGGGATGCGATGGAGCAGTGGAGATGAGGTGAATCTGATTGTCACCTGCATGAGAAATAGTCCCAACACTACCATGATGGATGACTTGGCCATCTATTGCCCAGCTGTACCCATAGCAGGAACCCTAGTTTTGGCGATAGTAAGCTGTGTTTATGTGTCCCTTTGTGGCAGTTTGTGCTGGGAAGGGACGTGCTGTTGACTTGGAGTGGTAGTAGGATCTCCACTGCAGTTTGATGGAGCCCACTCAGCTCCAGTTGTCTGACCCTGTAATGCAGCATGGCTCAGGAACCTTCCAGATGGCCATCCCAATCCTCTTTTCCTCAACTAATATCCTAGTAAGGCCATAATTGTACTCACTCTGTTTTAAAACTCAGTTTTGAGGAGGTATTCCTGGTTCTATCTCAAAGTCTCATAAATTAAATTGAAATCAGTCACATTTATGACTGGTTGTTAAAAAGCTGTAAGTGTTATGAATTTATGACACTGTGCTCATGTTCAGCTGTTCACTGCTTCTGCTTCTAGGTCTTTTTGTCCTATGTGGGATAAAATTTATATTTGTGGGTGAGATCATTATAAATCTTTTATGTACCACAAGTGCAATTTTAAATGTTTGCAGGCATGCAGAAATGTGCCCATGAGATATCAACCATATTTCATGGGTTATTGCTTCATAGAGCTGACAAAAAAAGAGCTTTGCAACTAGTATACACTCACACACCCTCTTGAGTTTACATGTTTGACCTTTAAAAGCTGGTAAGCAGCATGAAATGTGCAACTTAGGAAATAAAACGCTACATGGTTCATATTGTACCTGGATGACAGTTTGCCGCGTTAATTTTCTTTCTTTAGCAAAAAACCACCTTTCTGAGAAGACTTGCCCATGCCTAATCCTTCAAGGCTTCTTGCTGATCCCAGTAACCATTGAACAGCTTTCTCAGGAGCGAGTGTAGCTTGTGTACACCTTTGCATAAATCAGGGATGAAAGAGAGGCCAGCAATGATGAATGCATGGCTCACACTTGATGCAAGCCTATTGCTGAGATCAGTAGCCTTCAATCTGAGCTTCCCTTCACAGTTCTTATAGATTATGCATTCAAAGGCACAGAGGAATATAGTTTTCAAAAAAAGATTTTTTTGAGGTGGAAAGATGGATGGGATGGATGTGTGGCCTGTTAATAGACGACACACTGTGAGCTAGGTTTTCAGTGTGACCTTAATTTAAAAGAGCATGTAGGAAAAATATGCTTTAATAGAAAGCACAGTGTGTTGGGAGCTGGGAAGCCTGGAGTTTCCTAACTTTGTAGCAGGACTACCAGGACAAATCACTTCTCTGTGGCTTACCTAGGCATCTGTTTACCAGGGGAAAAGAGGTTGGAGGGGTTTTCTCTCCTCGCCCAGTTGTCAATTACCCGTCGCATACTCTGGCAGGTGTGGGCACTTTTCTGCTTCTTGGCCTCTGTCCCAGCCTGCTACCATTTTCCATGCTGAGCAGAGCTGGGGAGAGCCATCCTGTAACAGGAATCTCCACAGTGCTGGGAACATGCCTCTGAAACGTGATTCAGTGTGAGCATCTATAGAATGCATCTACATTGGCTTCATCCTATTACTCACCTCACTTGCTCATTTTGGACAAAAAAGCTGCTTGAGACTGAGACTGTCCCTCACTGTATGTTACTGCTTTAGATACCCATTTTAATTATAAAAAGTGAAGATAAGTTTTCAAGATCTTTGTGATATGACTGTGATGAATTGGGAATGGTAAAGTGTCATCTAACTCTAGGGAATATTTTTTCATGCTTCACCTATGAATTTCCTTTATATTTTATTGGATATTTGGTAATTCACTTATTGCTTTCCTTTGTTTAACAATCTATGCAATCTCTTCAGCTTTCATGATCATTTTACCTCAGGCTTTATATGTTGTATTAGAGAGATTAAGAAACACACATACCATTGTCTCTGTCCCCTGATTTAGGGAAATGAATTTTGTTGAAGAGATGTCAAGAGGGCAGTGAGATTAATATTCCATCAATAACTCCATCAATATTAGCACAAATGTGCTTATAAATGTTTCAATGCACATGTGCATGCTTTGAACATATTAAGAGCACAACATAACTACTGAATATTCAGGAAGTAGAAAGTAATTGCATCCATGATTTCTACTTTAACAAATAGGCACAACCTTTTTTAATGCAACATTCATTCAACTTCATAGTATGCATCAAAATACATTTGGATTGTTTATGATTGATGTGGTCATCCTCTTACGGTTCCTGCGGGCTCAATAGAAATAGAAATGTAGGGCAGGAGTCTCCATTATTGTGCAGCTGCTCTTCTCTGCACTGTCAGCATAAACTCACACGAAAGCTGGAGGATCTGGCTCAGCATAAATGTAATTCTGAGATGATGAGCTGCTGTGGGGCACCTACAATTCTATTCCTTAGTGTTGTTGAGATAACATCAAAGGGGTGGTTGTCCAAAGGGAGAAGGCAATGGGGGAGGCAATGTAGTGTTTCATTCACACTCGTTCATGTTGACTATTGGTTGTGATTTTGGTTTACAGAGTGTTATGGCCAAGCAGTAACTGGAGCAGCTTCTGAGCATTTCTGAGAGAATGGAAAGCAAATGGCCCTTTCACACAGCAGTACCAAGTTAAACAAGACTCAGATGTAGCCAGTCTGTAGGTGAGGTTAAGATGCTTTGAGGCCATAGCTCCATGTTCTAAAAAGCAGATAGGTTTCTGAAGGCTCATATTACTTTTCAGTAATATCTAGTATTACTTTCCAATAGGGTTCATGACTGCAGGCACACATTTCTGAAAAATACAGATAAAGTTATACCTGATTTCTGGAAGTGACCTAGGAGCCTGATTCTCTCTTTTTGGTGAAGCTTAGGCTCTTATTTTCTTTCTTTTCAAAGCAGGGCTTATCTGTGGAACTTAGACTGCTAATGAGCTTAGGAGGTTGTGAAACAGTTGACCTCCAGACTGAAAAATGTTTGTATCTTTCTGTAGCTGTGATACATGCTGTCTGTAAATGTCCAGATCCCAGGATCTGTTCACTTTCTGTTTTGTAAGTATATGTATTAGATAAAAAATAAATACTAGATCTATTTTGAAGTCAAGGAGAAAAGAAGTAGTGTTGCAATACTTCAATGGAAGAAGTCTGTGTGATATTATTGGTTGTACCTTTCACTAATGTAAATGTGTCCAAGGGAAATGGATATTGAAGAGTTTTTTGTGCTCCATGACTTTGAATATTTTGCATTAATTAGTTTTGTCTCTTCATAGTTCTTGTCCTCAGTAGAACCTGAATCCTTAACTAAAAAGTAATTAGGCTTTTAATGTGACTGTAAAGATTTAAACAAACACGCAGGCAACCACTGCTTTCCTTAATCAGACTAACTCCTTTCTTTCCCCCTATTTTATGTAGTCTTTTAATCCTCCCAACACTCTCTAAGACAAGCTAACTACTCTCTCTGTGTACCTGAGGGATTGTGCAATGCAGACAGAGTTTGCTGCAGCTTTCTTTCACTTCTGAAAAAAATCACAATCCACTTAATCTGACAAGTGAAACCTTTGATTACATGTTACCTACACAATACTGCTTCTTTTCATGTTAAGGCAGGGAAGGAAATAAATGCAGAAATGTGTCTGCTAAATTTCCAAGTTAGCAATCTGTTGAAGGAGACCATGATCCTGACAGGTGCAAATGCTGGACTCTCGGGCTTAGGGAGTCTCATGAGCCTCTCAGAGGTTTTTGCCCTCACTGATCCAAAATAAACTTCAGTACCTAGGAAAAATCAAAGCAAGCAAAATGTTTCATGTAGCACAATCTGGTACAGAGCAAAGAAGAGGGAGAGAGAAAGTCCATAATTTAACAATTTGTGCAATGATCGTCATGGACACAAATCCCCGTGCTGTTGCCTTCCTTTACCTGAGGGATAATTGCAGGTTTTGGTTCTTGACTAGCTTTTGAGGTTTGTACCACTGTACATCTCTCACAGTTAAAAAGAATACACTGCAAAATGGATACAATATGCATACAGTTATATCACATGTGGTGCAGCCTATCTGACAAATTACTCTGTGCACATCTCTTCAGGTGCTAGTAGAAGCTTGGAACTTTAGCTAACAGTGGACTAAAAAAGAAAGATAAAAACCCAACTCAACACTGTTTTGCTGTTTACCTTTAAAGTATAATCGCTGATCAGCATCTTCTCCCTAAAAAATGTGCTTTCACCACAATCCTCAGCCTCAGCCATCAGGTTTCAGCCATGGTACCACAGAGACATGAATATGAGCTTGTAGAATCATTGTGTTTACCGATAACAACAGCAGCAGCAACAACAACAACAATAATAATAACAGAAATAGCCTGCTCCTCTGAAGGGGCTTCTGAGATACTAGTCCAGTCCAGTGCATATCCAAAATTAGCTGGGAGATAGATGTATAATGCTCCTTGCCACATGTATTTGTGTGTACATATACTCATATAAAAATTGCCTTAGTTTGTCACACATAAATACATAAATATCTCTTTCTCTCTCTTTCTCTACCTATCTGTATGACCTTTTTATTCAAAAGTAAAAAATATAATGGGGCCAACATACAACACAGAAATAGACCATCTTCCTGTATCAAGTAGAATAAATTAGTGCTGAATGCCTAGGTTAATGTTCACTGTGAACTGAGGCCTGCACAGCTGGGATTCTCCGTGCTGTTTGATCTGCCCTTTCAAGCTCTGATGATCCCAGTGAATTGCATTTAATGGACACAGGGCTGAAGTACAAAAAAATGAGAGGCTTTGTTATAAAACAATAGAGACAACTTAGCTCACATGCACACCTGTTCTTTGTACTTCATGAAAGACTGTCCTGATGTGGGGGAAAAGATTTCACGAAGCACTCCCCTGGCATTGTTTGCTTGAACTTCAGAAGTGCAACAGCCATTTTGGGGTAATCGGATTTACAGTCGCTACAGCCATGGATGAATTTTATGGGAGGCATTTGTGCTCAGCTAGTCACATCAGAACAGGATGTGACACACCTGCACACTACACTAGTATAAAGAAAACTACTCTGAACACTTATTAGCTAGACATGTCCAAGTTAAACCAATTGATTTCACCCATGCAGGCTACTAAAGGCTTATGCAACAGCAGACAAACATTTCCTGTCCTGCAAGATAGCACTCAAAATTTACCCCAGCTGAAAAATGGGAATTTTATATTGGTGTTTTTTTGACACTATCCAGGTATAGGGGGAGGTGCAAACGGAAAAGTATAACCTTTAATTTCTTTGAGGATTTTAGTTGATTTTGTTAGATGTTTGTTTCCAAATAAGCATGACAATTCTTGGTTTCCACTGAAATGATTGAATGCAATTTTTGTCTTCTTAATCTTAGATTTCTATATTATTAATCTATTATTCACTAAATTTGTCTGTGTGCCCAAGATTGCTCTTGAGATCCAGTTGCTGGGTCTGGTCTTTAAATTCTGATAATAAAAATGGTCCTTGGCAAATCACTATGATCCTAAAATCAACATGGTGCTATATAAATCTGAAAAGACAAAAGACATGTAGTTATTAGAAAACAGTCATCATCTGACTCATGCGTATTCAGTTATAATATAGAAATAACATGGATTGTCTTCCCCATTTTGCACATAATCCAGATAACAACATTTAGTCTGAAAATAATAATCTGAAGACTTTAGACCTAAACTAGATGTGTATTTTCTCTGTATACAGAAAGCCAGGAAAATGTGCAGTGGAAGTATAGACAAATTTATGCTGCTCTGCTGATTGCATAGAGAACAAGCCTCTAACATGTACCTGAAAGGGGAACAGTAAAGTCTACATGTATCCCTGTATCACATATATTGATTTTACTATGACTGTGTGTGGAATTGTGTAAACCTCTCTGAAGGATGTTTCCTGTCACAGCAAGCTTGAATTGCACATAGAATTGCAGAATGGTTTGGGTTGGAAGGGTCTTTAAACAACATCTAGTTCCAAGCTCCTGCCATGGGTAGGGAACCTTTCACTAGACCAGGTTGCTCAGAGCTCTATCAATCCTCATCTTGAAAACTTCCAAGGATGTGGAGTTCACAACCTTTCTGGACAACCTGTTCCAATACTTCACCACCTTCACAGTAAATAAATTTTACACAACATCTAGTTTAAACTTACTCTCCTTCAGCTTAAGGCCACTCTCCCTTCAGTTAGTTGAGGAGAGTTTTGCAGACTGGCTAATAAAAAAGGCACTTTTTTCTTTAATATTTTCCATGTGATAAACAATGTTGGAGTACTTGAGTGATAGTATATACTGGTGATCTCTGTGGCTAGGAGGTGTGTGACAGCATTATATAAAAATTTCTGCAGGACAACAGGTCTTCATTTGTGTATTTTAAGCCTATGATTGGCCATCATGACAATCCAATTTGACCTTTGGTATATTTTCTCCTTTTTCCTGACCTTGCTCCTAAATTTACCTGAATTAGTTCCTGCTTCAAATCTATGACTTATGGCTACGTTGAAATATTAGATAAATCCCTGTGTGAGAAGCCTGAGAGGTGGCTGCAATGAGATCTTTCTCAGAGAGTCCAAAAGTGGAGTTTTCTAGCTACTCTTCATAATTATTCACCTGATAGTTTCCACTGTAGGATAGTTTCCACTGACAATAAGGGATAGTGCTTTTAAACTTTGCATTTCAGATCCTTAAAAACCACTCTAAATAGCACCAGGGTACTTTACCTCTCCTTAAAGGAAGGACTACATCACTCTAAATGATGCAGTGTTTTTTCTGGGAAACTAATAGGAAACATGCTTGGAAAATAGTCAGCAAAGGTGAAATGACAATACAGAATCATAGGTTAAAAGCAATTAGCTCAGCTACTTGCTAGGAAGACAATTTAATTAGATGATTCTGGAGAAAACTTTTCCTTCTTCCTTCTCCCTTCCCTTCCCTTCCCTNCCTTTCCTTTCCTTTCCTTTCCTTTCCTTTCCTTTCCTTTCCTTTCCTTTCCTTTCCTTTCCTTTCCTTTCCTTTCCTTTCCTTTCCTTTCCTTTCCTTTCCTTTCCTTTCCTTTCCTTTCCTTTCCTTTCCTTTCCTTTCCTTTCCTTTCCTTTCCTTTCCTTTCCTTTCCTTTCCTTTCCTTTCCTTTCCTTTCCTTTCCTTTCCTTTCCTTTCCTTTCCTTTCCTTTCCTTTCCCTCTCAAGAACACAAAGCAAAGACTGTCAGTAATAGATAAATGTGTTGCTTTCTATGGTGACTGGTTTTGAGGCAGGTTGAAACTGTCAAGCTGAAAAAATTACAAAGAGGGGGGCTAAGGTTAAAGAAGAGATAGCATTGTTCTCAGTCATATTTTTTCTTGAATTCCAAATGTCTGCATATCGTGGACTTAGGTTGGCCTATTAAATATCTAACTTTCAAATCAGGATTGAGATCCAAATCACTGCTGAATTTATGCTTCACTGAAAGGAAGAGATTAGATACAGATCAGTGATCAGCAGTGTTTGCAGTGGAGAAAATGCAGGTGTGTTTACCTAAGGCATTAATTTATTAATCTTTACCTACTGCTTCCAAATAATCTGCTCTTAAAGGTGATCAGATATGACAATTATGAGAACAATAAGTTGCTCTGGACTGAAGCTTTCTGAGTGATTATCTGTAAGATATTGGTTGCTTAGTAAGGCCAACATGCCTGCTTCAAACCACTGCCTCCCTCAGGCCCCTGAAAGCAATAGAGTGTTTTCTATTGAAAATATTCTGATAAATGTGCAGAATGGTGTGAGAGAGATGTTGCACGTTATCAATAAGCCACTGAGCCAAAAGCTTTGCAAAACATTAAAACTGATTTTTCTCCCTAGGAAATTTCTTTGATTCCACTTGCCATTTCTGTTTTGATGGTCATGTTTAGTGGTATGGTATAAAAATGACTTTTGATGCTAAGAATGGCAGGTGACATGGTAGAGCTCTATTTTTTGCCTTAAGTATCTTGTCTCCTTGTTTACTATAATGGATACACCAAGATGGAGTTTCCTCTAAATTAGAACAGCAATTGTCTGCAGCGGCTGTTGTCGGGCTGGCTTGGGAACCTGCTTGGAGTGCTGAGCACCAGGGCTTTGGGAGGGCACCTCCATGGAAAACACTGGACATTACAGAGGACTGGGAGGTAGGAATGAGGTGGTGCACTTGCAGAGACATGTGCCTTCTTTTATCCCTGCAGAGGTTCCCTAAGAGCTACAGGTGGTGGCAGATTACTCTTCTAATCTGCTCTTATGCTGTAAATAATACTTTCTATGAGAGGGGATGTTTTAATAATACACTATCAGATATATATAAAAGAACAACAACTGGATTGTTTAGTAAAGAACAGAATAATTGTGTCATAAACAGCAGGACTTTTACTACAAATACATGTATCTTTATGTAAAAAAATATGTTAGTTATGCAGAGTTCATTATTAGCATTATCTAATTATAAAAGATGCAAAAGTAGTAATCTGGGTAGGGACCAAAGTACTTTATTATATTTTTAATAAAAGAGGAGACGTAGTCAGCTTGCTGGGAATCACAATAATCTTAGTGTCATTCACATCCCTGTGCAGATTTGTGACCTTCTCTAGTCATTGAGGTGAAGATTTTCAAACACAGATGAAGTGCTTATGTCCATGTTTTAGCATTTAATAAAAGTGGCTTGATTTTCAGAGTGTTTGTGTCTCCCCATCTCCTAATTCCAGTGCAAATCATGATTACTTGCAACTGAGGTGAATTGGCAGCTGGGACTGTAATTGCCCTTCATCCTTCCCACTCAGTGCAACTGCAACTGATGTTAGTGGTGTTCTCTGGATTTACTGAGCAAAATTTCACTCTTGGCTGAGCTCTTCAGACTAATATTTTCAAAGGCATCTACTGGGAGTTAATGTACAGATCTCACTGAAAATCATATTGATAGTTTATTCCCTTCAATTCTTTTAGATAAAAGAGTCTTCATTTGCAGACTTCCATCATCAAAATAGATAGTGAAATTTCTTTTCACCCTGCAAGAAATCTTTATCAGGTCTTACTCAGAACTCAGAGCTGAAATATTCTGAGTGAAGCTGTATTAATGATGACACTATAACTATCTTAGAATCATAGAATGATTTGGGCTGGAAGGGACCTTATAGATCATCTAGTTCCAACCCCCTGCTGTGGGGGTGTAATGTGATTTACTCCTAATCAAGAAAAGAAACACATATTTTAGGCTAAATGCAAAATCATGTATTATGCTAATGCAATTCCACCCAGAAGTGGGAGAAGATTTTTTCCATTACCTCTTAAATTACTATCCCAAAGGAATGAAATTTCATATTTCTCCAGAACTAGGAGATGCCTTATTCTACAAAGAACTTGGCATTTAGGACTGATTTAGGAAAAAAAGATTGGCAGAGGAAGAACTACAAGAACTCTGATTTCATTATGACAGGTGTGGTGCACATGAGACATCTGATGATGATGCCAGTAAAAGTTGCTGCTGCTCAGTCAACATCATGAAGACGAATATCAACTCTCTGGTGTCTGTGGGTAGTGTTCTTCTCATTCTTCCCCTGAACAGAAGACTACTGTTTCCTTATCCCAGAGGGACCTCTAACTTAAGGGTTGAATTTGATGGCCAATAGGGATCAGCTAAATGAGACTGTCCTACATTTACAGATGTGTGACGTCTATGTCCAAGCTGCTGTCACAGGGCAGTTCATGCAGGGTATACCTTGTCAGAAAACTGCTGGTTTGTATGGTCATGCACCATGGTCATGTGAGGTGATTCAAGGTAACTGGCTTTCTAGGAGGCAATGCCATCCTTGTAAAAGGTCTGTAAAATAAGAAAATTTGCTTTGTTTTTTTTACATTGCTTAAAATATAATATACAGCTTTTACACTGTGAATAACATCCTTTAATATATATATTTGGCTTAGCAACTACAATAAATCTGACTCTGGAACATAAGCCTAGAGACCGTCTGTTTCTTTTTGTTGGAAGGACTAACCATGATAGTTCTGTTTCTTTCATAGGATGTTTTTCAGCTTTCTTCACAAAACTTTGCCTTGCCTGTGAAGGGTTTTGTCTGTGTTTGCATCTATCACTGAAGCTTGGAAGTACTTTCACAATATGCCAGCAGTCATTTTCCTTTCAGTTCTGTCCATTTCTAGAAGAAAGAAAGAAAGTTGGCACGCTGTGGAGCTTGAATACAGTATGTTTCCTCTGTCATACTGTTCCAGCAGTCATGCAAAGATCACAGATTTTTTTTTTCCCTCAGATGGCCATAAACCATTTTACATTAGAAGTTTTCAGGTAACTATCTGTCACTAAACCAACATACAAGCAGTATGATTTATCACAGTGAACAGAGCTGGCTCAAAAATATTCATGAGTCGGTGAACATTTAGAGCTTGATCTAAAAATGTTGCATGCAAGAGAAAAAGGAGAGCATTTAATAGAAACTTCAGGCTTTAATCTATCTCGGCTTTACAGACATGCTAGCATATGGATTCACATGTGTCTGCCATGTGGTAGAGTGTGTGCTTCTCAGAATCCAAAGCAAATAACATTTAAAGATTTCTTTTTTAAGGGAAGAAAGGGACAAAACATTCACACACTAATAGCTCGTACAGCTGAAGAGGAAAAAGCTCAGCCTTCTTGATCCATGTGTATGGACGGTGATATCCAAAGCTCCAACTGGGGATGTTTAAATGGGCTCCCATGTACCAGTGCTGAAGAAAGAGAGGTGAGGCCACCTAATTCTTCCCTGTGAAGCCTTTGGGGCAGGAGATTTGGACAGAGAAGGTGAGAGCTGAAAGTCAGTGGGCTGATCCACTAAGGGGAAGAAAAGTGCCTGAAAGGGCCCACTGCTCCAAATGGGAGCTGGGCAAGGGAAGGCGTGCTGCACCAGCTGGAGGGCATGGCTACAGCCCCATGCAGAGTTATCCTAAGCATCCTCTCTGAGACCATGCAGGGCTGAGCTCCGTCAACTGGCTGAGAGTAACTGGCAAATCCCAGTCTGATACATATATAAATATAGCAGTTAGCTCAGAGCAGGTGGACTCTTTGGCTTTCAGAAAGGATGGGCCTGATAGGTCTGGTTGCAGGACAGGTTGTTCTTTATCAAGAATTTATTTAGATCTATTTTTTGTAATGCTTTATTATTTAAATGCTGCTTGTGTATTTTGGAAACAGAAAACAAGAATTCCATACAATTCAGTGCTCTCATATATGACATCAGATATAGAAAATGTACCTCATTTGATTACAGTTCACTATTCAAAAAATTCCAGACAGTATATTTGTTCCAAAACAAATTACCCTTAGGGATTTTTTTAGATTATAATGTTCAGAGTGTTCCTATATAAACAGCAGAAGGGTTATTAAAAATAAATCAGATTCTTAATAATGGAATCACTCCCTTGAGTACAAGAGCTGAATGACATTTGCCAGTTGAAGGATGAAACTTTCTGTCAAGGTGGAGATTCACAAACTTAACAAACCCGGTGAGACTCCTTCCTCCTCTTCCCTTGCAGGAGAGAAACCCTAGTTAGCTGCCAACAGGAGGTGTATTTAAACCCACAATAATGTCAGTGCAATGGTTTGATAGGTGACAACTCCATCAGACCACTCCGGTTGCATGACAGCTGCCTGGGGTCAGCCACACACTGTAGGTATAGATAGAAGCATTCTCCCGGCGGGACCCTGCAGACAGACACATTCTTCAAGTCTTGTGCTATAGTCAGCTCACTTTCAGCAGCTTATATTGTAATCAACTACATTCTGATATTAATATGTTATAGCCCTTCCTCCTCAGGGCTGTGTGTTGCCCTGCCAAAGTCACTTGCTGTAGTCAATCAGACAGACACAGCCTGATAGGTGTGTGAAGGAGACAAAAGTATTACTGGGGGAGAAGCACATACACTGTGGACTGCTGTAGCATTATAACCTCATGATATTACCAGGCCTGTCCTTTAAAATATAATAAGGAGTCAGATGGCATAACCATATGCTGGCATCCATACGTTTTCACTGAAGTCACTTTACTATCAAGGACCATGCTGCCAGTTCCCAGGGGCCTCTTCTCCATCTGATTGCTGGAGTCTCACACTTGATTTGTTGTTTGTCCCTAAGATATACCTCCCTTATTCACCTGCACACTGGTGGCTGTGTAGATGTCACCTAATGAGTAGCTGAGGCCTCTTAAAATTTCTCAGTACTTTTATATTAGCATCCTTCCCCTCTCCCCTGAACCCTGTTCCCCAGGTCTTATTTTAAGTACAGAAACTGTCATTGAAAGAAAGAAGAAAATGGACATTTGCCTTTTCTAGGTAAAACCAAGTGAAAGGCCAGGATGGTGAAGAGCTACAAACTTCTCTGATCTCCAGATTTAATGAATCTATTAGTATGAGGAAATGTGCCAGACTGCAGGGTGCTGACAAGCAGGTATCATTCATTAGGTTGTCTTACTTTATATAGCAAGACATTACTTACAAAAAGCCAAGAGTTTTGGAATTAAGCTGTTCCTTTTTTCCCTTTATGAGTTTATAAATTAGTGGTGGATTGTCTTTCAGACTGGAAGAGTTTTGACAAGCTCATGTCTTCCTGCATAACACTTCACTTGCTCTAGAAGACCCCACAAAAGCCAAATGCCTACCAGTGGCAGCAATTATAACCTTGGTATACATCAGATATTTCCTGTGATGCTGCTGTATTTACACTGGTCTAATATAAGGGTTGGTGGAATGTGGGAAATTTGCTGGAAGTAATATTGCTTCATTTGTCTGTTCCTAATTCACCTCCCACTAATACAGTCAGCTATTCCTGTTTTGTCAACCATTATTTTCTTCTGTGTTGCATTTAGGTCATCACTAGCTTCCTTTGAGATGTCAATAGTACTAACTTGCCTGACCTTGGCTGTACCCTTCAGTAGACAATGCTGTGCACCCTAATTAACTTATTTTATTTATCTTTTTTTAAAGACAAGGAGCTAGCCTACATTTTGTTACTGGTTTAGCACCACATATTTTTTTTATACTATATAAATGCTAATGTATTGAAATTTCAATATATAACATAATTAGTAATTACCATACGTATGATTACTATACATAAGAATTACTGCAACTAAGGAATGATAGTTCTTTGAGTCAGCAATACACCTTTAGGACCTCTATTTGCTTTCACTTCTGTGTCCTCATCTTTGGGACACTATGTCAGATAAGCTGTCTTGTCTATATGGTAACAAGACAAGACCATCATTTTGTGTGATCATTAAAGGCTCCAAAGGTATTTCTTACAGGAGTAGAGGTGAAGTGCTTGCATACTGCCCAAATTCCTGTCCAGGTAGTTGTAGTCTGCTTCTCTAAAATTTATGTAGCTTTAATAAAAGGTTTTATTATTGTATGAAATTTCTGAAGCTGCTGGTTAAGAACTGTTAAACAGTAGATGCATGTAAATAAAGCAGAGCCTTGTGTAGCACATCACTTTTCAGAGGACCTGGAGATTCCATGGGGTTGAAGGGTGTTACCTAATTGTAAGCTCATTGTCACAAATAAAGTAGTCCAAGTCTCCCCTTATTTACACACAGTGTAACCTTTTTTTTTACTATAGCTGCACACTGTGTGAATCAGAGTAGAATCTGTTTCATGGATTCTAATTCTGTTCTGGCTGGACAAACAGATAATGTGCCCAGACAGAATTGTAATTGCATATGAAAGAAGTGCTTTACATATTTTCAAAGTATCATTAAGATGCTTATTTGGGCTGCAGTCTAGGAGCATCTCAGAACGCAACCTCAGTGACATTGCAGCTGTTGTGCTTGGACATTAAAAAGGCAGTCTTTCCTTTCATTGTAATAATTTAAAAATTACCAGTCATGTGCAGACTCTTAGAGCCTGACCCTCAGCCCATGTGAGCCAGGATGGAAGTCAGGGTATGTCTCTCCATTGAAGTGTGCATACTTTGAATCATTCTGTGGATTTTGAGTGCCTGGCCATGCACCCCAGGTAGCGGACTGTTAATTGAAATAACCTGAAATGATTAATATCTGAGACCTGCATTCATGATAGCAAGCAGAGCATACATGGGAAAAGAGGCTTTTTAAAGCCCTTCTATGTAGTGTAATGTTGGAATGCCTTCTCTCAAGTGAAATGAGGCAACTCTTTGGCACTGTTAGCAGCAGGACAACCACCCCCACAGCCTCTTCAACAAACTCACAGACTCTTCAACAGCCCTTTGAATCTACTGGAATAACGTAGTGGTTAATCTGTGATTCATTACAATGTGTGAGTGTGTTGGGGGGGGGTGGGGCTGGCAGGAATAACATCTCTATTTCTGCAAACAGCAATGCTGTGAGTGTTACGTTATGCTCCAAGCAGCATTCCCTTTCACCACATGCTGTATCTGTTGTTAAGTTTTGTCACCTTCCACAACTTTGTCAGCCCTATTTTTGTCACAAAGCGGGGATCCCATTCTGATATTGCTCCAAATCAGTGTGGCACAACTGTTGAACATGGCTGAGAACTGTGCTGTTCCTGGCATTAAAACCCTTGTGGCTGTAAAGGCCCAGGAAAGGTGCTTCATGTTCTATTTTCATGTGTGGGATTCTGCATAAGAGATGTAGTACAGTGCACTGACATTGCTAAATTGTCAAAGAGTTGCTTGGGGTTTATTTTAGCTCACACTGTCTTCAATAGATTTTGTTGTGTGCACTATATAATGAATAGTATTTATAATTTACAACTATATTAATTATATAGACAAATATATTAGAATTTTATGTGGAAAAGTGTATTAGAGGAAGACAATTCACATGATCAAGATGTGAGCCCAGGCATTACCTCACCTCAGATGGCAGGACTGTAACAACAGCCTAGTAGTAACCTCAGTAAATCCTCAGGTTTTTGCAGGAAGATGTCTCATGTACTGCATCACCACCATGTCTCTCACAATATCTCTGTAGGCAAACTCAGGAAGTGTGGACAGCAAGGTGGATTGAGAATTGACTGAACAGCAGATCCCAGAGGATAGTCAGTGGCAGAGGGTCTAGTTGGAGGCCTGTCACTAGTGGTGTCCCCCAAGGTTCAATATTGTTTAACTTACTCATCAATGACCTGGACGAAGGGGCAGAAGCCTCCTTAGCAAGTTCCCTGATGACACAAAGCTGGGAGGAGCAGCCAATACCCCAGAGGGCCGTGCAGCCCTTCAAAAGGACCTCAACAGGTTTGAGAGAGGGGCAGAGAGGAACAGTTTCAAATTCAACAAAGGCAAATGCAGGGTCCTGCACCTGGGGAGGAATAACCCCGGGCAGCAGCACAGGCTGGGGCTGGCCTGCTGGGATGCAGCTCTGTGGAGAAGGACCTGGGGGTCTTGGTGGACAACAATCTGTCCATGAGTTGGCAGTGTGTCCTTTTGGCTTAGCAGGGTGCATTAGGAAGAGCATTTCCAGCAGGCTGATGGAGGGCTCCTCAGTACAGGAAAGACATGGAACTCCTGGACTGGGTCTGGCAGAGGCTACAAACACAATTAAAGGACTGGAGCATCTCTCTTGCAAAGAAAGGCTGAGGGAGCTGAGCCTATTCAGCCTCGAGAAGAGGTGACTGAGAGTGTGTATCATCAATGTATTTATCTGAAGGGAAGTTCTTAAGAGGATGGAGCCAGAGTCCTCTTGGTGGTGCCAAGCAATAGAACAGGAGGCAAAGGGAAGAAACTGATACACAGGAGATTCCACTTCATTTTGAGGAAGAACTTTACTGTGCATGTGACTAAGCACAAGATTGCCCAGAGAGGCTGTGGAGCCTCCCTCACTGGAGATCCTAAAGAATTGTCTGGACACAATTCTGTGCAACGTGTTCTGGGATGACTCCGTTAAAAGCAGGGATGTTGGACCAGATGGCCACTGTGATCCCTTCCAACCTGACACATTCTGTGATTCTGTGATAGATTTAGAGGAATGACCTCTGCTTTACAGTTTTCTTTGCCCCTTACTGTACAGAAAGTACATTCACAAAGGCAGAGCGGATCTGAAGTAATCTCAGCTGTGAGTGGTGAGGTTTTGTCTCCCATAGTGATGCTCAGCAGTAGGTTAGTGGGCAGTGGGTTACTTGTTCTGCAAGAATTAGTAGCCTTTAAAAGAGCCACAGCACACAAACATCTCTGCAAATGACTGAACATAGAGATGACATTCTGGATATAAATATATGCATAGAAGCCTACTGGTATTATGGAAAACGTGTCTGGCATTATTCTAGGACAAGTTCTTCAGAAAGATAAGTGATATTTTAGGTAGTGAACAACAGCACCTACAAAATCATTCCCTTTCTAACTGACCTTCATGCAGCTGGATTTTTTCTGACATATGCATCTGTCTGAATGAATTATTTCAGTGTTTTCTCAAATATTTACTGTGTTCAAGTAGGGATGCGAAAGTACTCATTGTGGGAACTGAAATCTAAGCTTTGCAAGGAAAAAAATGTAGAGAATGTTACTGTAAGAAAAACTAACCTTTCAATTTTTTATTTTGTCATATATATAAGGTTTATTAGGCATCACAGAACAATGCTTAAAGTCCACAGATATTTCATAAGTCACTATGAACATGCTGCTGTGCTAACTGGTTGAAAAAATTTCCACTCTTGCCCATGACATACACAGCATTTTTTCTCTCTTCTTCATTGATTTTCAGTTGAGGAAAGCTCTGTAGGATCTCTCTTAGATCACCCAAGAGCAGTTCAGTCATGGGTATAGAGGTCTACAACTGAGCTGGTTGCTTTAATTTGCTGAGAGCTGATGGGTGAAGCAACTAGGAAATGTGCCCTGATGGACCTTATGTTTGTGAACAGAGAAGGACTAGTGGGTGATGCGATGGTTAGAGGCTACTTGGGGCACAGCAATCACAAAATGATAGAATTTTTGATCCTTGGAGGAGTAAGGAGGAGGATCAGCAGAGCTGCCACCTTGGCAGACTGTGACCTATTCAGGAGCCTGGTTGACAGACCAGTCCTGAAGGGTAAAGGAGTCCAGGAAGACTTTCCTCAAGAAAAGACATTCTTCAAGAAAATCCCACAGGTACCAGAACAGGCCATCCCCATGTGCCAAAAGATGAGTCAGTGGGAAAGAAGATTGGCCTGCCTGAACAGAGAGTTTAAGCTGGAACTCAGGTAAAAAATTTTGACCATTGGAAGAAGGGACAGACAACTCAGGATGACTACAAGGATGTCATGAGTTTATGTAGGGAGAAAATTAGAAGGGCCAAAGCCCAACGAGAACCTAATCTGGTTAATGACATAAAAAAAATCAAAAATGTTTCTGTAAATACATGAGCAACAGATGGAGGGCTAAGGACAATTTCCATGGATTTTGGATGTAGGGGAAAACAAAGTGACAAAGAATAAGGAAAAAGCTGAGGTAATATCGCCTTCTTTGCCTCAGTTTTTAATGTAAGACCATTTGTTCTCAGGGTTAACCAGGCCCATGATCTGGAAGACACTGATGGAGAGCAGAATGAAGCCCCATAACCCAGTGGAAAATAAAAATGGAAATAGCTAACAACCTGCTACACCACTTAGACACACACAGGGTCCAATGGTATCCACCCAATTGTACAGAGGGAGCTGGTGGAAGTGCTCACTTTCAATTATTTGGTCAGCTGGGGACATTGCAATTAACTGGAGCTTAGCAAACGTGATGTCCATCTACAAGAAATGATGGAAGGAGGATATGAGGAACTACAGGCCTGTTAGCCTGACCTAGGTACTGAGGAATGTCATGGAGCAGATCATCCTGAGTGCCATCCTGTGGCATGCACGGGACAACAAGGCGATCAGGCTGCCTTATGAAAGGCAACTCCCCTTGACCAGCCTGATCTATGACAAGGTGATCAGTGGATGAGGAAGAGGCTGTGGATGTTTACGTGGACTTTACTCAAGCCTTCGACACTGTTTCCCAGATCATTTTCCTGGAGAAACTGGCTGCTCAAGGCTCAGATGGGTGCACTGTCCACTGGGTAAAATCTGACTGGACAGCTGGACTCAATGAGAGGTGGTGAATGGAGTCAAAACCAGCTGGTGGCCAGCTGGAAGCAGGTATGATGGTGTTGGTGCCATATATCTCTGTGAGAAGGAATTTGAGCTGCACTCACTGTTGTTAATGGGTAAAAAGGTGGCTGGACACGTTGCCTCTTCCCCGGGGAAGCCCTTCCATGGTTCTCTTCCCTTACAGCAAAGGTGACCATTGCTGCTTTCAGGGCAATACTTAATATTTGACTGCCTAGACATAGTATTGGTCTTTCTGGAGACAACAAAAGGTTTTCTTCTGTAACTAAAAAAAATTTCCATGTGCAAGTAATATCTGATCAATAACATATGTCTGCAGAGGCCTGTTGTTTTTTGTATGGTGTTTCTGCTTACTGATTTAAAGTCAAATTCTGCAACTTTATATCAACACAAGCCCAGTGTCTCCCGGGATTGAGAACAGAGTTTGGCCCTGTCAGAGAGTTCTACCACAAACCATGTAATTCCAGTGTATGTATGATGTGTGACTTGTAACCTTGTTTGCTGCAGACTAAGTGGTTTGTACATCTCTTATGAAGACATGCACTGCATCTGAAATTCATTCTATTTTAAATTGCCCTCCTGCATATGCAAACAACTGAATTTCCCTTGCCCACTTCTGTATAAAAAATGATGGTGGTATAAATAACCTTCAATACTTTGTAGACTGAGTGTGGTGGTATGAGTGAAAGGTCAGAATTAGGCTGAGAGAAAACACTAGCCAAAAAGGATAAAGAACACCTAGATAAAAGCTGTATGGTGAAAAATAAATAGTTAATCCCATTCTGCATTGTTGTCAACTACTCTTCCTTAAAGAAGGAAGTGACATGTGAATTCCAAACTTGGCCTGCAGATTTTGAAGCTTTCCAGTTAGGAACTACTATTGCAAAATATCAGTGCATGATGCTTTTTTTCAATCAAAGCGGTTTCAAAGAGTTCAAACCCCAAATTCTAAGTAGCATTTTCTCTGTACTTTAAACATCTGTGCTGTTTATTAGAAATGGCATCAGATTTTGGCAATCCAATATTTTTTCTTTTCTTTTTTTCTTTTTTTTTTGGTAGAGCTTGAAAGAGTTGCACCACTCTTTTTTCAGTGCAGTTGTTGGGGTCTAGGGATTTCCTAAAATTGCTAGTAGAATATAATCCTGGAAGTAATTTATCCTTGCTTTTTATTTAAAAGGGCAAGGACACAAAGGAGAAGATAAAGGTATCAGATATGTTCCTGATTTGTGCAACATTAGACACAGTGCATAAATTGTTTGTCACTTCAGTTCTACTGCCAGTTTCTTATTTCCTTAGGGCAAAATAATACTTTTGTTTAAAAAAATAGCTGATTTATAATAAGAATTACTGTAATATTACCAATTGTGATTTTTGAGTGGATTTTAAAAAATTCTATCCTAAGCCTTTCTTCTTCAGTTGAGGTAATAGTAAAGAAAGAGGGAAGATATTGTTTTTAAATTGATAAGTTGTTTTAAGAAGATTGTTGTTAAAAGATATTGTTTTAAAATTTTAAATTTTAAATATAATTGAAAGCAGGAAAGCCTCATTAGGAGAAGTTTAGATCTGCCTGCAGTAGAAAGCGCTATATGCACTGCTCATGAAAGTGTGAGATGTACAGCTTGTTATACAAAGACAAGACGCGGAAGAAAATCAGAAGTGGATATGAAAACTGTCTTTACTCTGTCCTTTGTAGTGCCTACAGTTTAAATTCTATCATTTTCTTGAAAAATAAGACACAAACCAAATAGTATCTGCAGAACATGTCAACACTTTAATGCAGTTTTGTGTGTTTTATGCATGCATTTTGCAGAAACTAGAAGAATCCTCTACAGGATATTTCATCCCAGCATTTCCAGCAGTCTGGCTTATTGTACACTTTCACACATTGTTTATTTCTCTATATAACCCACTTACCCACTCCATACCCCTTAATTAAACTGTTAGGGTGCATTGTAGCCTTGCCTTCATTTGAAAAAACGAAGGTCTTTGAGCTGAAGAAGCATTGGCACTTCTCAGGTGCTCAGCTTCTGCCATAACCAGCCTGGGGAAGCCTCCTGTGCTATGTGCAGCTCAGGAGGAGAGGCCCAGGGAACAGCTGTCCCCTCATGAATCATTCATGGGGGGAGCTGTGATGATGAATGCTCAGCTGCAAACAATGCATAACATTTAGAGAAAATAAAGGCATTTCACTGTAATTTCATTTTTTTCCCCGGAGGTGGGGCAGAGCCCCAGGTGTCTTCATAGTGGGATAACTTTAGTTAAGGAGGAACATTTAAGTCCTCGAGGCTGTTGTCCAGTGACGCCATAGGTGTTCTCATGACCCCTTCCCATAAGGAGGAGGCAAAAGAGTAGTGATGATAAGGTAAGACATTAAGTGCAGATAAGAAAACAGAAACATTTGTTCCTGCCTTCAACTTTTGCTGTATTCCCAGATTTTGGAAAATTCATGAAAAATTAAATGGGTGGCTATTTTCTGTCTGGCTGGGGAATGCCAAGTCACATGTTGTTGCTCCTGCTCTTTGACTGGCTGCCTTCTATAGCTAATCAACACAGTGTCATTTTGAAATTCACATCTGGGAACTCTTTGAGCTAAATATGCACTTTTCATAAGCTCTGGCAACTGTAAAGCACCAAATGCTTGAATATTCAAGGAAAATAAACACACATGCTAAGAACGTGACAAAATGGAAATCTGTGTCAAGTTTGAAAGAACAATCTAGGATATCCTCTGCCCTCTGCTCCCTGCTCTCCACTCAGCTGTGCTCAGTAGCAGGAGTAGATGGCAGAAACGTGTGTCCCTTATGTAAGATGTGCTCACAATGCCCCTGAACTTTTGGCATCAGTTCAGAATGTAGTTAACTGGATCGTGCCAGTTTAAATATATCTGGTCATTTTCCAGTACACTGCTCAGCTGTCTACCTTTCAGTGCCCTTGCTGGCATCTCAGTAAGCTCAATCTGCATTTCTGTGTTTGTTAATGCTACTGGGTTCTCCAGTGGGAAACAGGATATTATTATTTTGAGAGCGAGGGACTGGGAACCACAAGAGCTGGAGTAATTTTTGGTGGCTATTATGATTTCCTGCAAACTTCTGGAGACATTCTTCTGGCTTTTAGTACTTAAAGAAGATTCACAGACTCCTCATGCAGCACACTTCTAGTTTTGAGCATGTGAGTAGTCACATAGCAGTTAGAGGAATGAGGCTTTGATTTCCTTGGAGTTCAGTTTACTGTAGGTATTTCACACTATCTCGGCATACTGAAGTACAACAGCATTTGGAGACTATAGGAGGATTCAAACAGTCATGGGTCAAAATGACATGCTTAAAATTTCTAAAAAATATGAAGACTTTGATTTATTATTTGTACCAGGAACAAGAAGGTCCTTCTGAATGAAAGAAATGATGTCAGGACCTGTTGCTGACTACATCAGGCTAATTCCTCATCCTGTTCAGTGGACCCCAAGAAAAAGATTACTCTTTGCATATATCCATTTTCCCCCTTTTTACTATGTTCCAGTGTGATTGTATGGAGATGTGAACAAAAGCTGTGACAAGGTGGTCTTCAGTGGTGCAATTGAGACATAAAGGTCACTGCCTGCAAAATTTCTCTCTCCTGTGGAGAATAATTCAAATACCAACCTGCTTGGAGCATCTCCAGCTTTTATACTGTTCTTGAAAAGGTAATAAATAAGGTTCATTAATAATAATAATAAAGTACAAGAAAAACATAGCACTGATGGAAATGGTTAAACCCAAATTCCTTGCTGTGGCTGAATTGAAGTTCCTGTCATGCCTTGACACATTCTGAAATTAGGCTGAATAACTTAATTTCTAGTTGTGGATTCTATGGATCCTTGTATACTGCAAAAAGCCAAATGAGAAGATTAAAAAGATCAGTGCCAATTGTTTGGGGAAGTCATTGTTTGTCTACAGTTAGCAAGAAAGGGACACCATTTGGCAGCATGGGGTGCCACTGCGTTGGTTCCAGCGAGCGATCACTGTGAATTGAGCTGTACGGAGAGCTGCCCATTGGCCAGCGCTGACTGCTGTCCTCGACAGGTGCTAATGTCGGGCAGAGGGCAGATCACAGCTGCTTGCACAGGGTTCCCATTATCCTTTGCTGGGTATTGATTCTCCCTGTGGGATGTTTCCTTCCTAACTGTGTTAATTTTCAGATCACATATTTGCACTGGTCTGTGCTGAGGGGCAAGCAGAGGTGCCTTGCCTAATGTTTAATGACCTTTTGTCCCCCTGCTTCCCCCCTCCCTCACCAATCTCTCAAGTCTTTAGAGACCATGTCTGTTGGGATCCAAGTTTCTCTAATTATGGTACACATTAAGGGACAGACTCTATGAAGAACACCAGTACTACTCTTGTAATTGCTTCAGGTGCACTCAAAAATTAATCAGAAAGTACACAATGGGGTTTTTGTTTTGGTGTGTTTTATTTTGAATCCTTTCTAAGTCTGAAGACTTGGTGCCTGTGTGTAGAGCTCACACAAGTGTAACAAGGAAAGGATGGGAAAGTAGTTGTGAAGCTGCCAGGGCAGGGACTGTTGTGTCCCTTCAGCACTATTTTGGTGCTGCACACAACTAGCTAGCTGATGGACCTCAGTTACCATCAAACCAGAATGACAGTGTTATACATTCATTTTACACTGGTATAAATATCTTTCAGGGCTGAGTGGGTATATGGATTTGTCTTTCTGTAGGTGTCTGCATAGTGCTTAGAGCTGTGTTGGGATCTTGCAGAATCTTTGTACTACATAAAGCTGCTTACAGAATTGTGCCTTAGCCCTCTACTTCAAAAAGTCAAAGAAGTCTAATCCAGAAATTTTCAGAGAAGGGAGTAATAGCATATGACAGAAAAAATATTCCTCCACTGAGGATTTTTCTTATTTTGGCAAATATAACCATGTCAGTACAAATGTTGCCTTCACATGTGAAGGAACATTATTAATTTTATCTCTGTAGCAGGGAAATGGAACAATTAATTTAGGTTCTCTGAACAAATTATACTTTTGCACAGATAAATGGACACCCGTTTCCAAGCCTTCCTTAAAGCATCTTTGTTTTCTGTGGTCTGCATAGAAAGGAGAGGATACATCTGAACCTAGTTAGACCTAGGGTGAAAATAGTTAGGTTGTGGTGTTTCTGTAATCAATAACAACCAAAAGATGTATGTAATTATCTTCAGCTCCCCAATTTAAATGGCCAGGTAGTCCTTTATAGCTGAATATCAGGGTGGGTCCAACACTTGGATTAAAACCTCTGTAACCATTTTGCCAAAATTTCTGAGTTCCTTGTGGTGTCAACAAATGTGGCATTATTATAAAAGTAACTCTGCTTTGAGCTTCATGGTACCAGAGTGGTTACCTCACCCTGGAACCATGAAGTCCCAAAGATCGTATTCCAACATTAGGAATTTTCTTCTTTTTATAGAACATGTTTCCTATACTCTATGTGCATGCTTTTAGAATGGTGTAGTCTACAGACATGAATTTTGGGGTGCCCCTTTTAACTCTGGCAGGCTCACAGTCCACCTTACAAAAATGAAGCATTGGTGGGTGGATTAAAAAAGGATGTGAAAATACACAAAACAGTATATAATAGAAAAGAAAATGGTTGGGGATTTCAGCAGCATCTGAGCAGCAGGGAGAGGAGGATATGTTCCTCTTTTCATTTTTCTACTGCTGAAGTTGCTTTACCTTTAATGCACAAGAACTTCTGCTCATCTTGGTTTCCCAGGACTGCAATTGCTTCTGTGGTTGCTGGAGTGAGTAGCTTGTGCTGCAGTGCATGCAGGATTGAAAGAGATGGTTTAATCCTCAGTTGCAGCACATCAGCTCATTTAAGCAGCCGTAGTGATGCAAGTGTGGACAAGGATACAAGTCATCTCATTAACTGATAACTGCTGTATGTTGGGGAGTGCAGACTTAAGCTACTCCTGAAATGAAAAAAGCCATCTGTTTAAGATCAGCTGGGACATCAAATTTAAAAAGTAAAAGAAAAAAAAAGAGAAAATCCCAGCCCAACAGAGAGCCTGAGTCTGCTCTTGCTAACGCTTAAATAACACAAGAGAAGTGAACAGAAATTAAAAGTGGAGGCAGTGTAAAAGCAGTAGAAACAAGACCAGAATCTGTGCCCATAAGAGACATCATATGTGAACTTTGTAGAAAGAAGATGAGTGGGAAGAGAAATGTCGGTAGGGAATGGATAAAGACAAGGAATATTTATTATCTGCTTACTGCAATCCTCTTCCCCCTTCACGGGATCAGAAATTTGAAAATTTTTCCTATTATCTGTCATACTTTGAACAGTTGCTTCCCAGTGTGTTCAAAAGGAAACATCTCAGTTATGTTAACTGGGTTTTCTTTATGGGACTGACTCTTCTCTACACCAGAAGGGTACAGATCTGGTATTGCTCATTTGGGAGCCACAGAGTTGTACTGCTGTAAGGGAAGTGAAACGGGAGAAACCTGGGCTCTGTGTCTGGAATGGAAACTCATGAGTTAAAAAAGAATTATTGGGGGGAGGGGAATTAGAAAAGGAAAAAATAAATTAGAGAGTTGAGAATTCAAAGAGGCAGGTGAAGCTGAGAGACAGAGCTTTATTGAAGGGGGTGGTGAGATAGTGTTCTGCGTAAGACAGGAGTTAACTGAAAGAGAAAAAATAATTAAATTCAAATAGAAAGCTAATTAAAAAAATAAGAGAGAGAAAAGAATACATTAAAAATGGAAAAAGGAAATAGAAGGAAATATGAAATAAGAAAGTGCAAGTGCTGAGAGGTAAGAGATGAAGAAAAATATCTTTATCTAAAGCAATTGTACAAAATAAAAAGCAGCAGCTATGTTATAAAAGTCTTTACCTTTGGATTGACAACCACCCTAAAAGATCTCCAAGAAAAGCAATTCAATTCAAATTTGATTCTAGTTAATTAAGACACCAAAGTAGATTACTGAGTTGGGCAGCAATTCAATGCAGTTGTAGTAGAGCTGTCAATCAGTACAACTGCAATCCAAATTAGATACCAAAAAAAACCCCAAAAAGAAAATAAAGAGCTTGATCTTATTTCTCATTGACCTCAGTGGGACAGGAAGAAACCATTGTAAAGAAAAAACCCATTACTGAGAAAGAGAGAAAATGACAGACGTTAAAGTCAAAGGGATGATTTGGGCTACCAGACATGATGTGAAGATGGAAAATGAGAGCTTCCTTCATACCAGGCCCTTGTTAGTTTCTGGCCTGTTCTGGCATGCTGACTCTAGATCAAGTGGAAAACTGGGGACGGGGCTGTCCATATTTTCATAAATTTGTAAAAGATCCTGAGTTGGAAGGGGCTCACAAGGATCATTGAGTCCAACTCTTTATTCCACACAGGGAAACCTGAGACTTAAATCAAGTGTCTAAGTGCATTGTTCAAATGCTGCTTGAATACCCAACAGGCCTGGGGTAATGACCTATTCCCTGGGGAGTTTCTCTCAGTGCTTGGTCTCCCTCTCAGGGAAGAATATTTCCTCACATTCAGTCCAAGCTTCATCTGATGCAGCTTGAAGCCATTCCCTTGTGTTCTGTCACCAGACAGTGGGCAAAAGAGATCAGCATCTCCCTCTCTGCTCCGCACCTTGATGGGTTGCAGACAGCAATGTGGTCACTGCTCAGTCTCCTCTTTTCTAAGCTGAACAAACCTAGGATCCTCAGCCAATCCTCGTAAGTAATGTCCAATTGTCATTTCTCCATCTCTGTTGCCCTCCTTTCAGCACTTTCTAAAGTTATGATATCCTTCTGATATTGTGAAGCCCGAAACCACACACAGTACTTGAAGTGAGGCCTCACCAGTGCTGAGTATAGTGGGACAATCACTTTAGATCAGTCAGCTACCTCGTGCTCAATGCACTCCAAGTATATGGTTGGTCCTTTTGACTGAACATTGTTGACTCAAATGGAGTTTATCATCAGTCAAAAGCCTCAGATCTCCTCCTGCAGGGCTGCACTCCAGCCTCTCATTCCCTGATCTATCTGTACATCAATTTCTCTCCTCTCTTCAAGGCAACCAGCATGGATAGGATAGTAAGGAAAACAGGTCTTTGCTCAGCTTGGCACACACAGGAGAGAGGTTTGACAATACTTTAGAGGAGTGATGCTGAGCACAATACTTCTCGAGCTACTTCAAAGATGGTGTAGTTTACTCAACTCCCCTATTCCAAGCATTTCCTGAAGATGCAGTGTAATGTCTCAACATTAAAGGGATAAAGTCTTGCAAATTCTTGAACATGCAAGTTATTATCCATGGATTAAAATGGAAATAATCACCTATAAAACATGTCATATACTGGTGTTCCCACTGGTTGCAGGAGTAATGGGTCTGTAAAGCAGTTTCTAGCCAGGGTGCTGCTCAGGCTACTGGAGGAATTTGCTGTGTGCAGATCATATCTTCTGTGCGTGCGTCAGTTTAACCCCAGGGAATTAAGTTGCTCTTTTTCTTTTTCATAAAGGTCTTGTGAGAATAAACTTGGGACATTTTAGGACAGAGGGATAAATGAAGCCATTCCAACTCGTGGCATAGCCACACAGTAAAGGTCTGTAAGTGTCTTTTGGACAAATCTTGCTCTTGTGCAGATGGATATAACACGGGCCATGTCTCAAAACCTCCTGTTAGTCATTACCTGCAGCTGCCGAGCTTTGGTCTTTGTCCCCTGCTAGCCAGGGGAAGCAGGGGCACACTGTATGACTCAGGTACAGAGGTGTGGGAGAGGCCATGCTGCTCAGGGGGAGGAGGTGTCCAGGTGTAATTCAGGATGGTAAATAGCCCAATGAGTTTAACAGCACTGTTTAATGACGTCGTTACCATACTACACAAACTCCCATTGAAATTAATGGTATTTCACATAATAAAGTACTGTGCAAATACTCAGTTATGTAGAACATTAATGTGCCTTTAAAAAGGTCATAAAAACAGAAAATCAATTTCGTCTCTGTAGTTATATTTGAAGTGGAGGCTCACAATAGAAACACCAGCACACCTAGAGATGGAAGTGCTCAGCTTCTGAGGCTTGTAGTCATTTGTTCTCTGTCACTTTAATCCAGTTAGAGATTTTGAAATAAGAAGTCTTTCCTCTCTGTTTTCTTTTTTTGCCTGTCAAATGGAATTTCCCCTTGGGTTTCTCCAGTGCAACAGACAACATAAATCTATGTTTTTTGTTTTCTTGTGTATATGCCTGACTCACAAGTGATGCTAGCAATGAAGTATATTTTGTTGTTGACTGAATTGGAAAACACAAAATGAAACATTTGTTCTCATCCAAAACAACATTTTTTTTTTGTTCCCTCCACTAAAAAAAACACCAACTCTTTCAACTCCACAAATTTAAACACGTTTTCCTAGAAATCACTACTGGCAAGTATGTGAGCACACTATTTTATATTTCAAGTATACAGAGTGGCATGGGTATATTTATTAATACTATCTCAGAAATCTCTGTTCAGGTTTTCTTTTACTCCTTACCTACTAGCATAAGATAAATGTGATAAATCCTATATACTTTTTTTTTTTTTTTGCCTTTTCCTTATTCCCCTGGTGCATAATTTGTATTGGAAGCAGGTACTCCTGCTTCTGTTTAGATATTTCTCTTGTTGTTTTCTGTACAAGACAGCATTTCCACACCCCGAGCTGATCCCTTAGCTAAGTCAGATCCTCCCCACCACATGAATGTACATGTTTCTTTGTCCTATGAATTTTTTGACCCTTCTTCTTCATTGCTTTTGTGTATGTCCCTAAAATCCTGCTGGGATTTTTTTTTATTCCTCATTTCTCCTGATAGGCAGTAAAAGCTGGTTCATTCAGTCAGTCTCTTCAGCCAAAACTGGTAAAATCATGGCTGTTAAGATTAGCATTTCCTCAGAGTTCCTCATCTTGTGAGAACCCATGGGTTGAATTCATAGAAACATTTCAGAGGCCAGCAATTTGCCTTGTAACTTAATGAGTGAATCGAGTTTGTCAGTTTTACTGGGGCAGAGTCACCAACTCTTCACAAGAGGCACCACCACAACATATTTCATGACCTCATCTATGGAGGTTTTTTAACAGAAAACTGAGAACTATAGTCTCTATAATGAGAGAAGCTGAGGTCAAAGGAAGTAGGACTTGCAGAAGTATCAAGTGACATATACCACTATCTATATGCAGATACAATTAGAAATACGAAGATTGAGTGTGGGAAAGCTGGCATTGTGTCATTCCTGTGACAGGGCACATGTCTGTGATGCAAGAGAGCAGTCCCAGAGACCTGGACTGTTGCACAAATCTGCCCTGTGGCCTTGTGAGGCAATTAATTCCTGACACACATAACTGTAAGACAAATAGTAAGATCTGAAGAATTGCATAAGGTGCATAAGGTGCAGTGAGTGCTCAGAAATGCTCCCAGCAGAGCAGGTGGTGATCCTCTGTGCTTTGTTTGAGTCTAAAGCTCTAGCACAGGACTATTGTATTACTCCATTTTCAATTCTATAATCATCACCCCAGAAAACCCAAATTTGCATAAAATCAAAAGCAGAGACAGGAAGGGTATTACAAGAGAGGGGAAACAGGTTGTAGGCAGTTGAGGAGAAGGGGGTTAATGCAGGAAATTAAACAGTCAATGGAGATTGAAAAAGTGTTGAGGAGAGAAGCATCTAAGTTAAACTTTACCTTGCATGACATACAAATATAGGTATATAATGTACACTTTTTCTATGATACAGGTTTGTAGCTTTTTTTGGTTTGGTTGGTTTTGGTTTATTTAATTTTAATTTTCTGTATAATCTGAAGCATATATTTATGAAGATATATTTATTTTTTTTAATCTGAACTCAGCTGAGTAGGAGTCAGTACTCTGTAGCTGCTCCACAAGCAACCAGGAGACTGGTAAGATTATTGGATATCCCCAAGGAATTTGAGAAAGGCCGTGCATCTAGGACCTCACAGAAGTTCTGGGGAAACATGCTTGCATTCCTGTTCTGATAACAAGGTTATGTAGTCTCCTTCAAAGTATATGCAGCAGTGTCTCCCAGGCCTGTATCCAGAACTCAAATCATAATTGTGCAACTGAAGAAAGAAAATGTTATTTTCTACGGAAAAAATTTCAGGTGCCCTTTTTCAGTGGTAAGAACTGGACTCTGATTGATTTTTTTAAATGAAACTGAGTTCTGGGAAATAGGGACATGAAATTTCCTGTGTCTTCTGTGAAGAGCAAACTCTCTTGTTCTACTGGACTATATAGATGCTCATCTTTAGCATCTTTGACACATTAGACATTGGAATCTGAGTTGAACCTTGTAGTTCAAAGGAGTTTTCCATTTTTTGTTACTGAACTTCAAGACAAAGACTACTGATCAGCACTTTTGAATTTTTGATGTTTTAATTACAGTTTGTGTTCTTAGTTCATTTCACATATAAAGCTCACCATACTTTAACTTGGGGTTTCTCAGTTTTCTTCAGTATTTTTCTTCTGGGATTCCATGACAAGTGCTCTTTTATCAGTTAAATACTACTAATTCAGATGCTCAGGCTTAGATCAGTCACAAAATCTTCCACTTTGCTTCCATTGTTTTTTCCCACTTCAGATCCCAAACAAGTTTTACATATTTTCTTTCACTGATCATGCTACTTACTCCTGCAGTAAGTCTGCTCTTCCTGACTTCACTGAAAACTTTAAAAATTGTCAAGGTCATCAGGGCTTGGACTTGATCAAGGAAAGATAACCTGTGTGTTTTTCGTCTCATTGGCACCTGGTCCTTTCCAAAGCCAAATGCAGTATTGTCTAAAAGTCACCTGTTTTCATGTTTCTGGGTGAGTTTCAGCTCCATGGAAACTCTTACTTTGGTGTTTTTCTTTCAGAGAATTTTGACTTCTTATTACCTCTACTGCCTTGCAGTAATCAATAAGAGCTTTGGGCCTGGAGTGATTTAAACAACTCTTATTCAGGTACAAAGACAGTAAATTCATCTGATTAACAGAAGAATAGCCCCAGCGATATCCTTTTTGCATGGGTTTTCCAATGTCTGGAGTAAAAAGTACAAAGTTACCAGCACATTTGTTCTCATGGGAATGAGAAAATTTTCCTGCCCATAGGGGTGGTAAAGGTTGGGAAGAAAACTCTGCACTCAGTAAAGTAAAGGAAATTACAGTAATCTGCCTGAACTGTAGCCCTGCAGTGTTAGCTGGGAGTTCACAATCAGCATGCTCCCAGGTTCCAGCTAGCCCACATATTTCATCTAGAGCTATGAGGAATGCCAGCAGTGATGGCTTTTAACAGGAAGGAAGTGCTGGTAGAACTTACTCCCAAGGCTAAAAAAAGTGCAAGTTCTTAGAATCCTTTAAACCAAGTTATAATCATGATAACACCATTCATCATAACAATGCCCACCCCTTCCCCCCATCAGACCAGCCCTTTTAAACACAACTCTTCCTGCTGTATAAAGTTATTCAATGAAAGATTTTATTACTGCTGTCTGTACTGTTTTTCCAGGGTGCTACCATAATAGAAATCAACACAGCGAAATCAGTAATAATCACACATGGTTCATATTGGTTCCCATGTGGAAAACATTTCAAAGGTGTCAGTGCCTGGAAAACCTGATGGTTTCATTGAATACCAGAATGAAACTCCAAGGCAAACCCTGAGGAGAGATTAACACTTGGAAGTATAAAATTCAGGTAGTAATGAGAAGCCAGGTGTTCACTGTCAAGGATTCCAAGTTTCCCTAATTATGGGCAAGTATCTGACTTTAACTGCCTCTCTCAGGTGAGCTAGTAATCCTTTGTTGACAAAGATTTATAAAGAGAAAAAAATAACAATAGGAAAAGAAAAAGAAATATGCCTCTGTTTCCTGCTATGGAGAAAATATTACACAAGCAGCCCTATTTCTAACTAAATTAAGATGAGAGAGGGAGCTGGAAGTCATGTTGCACCCACAGTGATCATTCTGCAAATTGCAATATGGATCTAGAATTTCGTGTTAATTACATTTTATTTGAATAGTGCTTCACTACCCAGTATTTTCCACAGCAGTGGAGGCTTGATTCTGCTCTCTCAATTATGTAGGTGTAAAGTGGAGTATCTCCAGTGAAGCTAATGAAGTTAGAGTAGTTTAACACTGAAATGAGGAGGATTACAATAAGGCCCTAGAGTCTGCAATATTGCTACTGCAGTTAATGATCATTACTGCAGAATGCTGTAGTCTGGTAATTATTTCGTTCGTGCAGGTAGACAGATACACAAAACTGGCACTGATTGTGTCTGTAAGAGAAAGGGTCCAAAATTTTCCAACCTAATATTGTCTCTCCAAATTGCATTGCATATTCCTTTTTGTGTGTGTTGTGGTTCTGTGCAGAGGGGAGTGTGTTTGGATTTTGAGGAGGCTAATTTAAAGGGCTGCATGGAAGCTGAGTATCAAAGTGACAAAACTGTGCCTTCTGTGTCATTAATCCTTTAGGCTGCTCTGACATCTATTGCCATTATGTGGAGACCCCATTACTTTTGCTTCTTTTGGAGCGCCTTGATATATACTTTAAAATACAACACCTTAGCCTGTCCTAGTTCTAACCACTTTCCAAGTCTCTGTTTACCAACCACAGTGTTAAATGCCACCCAGGCTTTCCTGAGCACCGTGTGTGAGTGTCATCAGGGCAAAAAGTGGACCCAAATTTTTTTGAAACATTGAGTGGAGCGGGCCCCAGTGAGATTTTGTGCTGGCAGCCTAGGACAAGAGTGGGTATCTTGGGTTCATCTCTCCCTTGGCAGTTGAGGACACAGAAGCTACATCTAACCTGGGTTAAGAGTGTATGCTCAATCACTGATATGTGATTGTCCACACATAAACGGCCAAGCAAGGCCCCTGTAATGGATTTAACCAGCATGTAGCTGGAGATGGATGGGGACAGAACACGTAACAAGAATTATCCCTAAAAAGCAGTTAAGATATGGCCATCCTGATCAGGTCTTGACTATGAGGGCTGGGCCATGCTTAAGGAAAGATCTCTAGTGAGAAAAAGGTGTCTAGTTTGCTCGTATTTGCATAGCTGTACCACAACACAGATGCAGCTGGAGCAGAGATAGGTTATTACCAATACATTTTGCTTTTTCCTTGGAGCCCTGTAGAGCCAAACTCGGGTACCAGCCTGGTAGTCCTGGGGTAACCCAGTGGCTACCATTGAGGACCTAAGATCTCAAGGGCTGAATTGCATGCTTTAGGGCAAAAGGATACTCCAATGGACAGGTCTGGATGCTCTGTACCAGGTGATAGCATCCAGCTGGCCCAGTGTCTGAGCAACTCTGAGCCACCAGCCCAAATGTACTAACAAGAGAGGCCCCAGCATTAGGGTAGAAAGGTTGCAAGGGAGCAGTAGGCAACCTGATGAAAGAATTGATGTGAGTTGATGGTCTCAGGACACTGACTTTTGCCTGTTCCTGGGACTGACCAGGTAAGATACAAATTCATGTAGCCTTGGAGTAACTGGTGTGAATGTAAAAAGCTGGATTAAGTCACCTAGCATTTTAAATAATACTTCAACACAGTCTAAGTGTATATCCAGTGCCAACTTCTTTGTTAGTCTAGCTATCTGGATTATATATTCCCCATATATGAATATATTTGTTTTTAAGAGGGCTATGTTCTGTAACTGATTTCTTAAAAACTGCCATGCTAACCTGTTTTCTCCATCCAGGTGACACAAGATTAGCATCAATACTTATAATGAATTTTGAGCATATGACAACATATCAATGACAAAAGGAGAACAGATAATTTGAAAAGATGTTATTAAAAGATTACTATCTACAGATAATCTGTTTTCAGCAATAGTGCAGTCCAGGTGTAGCAGATTTCATAACAGCTCTAACATCCACTACATTGGGAGTTTTCAAAGGCATAAGAAGTGAGAAAGGTCCCCAGATCAAGTTGGCTGGGAGAAGGGAAGCTGTCTTTATGTGTCTTTCAGGTTCCTGGAGATTTCCCACCTTTGTACTTTACACTGGAAATGGCAAGTCCAGAAATTGTTCTGTAGCCGTGCTTTGACAGGTGCACTTCTGCCATTCAGTGTTTGGAGGTGTTGAAATGCTGCTGACTTGTTTGTCACAATATTACTCCTAATACCTTTTAAAAATTACTGTGTATTGTCTGCTCTTCCTTCTCTCACAAGTGATGGTGAATTAGAGGGGAAGCATGGAACTGAGGTGGATTTGCCTTTGCAAACAGCTCTGGTAGAAGGCAGGCAGGGACTGTGATGGTTTTACACCATCAGGCTTGCTCCTTTTCCTTTGTCTTCATCTGAATGGAAATGTACGACTTCACCTCTCCCCAAAGAGAAAGACAACACAAAATGTCATCAGGCAAAGGGTTATGAATCTCTTCTCATTAGGCACTCGAGTACCTGAGAACTGAATTCTGAGAGGCTTCTCCTGAAAGGATAGCCAGCTTTATCTGTGAGATAAAATGCAGCTTTTCTTCAGGAAGGACATCACAGTTCAGTTCAGAAGCACAAGCTGGAAAAGGCATACTGCACATGTTCATCATGTAATCTATCTCCTAGGATGCACAACTTGAGAAGAGTTCGTATGTCACCACAATATGTCCCCTTGTTTGTCTTCCAGACAGACTTCATGTATCATGTTGATAAATTGGGCAATGAACAGGGCCAGTTCCCTCCTGCTGAGGTGAGTGGGAGCTGCAATGGTGCCTGATACCAAAGCTAGGGAATTATTCAGATTGACTATCATAGCTGAGTGCATGCCAGGCTTGTTTTATTTTCCTTGACAGATCTCTTGGGGGCTTAAGGATCTGAGGGGATCTAAGGATCTGAGTTTCCACAGCAGGAGAAAGGATAGTAGTACCACCTGCTCAGTAGCACTCCATGTATCACACACAGGGGTGGCATTGGCAGCTTGGGGAGCAGCTCAACTGCAGGTGCAAGAGGCTCCAGGTTCAGGGAAAACAAAATCTCCCTTGCTCTGCTGGAGCTAATGCTTAGGGTTTATCTTTTTTAGTATTTGTCCTGGAGGGTTGCTTAAGGCATTACTATGACATAAACAATTATTAAAAATTATTCAGCAACTATATTACCCCGTAAAAGAAAACAAAACCAAATAAAGCTAATCTTTTGCAACACTACTTGCAGTTACCTACAGGGACTGTTATTTATCTTCCAACCATAAAACAATTAAATCTTGCTGCTTTGCAGTTGTGAAGGAGCTGAACACTGAGGATTTGACCCTCACATGGCCTATATCTTTGGGACTCTGGGTCAAATATTAAGATAATATTTTACTAAAATTACTTTTATTTTTATTGTTTGTTTGAATAATCAAACAAAACAGTTTCAAATGTTTTGGTCCAATGTCAATGCAGTGAACAGCATTCATACACCTAGACTCTGCCGCACTTGTTCCTCACATTTTTGGAGTGAAATGGTGACAATTTTATTCACTGGAATCCAATATGTAGCAGTGAGCAGTGCATCCAAGCAGCTGCTGTCCAGTGCACATCTCTTTGTGTAGCCCATCTGCAGCACTCTTCTGTATCCATGTCTGTCATCTCTCAGGGGCTCACAGGGAGAAGACCTCACGTGCAGTCTCCTGCTGGGGGTTTCTTCCCAGCACCTGATGTTTGCTCAAGAAGGACTCCCTGTCCATAATGCAGGCACAATATTACCTCATGTTATATGAATGATTTGCTCCTTCACTGATGGATTTTGTGCTGTAGTGGATAGAAGTGTTCTAATGCAATGAATCCTGCTGGTCAGTGGGCTCTGCAAGACTGTCCGGGATAGAATCCCACTTACATGTTTGGAAAGTGAGGGAGAGTAAATCTGGATGGGTATGGGTTATAGGGGTTGTGTGACTGTCTCTTTTGTCCCTGACAGCGGTGTGGTACCAAGACATACCTCTAACTCCAGAAACTTTCCTAGTGTCTGGCTAACAAACACATTTAATTTTGCTTCAGTTTTATCAGAAAACAAGAAGGAATTAACACAAATGCTGTCATCATGATAGTAAATACAACTTGGAGAAGGAAGCAGCTAAGTCACTAATTCATTCTGAATTCAGTCTGGTGATGCAGAGAGGAAAGTGTGTGGCCAAGAAGAAAAAACACTGTGTGTATCAAAACACACAGGAAAAAATTATGTCTAGAATGGGAAATGCTGAAGATAAGGAGAAAAAACCCAATAGAACAGAAGCAAAGATAATAAACAGCCCCAGCCAGACTCAGATACTCTCTCTGCCATTAGAGATGACTTTACCAATGTTTTACCTCACTGTAAAGGTATGCAAGCAGGTGTGATTCAGGATCAGTCCAAATGAATCCTATTGTTTTAGCTATATTAAAATATAGAAGTGCCTAGCTGTATATGATACCTGAATTAGTAATTGCAAGGGACTGATTCCAACATGTCTTAAGGATTTAGCCATGGAAATCCCACTGACCTTCAGTAATGCCTACGCACCTACATTCCTCAGGAGCTCTAGAAAATCTATGTGAGTGTACTGGGCTCCACGGAAAAGTCCACTGCTATTATTATAATGTGACTATGATTTTGAGACCCTGTAATGTACTCAGTTTTATACAGATTTACACAGTAGTATTTGTCAGGTCAGGGTTGTTGTCATTGGAAAGCTCAAATTGGTGTGAATTACTCAGACTTAACATCGTACTTTGAATTATGACTTTTTATATTTACATGAGAGTGTCCTTTGAGTCACATCTGGTTTTTGTGCTGTTTACAAACTGCTCTAAAAAGCTGAGCTGAGAATATTCACAGTTAGTTCAGCATGTCAAATAGAAAAATAGAATTTAGTTCTATTCTTAAACCATGATTATTTATGTAACAGGCATGTTGGCCAACAAAAAGAAAGAAAGCTGACGGGCATGAAAATAACCAGTCTGCTCATATATGAGATTTGCTTGCAGTGGTCCCAGCAGGAGCTTGAAGAGGACTGTGTAAATTGTATAACACAAGAATGGATGCTAGAAATGACCATTGGTGGGGCTACTTAATGCTACAAATCCCACATGGTGATGAGGCTGTGGAAAGAAGAGCAGAAATCACAGACGGGGTCAGGTTGGAAGGGACCACAGCGGAGCATCTGGTCCAACCTCCCTGCTTAGCAGGGCCATCCTGGAGCACATTGCATAGGATTGTGTCCAGGTAGTTCTTGACTATGTCCAGTGAGGGAGACTCCACCACCCCTCTGAGCAACCTGTTCTAGTGCATGGTCCCTTGCACAATGGAGTAATTCCTCATATTGAGGTGGAACCTCCTATGCATTTATTTCTGCCCATTGCCTCTTGTCCTATTGCCCAGCACCACTGAGCAGAGCTTGGCTTCATCCTTTTGGCACCCTCCCTTCATGCACTTATAGACATTGATGAGATCTACACTCAGTCACCTCTTCTCGAGTCTACAGGCCCAGCTCCCTCAGGCTTTCCTCGTAAGAGAGATGCTTCTGTCAAGTAATCATCTTTGTAGCCTCCACCAGATCTGCTTCAGGAGCTCCATGTCTCAGTTGCACTGAGGAGCCCAGAACTGGACACAGCACTCCAAGTGTGGCTTCACCAGGGCTGAGTAGAGGGGCAGGATCACCTCCTTCTACTTTGCTGGCAATGGTCTTCCTAATAGAGCCCTGGAGAAATAAAGAAAGAACTCAGCTACAGGAGTATGGATGCCCATGCTCTGGGAGCACACGGCTGCTGGTTACTGAGTGTGGGCTGGTGCATCAAGTTACCAGTTTAGCCTAAAAATGCAGACCAAATACAAGACGTACATTATGCACATTCAAAGATAAATTAATGGAAGATTACACTTAAAACAACTTACAGTTGGGAAATGAGGTAATCAGAAGTGTGAGTGCATTAGTATTGTGAGAGCCACAGGCCTTGATCTGATTCCTGCAGACATATCCATTGGCACGAGTGCTATGAAAACTATTACTTGATCACATATAATGGTTTTCCAAAGGGTGCCTACACTGGTTATTGAATGGCATGGACAGAGACTGCTGGATGAGACAGATGATCAATAATTAGTTTTAACCTTTTTTTTCTTGAGAAATGAGTATTTTGTTATTTTCTGCTGGCCAGTCCTCTCTCTAATGACTTTAAATCTATTGGATCATCTGATCTAAACTTGACGTGGGGAAGGGGGAAATAGAGTGTGTGCTCAGAACCTTGCTAGGTTGGCTCAACCAGCATATTAGGCATCAGAGAATCACTCACTCAGAATGAAGCAGGTTCAGTTAATACTGCATTTCACAGTCTATTTGTCACTCTTAGTGCTCCTCATAGGCAGTCCCAGCAGCAGGCATGCACCAGATAAGGACTTTTCACAGTGCCATGAATTTTCTTTTGGCAACTGCTGGTCTTATCAACCAAGTACCTTGCAAATACAAAGTAAGTTTTGCAATGATAAAGGGAAAGATAAGTGTTATTATCTATATGCTATGAAAAAGGATCTAAATATACAGTGCCACCAATTTTGTGTGCTTTTATAGTCATTTGTGTAAAATGGGACACAACTAGATTTTTCTGATGTTCCAAGCACTGAACACTCTCAGAGAGAGCTCAAACAAGTCAGAACCACTGACAGGGCCATCCATCTCTTGGGGAGGCAAATCTCTCAGTGCTACCTTTTGCACTGTTGTGTCGTATGAATGCGTCTCTGCTAGAACATGTATGATTTTGTGGTACTTGTCCTTCTCAACTCATTTGTCTCTACATAATGCAGCGGACTCAGGTGAGGCTGGAAACTGAAGGAATTGGGAATAAATTACTGCTTTTTCAACACAGAGTGTAAATTGTAGAAAGGTGAGAATCTTGGCATTGAGAGTGTGAAGAATATCTTACTCCACTTAATAACAAGCTACGATGAGAAGCAGTTTGTCCACTGTCAGCATCTGACATTGTCTCTTGCTCTCTCTTGCATCCACCCTTCTCTAACTCACATTCCTGAAGCTCTGCAAGCTCTTCAGTCTTCCAAGATCCATCTCACAATGCAAAGGCAGGCTGATGGAGTAAAGCAAAACTTTTTCCTTTAGCACCTATATTTCTCCTACTGTGCTCTTTTTTTTCCCTTTTCCCCATGGGAAAGAATCTATGTGATGAATATTTCTCAGACATCTCTCATGGTCCTGTCTAAGGGAGAAAGGAAGAAGGGATAAAACAGAAAAAATACGAAAACTTTTGCAAAGACAAAACCAAGAGGGTATTTATTACACTAAAAATGCAGCAGGATGAACAGAAGGATAAATTTGGAACAACTTGCTGGTATGGCCATCTCCTTGATGTTGGAAGTTATTAATTTATGGAAGTTTTTATGGGATCAGAATACAAAATATTTCTCATATTTTGTCTACTTCTATTAAAATGTCAGCTCAAAATTGACAGGGTTTATGAAGTAATTTCTAATTGGTCTAATTTATATATACACAATAGTGTAATCTATAAATCTACTAAAATATATAAAATACATAAGGCCTTTGTCTGAATAGGTAGTTGAAAGCTGCATTTTAAAGCTTATCTGTCCTGTTTCCTTACCAGCAGGAAAGCTTTCATGTCTTATATAGCATTCAGTCACATATTGATTAAAATTAGAAAATTCATATGAAGTGTAACACTAAATAAAGTGGGAGAAAAGGAGCCAGTTTTGTTAATATGTGGTGAAACCAAAAGTCTTCACAAAGCTGATACTAAACTATTTTGGGTTTTAGATGTATATAATATTATGTAGTCAAGATGAAGGTGCCTTTTCCCATATTGCACTGTTATAGACATAAATAAAATTTATGTGCAATATTTTATTTAATCTCATAAAATTAATAAAACAGCAAAACTGCAAAATTTTGTGTGGCAACATAACTTTGTATTCATGGCTGATTTTTTCCCCTTTACACAGAAAAATAATGTGAGTTGATGCAGTGTCCTAACACAATAGGGGCTAATGAATAGAGCTTGCTGTGCTCAAGAGACTGCAGTTCAATTACTAGTGGTGCCAATCAAGTCAGAAATATTAACCATGGTAACAGCAGTTTTGAGTTACATGGAATGAGGCCGTGGCTTCTTGGGGAAGATTGCCTCTTGGGAGGGAAGGCCATGTTCACACTAAGAGCTGCAGAAGGTCAGAGACTGCTTCTTTATGGCAAGGGAGAGCAAGACAGCTCATGCCACAGGAAGGTTTCTGCTGTTTTTGTACCTTTTCATTGCAAGTGCACCTGAGAGTTCATAATACGTAAGTGTGACTAACTATGTGATCCATGCATAACCTATAGAATTGGATTTCCTATGTATGTGTACAGCAATTAGTTAATCATGTGAAAGATAAATTACAAATCAGATTAGGTCCTAAGCAGGAGTAAAATGTTGCTGAAGTCAGTGTGACTAGGCTGAATTACACCAATTGATTCTGTAGCTTTTTATGAGGATTTACTTAATATAGTGCATTTGTTCTGCTGGCTGGTGATCAGAGTGAGGATCCCTTGATGTGATACAATGGCAGTGTTATGTATTAGTAGCATGAACAGGAAGCAGCTGGCATCCTGTTCAGAAAACAATCTCAGTTTTTATTGCAGAGAACAATATTGAAAAACAGTGTGTGTGTGATAGGCCTAATCCTTAAAAATGTGTGTTTGGATACTGTCCCTTTAAATTGACTAGTCACTTCTGGAGTAAATCTAGAGTAGTTTCTTTTCACAGAAAGTTCTTCTGCTGTTTCTCCTTTGAAATACAGAGAAAACCAGCTTGAGCCCCAAAATATTTTTTTTTGCACCTGCCTGCTGCCTATCCGTCTCTTCCAGCTGGTGAGTATGCTCAGTTGTGGAGTGCTTTCCCCCTTTTCTTATTCATGAAGAGATGGCACATCTCTTTGGTCAGCATCACTGAAACATTTTCTATTCTTTGTCTTGGATGCCATTAAAAAGCCAGCTTTTAAGGATGGCTACTGTGTTGTTGGAACTTAGTCTTCGTTACCTGAAACTTTTGTAAAAATTTAGGATGGGTTTCTTAAGAATGGAAGAGTAATAGCAGCCTGTAAATAAATCTGACTGCAAAGTGGTGAAAATAGCGCTTACTTGATACCTTTTCCGAAGATTTTGGAACATGTAGTAACTGTCATGATATCTCTGTAGGGTAAACAGGTGTTGTACATGGACAGGGCAGCTGGATTTTAGAGGTTTCTCTTGCATAGTTCAGGCATCTGAAATGAAGTCATCCTAGCATTTTCACCACTATAGGCCACTCTTTTAGTCAAACACTGCAATCTGGAGGGATGTTTCACCTCAGCTATTTTAAAACCTATCCCAGATTAAGAGGAAGAAATTCTCCAGAGATGGAGCTTAGGGACAATTTGTCAATGCGTGTTTGGGCTCTAAAGCCAGGTGACATGAAGTGGCTTGATGAACGTGTCTGACAAGGTAGGAAAACTAGCAGCAAAGAAGTGAGGGCAGGCAAGGCTTTGTAGTAACTGAGCCTGTGTTCGGCTGACAGGAGGTTGAATTTTAATTCCACTTTAACCTACTGTCTATTGGACCTGAGACAGGGTTGTTTTCCATTATTATCTCCTTTTTACCCATCTTCTTCCTCTATGCTTAGCCTATTTTAAGTATTGATCATTTATTTATTCAGTGTGTGAGACATTCCCTCTTTTCTCCTAATGAAGACTGAATCGTGGTGTCTTACTCATAGTAGAAAATGTGAGCCATCTGGTTAAAATGTCCTGGTAAAAACACTCTTAAGTCATTCCTGTTTCAATTGCATTCATGACTTTATCAGTGGAAGAGGATGAGAAGCCCCTTTCATGTTTCTTAGAGCAATGCCCTGACCACTTAGCTGAACTGTGATTTACTCACTGGATTGATAAACAACCAATTAATGTGAGACATCACCAAAAGAAGATTGAGGAGTTTAGTGTTTAGATTGATTGGCAGTCTCTTGTTAAGACATTCACTTGAAAAAATGAAAGATTTTAACATAATATTCAGGTAGTGTTATGAATGGTTCAAAACAGTGCCTGCGGCTAAGGTAGTCTACAGGCTCAGTAGCCATTAGGCTACTGGGCCATTTCTTGTCAACTCAAGGAATATTAAAATAACAGTAGAGAGTGTCTGAATAGTTTAATGCCTAGTTCAATGTCTTTCTGCATTCTCTTTGGAGAAAAGTGGTTTGGGTTAAAACTGTGCTTAGTGAAGGACAGAATGGAACCAGTCTCGTGTGTCTGGGTAGAGCTGTAATAACTGGAACAGAGTAGGTAACCAGAGTGATAGTTAGCAACATTATCAGCATCTAGCTCTCAAACCCTAATTGGACTTGTTCAGTGTAAATCAAGAAATAATTTCAGGATTCCTGAAATTATACTTCTTGGCAAATGCTGTGTGATATTTCACCTGATCTTGATTTGTCATATAATCAGCCCACAGCACCTATCGAGTTGCTCGTAATGGCTGCTTTAGTAGGCAATATGTGAAAATAAAGGAAACAAAAATTTGGAAACTATGTACCCTAAATTACATCCTTGGCTCTGTTGGCTTCAGTGGAACATCCTGAATTATCTAGGATCTTCATTCCTTTAATTTCTATTTTTCTTCTTCTCTAATGAATCTTTATCAAATAATCTCAGCCATTTTGGCAGTATTTTCCACAGTAAAAGTTGTTAATTAGCAAATTAAAAGGCACCATCTCAATTTTAAAATTTTTTCCTCAAAAAAAAATGCAGTTAAAAGAACAGGTTTTTTGGAGCCCTTCCCCCTCATCTGAGTTCAAGTGTAGGAAAGGAAATCTGTTTAATCTTCACTCTTATACTTTCCTGATTCACCTGGCTGCTCTTGGGAATTCAGGGGAAAACAGTTCAGCGTGGCAGATGAAAATTACAAAATAAGTTTTATGCAATGTTTTAGGATGAATGAGACTCCACTGTTATTGTCCCTCACTATTGCCTCTCCTCAGCTTCTGTCTGCCATATGAAGAAAAGTGCTAGCAAAGTATTTGTTCTAGAATATGGATTTAATAACAGTATAACTCTTATTTCTGACCTTATAGCGAAAGTTAGTTGAATGATATTCAGGCCAGATCTACTATCAACAGTATATCCTTTGTTATTAACAATATTGCACTCTGTATAAGGAAAGAAAATATCTCCATAACAAGCAAAAAATCCCAACAGGCCAACCAACCAAATAAAAATTGAGAGCCTTGAGTCTAGTAAGCCTCATAAATTGTTTTTCATGTATTTTATTTTTTTCTTATTTAGAAATGTTAGGACAATAGTTTCTCTTCAGAAACTGTTTGCTATCAAATAATATGAACTACTCAGTTATTTTCTTGCTGAAACCACAATTCATTGTGTGCAATATGATTTTGCTGGTCCTTTTAAATGATTGCAGGTTACAAGCTATCAATAATGCACTTCCTTGTAAAAGATACTTTAGCTTCAAGATGAGGTTTATCACTGCCTTGTGTCTGAATAGTCACTGGCAATATTCAGGCCAGAATGACAGCAATGCTGTGCTTGGTTGAAACATGCAGGATGTTCCCATGTATGGAGCTAAGTTATTCTTTTAACTGGTGAAAGTGAATTCTGCAGTATGAACAAAAAAACTCCATGAGCTTCACAGAGGGGATACACCATAAGCTAAGATGCTGGTGAGCCTGGCCCTCAGCTGGCATTACAAGTGAAAGAATTACTGCCTCAAATCAGCATAAGGAGCTGAAGTGAGGCAGAGGCAGATTAGAAGAGTGTGGAAATGGGAATTACCTTATTGCTTTGACAGTAATTTACCTGCACTGCAGCTATCTTATGAAAATAGGATGTGAGCACCCATGTCAATGAGAATGCATGTCTCTATAAGGGCAAAGCACAATGTCTACTTGAGGCAAGAGTGGGAAAAACTATGCACTGACTATATCTTACCACATGAATTTCACCTGAAAGGCTTTCTGCTCTAGAAGAAGCTCCTTGTTTTAGAAGACTTATTATTTTCTTGTGTCTCTGAGTGGCTGTGGAGGTGACACAGACTTTATGTCCAGTCTGCTGCAGAGAAACTGGGACACTGTAGCCCAGAGGAGGAAAACTCTATAGTGGACAAAGAACAGCCAATGCATATCAGCAACTTGAAGAAGAAGATACCAAATTATTCCATTACCAAGGTAATCATATACATTACCACAAGTTTCAACACCCTAGTTTTTCCTATTTGCTAGCTAAGAATGGAACTGAATATAATTATCTAATTCACTTCAGGGCAGTGAATTAGATAATGGAGAGTAAGCTCAGTGCAAAGAGTAAGTGCAATCAGACATCCATGTGCATGAAAATCTTTCTGAAGCAGAATGTAACCTTGTTAGCAAAGAGAAGATTCCTTAGTGCTATTACCCTGCTGAACACAAAGATTTAGCCAGGATGTTATTTTGTTATGTTCTTGTCTAGTTGTTGATCTTTCCAAAGAGACAGAACCACAATCTAGGCCTTGAATCTAGGCCAAGAAGAGAGGTTTAAAGAACTGTGGACATGCATAAATACTAAACTATTGTAAATGGCAGGGGAATGATTCCATTTTTAGAAAAGAAATGTGACTGCCATTATTACTGTTTGTTTAAGAGTCCTGCAGTTTCTTCACAATTTGTACAGATGTGTTCAATTTCAGTCATTTGCCCTGTCAGTTTTTCTGATACATGGTACATCATTTTCTTTAAGACGTCTAAGTGGTGGTGATTAGTGGTGTGTGATGAATGAACAAGGAAACTTTACTGTAAAAGGAAGAATTCTCTATGTGTTCTGTATGTGAAAGTAAAATGTAGACGCTCCATTGTAAATTATATGTTGCTGTAGCTCCTGCTTCATGTTATGTTGAAACACCACAGCCCAAACAACACTGAACATGTGCGATGGCTGTAAGATGTTAAAGTAGAAGCAGAGAGCCATATATCAGAGTGTCAACATCCTTAACATCCAGTCACTTAATCCCTAGCAGCCTCTGGTACAAGTTAGACTACCCTGGAAATATGTGTGCAGTCTCTCTCTCTTAGCAGGATGTCCGTGTAAGTATGAGCTTTCTCATGAAAAAACAGAAAACAAACTGTATTTTAAAAGCATTAGCACTGATGTTGGAATGCTTTGGCTCAATTGGTTTACTGAGTTTAAAATGAGGGCTGTTGAAATGCTTAACTCTGCCATCTCTTAGTGACTCTGCAAAGGAAGAGTAAACTACAATGTGGTTTTCATGTCCTTCAAGGTACAAGGACCTGGCTGTGAAGAGCAGCTAATCACTGACCTGCTCAGGCTGGAATATCAGGTTAGAGGGATTTTGGAATTAGCTTCTCAGTCAGTTCAACAGAGCTGATCTAGGGATGCAAATGGCTGCTAGATGCATGTGCTTAGCAATGCCTCATTTCTATTCTGAAAGGTCTCCTATACTAACAAGTACTATGAAAACAACTATAGCTTGTAGATGACTTTGGTGGTAATGCAGTTGTAGTGTGTGGAACATTATGTGTATGGAACTACAAGAGTGACCTGTAGTATGGACAAATGGAGAGAGAAGCCAGGCTTTGACAAACTATATCCACTAATGAAAGGTGGATAAATTCCATCAAAAATTCTGGAGATCCATACTGGACTCCTATCCCTTTCCTTGGCTTGCTTCGCCTTGCTTTGATTTCCTTTCTATTCAGAAATGAAGCAGCTTAACAGAGGATGGAATCACCAGATCTACTGGAGTGACAAAATCAGAGCAAAAGACATATCTCTACATACAGTGCTGGACTAAGGTTTATCCAATGAAACAAGGTGGGCCCAAAATTTGAGAGGAGGTGACAAGAGGCAAATCTCCATCTCATGCCTTTACCAGGATGTTGAAATAAATATAGAACCATTCCAGGACATAAAAACATCCAGCTTGGTTCTCCCTAAGCACAGAAAAATCTAACATTGATGAAGTTAGTGAGAAATTAAACAATCTGACCTACTATAACCCACTTGGCTACTTTCTCTGACATGGATGCTTCCAGGTTGCAGATGATGAGGAAAAAATGTCATCAGTTCTGCATACAATAGATCAGTAGATTTGTAATCACTGGTGACTCATGGTCAGTCAAGGGAGTCGTGGGAGATCTGCAAATGAAATCTGGAAATGTATTAAGAATTTTTCTATTACCTTCAAGTAGATTATAAGAGTGCAGGGTAATTTTGATTAATTTTAAGGACAGCAATGATCCACTGGCCCTAAATGTTTGGGAACCATTGGCTGAAAGGCAGTTTGTCCCAAAGAAATGCTGCTGACTGCATTTAGAAAATGACTGAGATAGTGAAAGAATTTGTATTGGTTAGGGTCAAAAATCTCATGAATGACCAAGAAATTGAAAGAAGGGAGGACTCTGTATCAGAATTTCTGTCTGTGGGAGTAAAGAGAAAGAGAGTTAGAAATATGGTCAATGAGGACAAAACTCACTGTTTGAGGGACTGGATACTACTAATAATACTATGTCATCTTGGAAAAATTATGTCAGTTTTGGAATCCAGACAATTAGTCAGCTTTTCTGGCATTGTGATATTATTTCAGTCGCATTACTTTTTGGGAAGGAGCTAGATTTATGGCATCAGCATCCGTTTTCTTGTGCAACTAGAAGAATACTCATATGTCACTTCACTTTCTCCTTTTCTTTCTCTGAAATGTCAACATGTCCCTAGATGAAGTGCTTAGAGGGAGGCCACTGTGAGGCTGAACTGTGATGGTAGACACATATGTGGAGTTAGTACCACAGAACACCCATAATTACAGCTACTTGGGCTTCTCTTTTGAGAACAAAAACATCTGCCTGGAACATGCCCCCAGCTTTCTTGTTCTCTTTCAAAAAAGATGATAGAAATAGTGTTGGTGAGCAGTTCCTCCAACAGCATTATTAATATTTTTTTTTTGTTCTTGTTACCATAAAGAAAGGGACTGTGTGAACCTTTCTTTCAGCCTTTTAAAACTACTAGCTTTTCTAATAGTAAGAAAAATACATTCATCATTTGTGATAAGCCAAATTTAGGTTTAATATGAGTTACTCCTTGCAATTAGAGACAATATAAAGGTATGTAGAACTATAAAACTGCCATGCCACAGCATTGTAGTCTGGCTTCATGAAAAACATGTTTTCTTTGCTAAACACTGAGTTATATTGACAGCTGAGATGCCTTGCAATCAGGCATTATTTGATCAGGCAGTTCTTGTTGTACTGTACATAGATACAGAGTTTCTTTAAATACAATAAATAAAAGTAAAATCTTACACAAGGCAGTACAGCTTAGTAATTGCTGTTTTGGAGCTCACGTCGCTGCAGTTATTTAGCTCAGCATTTCATCTCCAGCTGCAGCACAATTTTTGCCAAATATAGATAAATGAAGTTAAAGTTATTGGCAACGACTAGTTCTGTATCCCTGTTTTGAGTTCATAGATTTCATAGGAGAGGCCTTCCTTTATTTTTGTAGCAAGCAATTGTTTTGAACTCTGAACTTCTTCACATTCCAGCACAACACAGTGTTTTCAGTTCTACTTTATCAGGCAGATACTGGTAAACAGAGAGAATGAGCAGGTTCCCTGTTTGAGAAATATACCACATGAAATATGAGGGAGGAACAAACTCAGAAACTGAACCTCACTCAGCATATTTTTGGAGTTTAATGTAATTTTGATGTTGAAGTTGCAGTCAGGGTCTTTCAGTGTGGGATGTCTATCTCTACGGTGTGCAAATGTCATTACTCTCCATGTCGTATGAGGTGACCTGGTAGTATGGCCTGCTGCAGACCCTCCCTGGAAAGTCACTGCAAGCTACATAGACATGACTTTCTGGTTTCTTCAGACCTTCTGTAGAGTAAAACTTCTTTCATTTGAATTTAATAAATGAGACAATACAAATAAATGAGACATAATATTGAACATATTCTAAATCACTATAGAAACATTAAACAAACTCAAGACTTTCAAATTTAGACATATACTTATGTTTATTTAGATTTATTAAATTCTATTTCCTTCTTGCTCTTGTGAAAACATATTGTCACTTTTACAGCTGTCTGGTGTTTATCTGTAAACTGGGGTCAGGAAATTATGGTGTTTCCCTCTGACCCACCTGGCTGCTTTCCTTTGATCTGTGATCCCTTCTGTTAAAAGGGAAATGAAATGTCCTACTATCCAGAAAGCAAACTCATGGAGCTTTTATTTTGAATGGATATGCACGACAAAACACATCTCAAGTACTGCTGTAAAGTAGCACTTCCTTCTTTATGTCCAAACACTGGCCTGGAGTTTCTTTCCACAGAGTTTCTAAAAGCACATGCGATTTTTTTTGTCATATGCTACTTTTGTCATGATAAATTCACTTGGGACCATAGCTTCAGAAGAAGTAAACTCTAAAATTACATTGGGAAGATGCCTGAATTTTGCCAGTGAGATTTCAAAGGAAAAATATATTTTCAAAATTAGGAGAGCTAGCAATTACTAATTTTTTTTTTGTCTGTGAAATTTGCCTGATTCATTCAGAGTGACTGGTTTCAGTTAAAGAATAGGCTTCTCCTTTTTGTGATTTCTCACCAGCTTGACTTTTTCTTGTGAGTTTCACTTCACAGATCCTATATTACCCCATCTTCCAAATGGAGTGAAGTTACAGGCTTTTAAATGGTAAAAAAACCACCCCAAATACAAAAATCTCTAAGATGTCTAACAAAATAATTACTGCTGGTAACACAGCAGCAAATGAAAATCAGATTTGCTTCCATAATATGGAACAGAGCAAATGTTTCATTAGCTAACACAGAAAGATTTTCAATAGATGTTATGGAATGATCCACTTTTCAGATTGCACTGATTGAGATATTACTTTAGACAAGTTCAGCTAAAAACATCTCCTATCTCTTTTGAAATTCATGGGGTCTCACAATGTATAACTTCTTGCCATGCTATTAATATATTATTTTATACAGCACTTTTTAACTGAAAAATCCGAAGCATATTACAAGTAAAGTGAATTAGAAATGATGGGGTTTTTCATATAAGAAATGTTGATGAAAACAATATTTTTCACTTTTAAAAATGTTTTATTAGAAAATAAAATATCTTTTAAAGACAACATATCTTTCCTTAAATGCTATTTTATGGAAAAAAGGGTACTGTTTCCCATGGAGGAAAAGAAAAAATATTTCTTCTTCAATAGATGCCTATAACACAGCAGTAAATTTCCAACACAAAATTCAGGATTATTTTAATTAGGACCACTGTTTAAGCCTCATGTTCTCCCTCTAATGTGTGAATAGTATGTATTTCACAAAGAAGTGGATAGAGATATTACTGGTTCTCTAGGCTTATAAGGTGAATTGTACAGACGAAACAGAACAGCATGTTTTACATCCCTATCTCCTGTTCACTAAAACAGGTGAAAATTGGAATTTTTCAATATGGGGAGAAACTGGAGCTTTTCCCAGTATGATTCTCCTTTCTAATGAGAGCAACAAGTAATAGCAAATAATAGTTTTGATGTTCCAGCCAATTTCTCTAGGATTGTTCTCTTGCTAGTATTGGTGAAACTTCTCACCTTTGGACTCAAAAAGCTTTTTTTTTTCTGAACATTTTACATGGAGTATAGCTCCAACTAATGCAGCTGTCTCTAAATGATACCAATAAATGAGGTAGATAAGGATCAGGCTCTGTACTAAAGAGGAGATATTTCTTAGGGCTGGACGTGTATCTCGGGTTCCTACTGTATCTCTTAGTTTGAACTTGACTGCTTCAGATAACTGTACTTTTTCATGGCTACTCACACATATCCATGCCCATGTGATCCAGAATATATTTAGTAATATTTGAGTCTTTCTGGTTTTACTGAGGAGGGCATCAATCCATGCTGTCCGTGTCTCTGCCAAAACCCATGTATGGCCAGGCCCAGCTTGGTGTCTTATGGTCAGAAGGTGAATTTTCACAGTCAAATGTAACCATTTCTCATCCTGGTTATTTCCCTCATAATTAATCAGCCTGACTAGAAGGCTGATCTGGTCTCATCTGCTACATAGCTGGGAAGCAGAGAGCAAAACCAGAGCCTTTTTGATATGGAGGCTGCATTCCTTCAGCATGTCCCTCCTGAAGAGCAGTTTACCACAGGGTCTCTTGTTTGAACATACAGGGCTCACCTCCCCCTTTGAGTGACATAACAGCAGCATGATGTGAAAATAAAGTGAAAAACTCTCAGGAATGTTCCTCTTCAAAGCACACGTGCTCATACAAATGCACACAAATGAGCTCGTTTGCACACTAAGGCAAATGCAGGCATCTGCACACGCAGAGACTCACACCCTGTCACATTTGGCTCAATAGCCAGCGTGGTTAAATAATGTCAATAGCAGAAAGTCCTACAGTGCTGACACTTCCTTTGGCTGTAAAATATTTACTGTTCCTTTAAAACTGTGAATAAAAAAAGGTCAGTCTGTATACTGAACAAGGAGTAAAAAAAAAATTCCTTTTTTTTATTAGAAAACACTTGAAACTTATCATGTGCAGCAGATGGGAGTAGAAAATGCAGCTTGAAGACAGTTATATAAATATATCCTTGATGTCTGTTTTGCTTTTCAATTTGCAGTGAAAAGTACAAAGGTAGAGTAGAGCGCCAGTCAGGGCTGCACTGTGTCTCTTGATATCCATTCCAGATGTTGGCTAGACTTTGTGGAGCCAGGCTTATGGCACTGAGGCTGGAGCTAGTTGTCTTTTCCTCCAGGTGTGATGCTTCATGCTGATCCCCCCACATGCTAGCCTGTCTTATCCAAACAGTCTAAGCTCTGTGACAGGCATCTACCACCTTTTTGACCAAAATTCACCTCCCTTCCCCCCACAACCTCAATGCTTTCCACCCACCCCAACTTCTTTCAGCTTGATGGGCTCTGCAGACAAGCCCACTTGTCCCTGCCTATCATTCTGTCACTTCAAAAGCAAGCCCCCCTAAAAAAATGAGCTCTGACGTGGTTCTCAAATAATGCTAGTCAGTTAGTAGCTGCTTTGAATATTCCTCTTTGTGTTTTGAGAGTGTCTGGAGGTACTATTTGACACCGAGTATGTCTGCCAAGCCTCTAATGGTAGTTCTCTGTTTGTGCATGCTTGTAAAGGATTTTACACTGTAATATTTTAACTCCCTGATTAAACATTGCTAAGCACAGAAGTATATCATAAATCTCGCAGGCGCCAACTCCATTTATCTGAATGTTAGTTACTGTCTACGGTGGGTAAACAAATTACAGCACAGTTTATTACAATATATGGGGCCACGATGTAGCTCTATTAATATCTTGTACCCCCTGGAAATATATCGTTGGCTCACAGTCTGAATTTTTTCTCCCGAACAATTAAAAACAAATTCTGAATGGAGGGTGGGAGGGTGTGTGAGAGGGAGGGGGAAGCATCAGGCACTTCCAAGGGGAAACTTGCTGGGAGTAACAATAATGAGCTGCAATATCAAATTACTACTATCCTGGGTTTGAGGTCAGTACATATTGAGTTAGTTGTAATATATTGAAGTAGAAACTTTTCTAGTTTGGAATGCATTAATACTGCTAAAGCTGCCAGAAAAATATCTAGAAAACATTTGAGTTGGAGAGGGCAGAAACAAAGAAGAATGTTAATAAGCAAGAGCACTGGAGTCTTTTCCTTTCCCAGCTGCATGCAGCACATTTGCAGAGATCATTCTCATTAATGCTAACACATTTGAGGTGCATGGAGCCTCCACTTGTAGACAGGAGGTCAGCACTGGAGAGGCTGGAATATTTCCACATCCATTTACAAAAATAGTCACTTCTAATTTTTTATCAATTTTCTTACCCCATACAAATAACCCCAGTTATATGAATGTCTAGCAATCAATGGAAGCTCTGTCTTCTCAAAGTGCAGAATAAATGACTGAATAAAGTAGGAATTCTATTGGGAGGCTTCTGGAGGGACAAGTTTAGTGCCATTTAAAATGGTTTGTAATATGTTTCAGTATAGAATTAAGAGCAAAGAAAGAAGTGCTATAAGTTTTCAGAAAATTCATAGCAACTACTAAAAGTAATTTCCCTACTAAAAGAAACAGAATCAAGATAAAAATAGTACGTGTAAATCCCTGTAAATACTTTTGATATTGTAAAAGCATCACTGCTACTTGTCCTGAAGGATAAAGTTGTGGCTAACAGGCTGACTATTAGTGGAGCTATCAGGTTGGAGATTACCTGCAGTGGTGTCATCATGATGGTAAAATAAAATAAAATAAAGGGATGCTCCTTCCCTAATTCTGCACTGATGCCTGCAGGGGCCTGCAATTTCTGATACAAGCTGACAACCCTGACACCATGTTCAGTGGGAGCAGGAACAGCTAGCTGCTATCTCCCTTTCAGGAAACCACAAAACACCAACATTTTACAGACTGGAAAAGAGTTCATTACTTGCAGGGGCAGGGCAGGATAATGTTCTGATGTTCTTAGCTGGGCTCCAGTGGCCAATAACACAAACACCATCCTTCATAAAAGCAACTGAAGCTTGGTAAAAATAGAAATCCAAATATTTTAAAAGTTTTTGCATATTGTCAATACTGTAAATCACCATATAACATTGTATAGCAACAGATGAAAATATGCCTGTAACTAATAAAATTAACACCACAGACTTTCACTGAAGGAATTTGTCTTCATATCAAAAAAGAAGTAAGGCTAAATTAATTGCTAGCCTTTTCCTACTAAAACCAGTGCATTTAGGCCAGGGCTGAACTCAGTTACGAGACTCTTAAAGAAATGCAAGTGCTACATTTGTGTCAGTTTGTAAAGATCTTGTTTATATACATACTCATTGCTTGATTCAACAATGTGTTTGGCATTCTGGCCTGATCTACCAAAGCATTTAATCACATGTGCAGGCATGTAGGCGATTTCTTTCACATCAGTTAAAATATTTACATGCTTAACCTTAAGCACATTGAAGGGCCAAGCCTGCAATGGAATTACTTTTTTTAAAAGAAAGCCATGCAATGAAAGCAATGCAGTTTGCAAAGGTACTGTCAGGACATGTACCACCTCACCACAGCAAAGGGAGCCTGAAGGTGCTGAGCCCCACTTGCCCATGCTCTAATTGACTCCATGCAAGTAAGGAGCTCCAAGGATCTCTCAAAATGTGTATAGGACAGAACTCTTGATCACTGAGGTTGAAGGTTCAAGTAAAGTATGTCCTGACTTTTAAAAGATTAGGAACATTTTAAGAATAAAATTTGATTCTGCACCCTGAAATATTTTGGGTAATCAAACCAAGACTTTGGAAAGTGTTCTGATCCTGGAAGGAGTCATCCCGTACAATCCTGTGAAGTAGAGGAGTGTTTGTCAGAGGGATGCCAAATAAACTGAAGTGTAATTTCCTGTGGTTGAACATTTGCACCTCAACTGGAACTGATTAAGAATGTTAAATCTAATAACTGGAAAAAGAGGGGCAGGATGGTCACAGGCTTGCAGAAATGTTTTGGAAAAGTCAGTTGCCGGTGAGGGCACTCTCTGGGGACATCAGAAGACATTTAGGCAAAATCTGAGAGGTAGGAGAGTAGGATAGGAAAGATTGGAGGAGGAATGAACCTTTTAAAGCTGACGAGGGAGAACAACAGACCAGGACAGTTAAGTGCAGGAAAAGGCTTGAAGCAGGAGAGTAAGAGGATGGTGTGTATACAGGCTTCTCCCTGGAAGAATAATTGGATAACAGAAGGCAGGCTACCTGCCATGTTGGCATCCTCAAGCAGCTTCCCATTGCAGGCTATGAAGAGTCACTGAAGGGCTTACATCTTATGGGTCCTGGAAAGAGGAAGGAAAATGTCATGGTGAATACTAAGGTGAGAAAGGAAAGATAATCAAGGTCTTCAGAGTGTCTTAAAATAAGAGCTTAAAAGAAGCTAGAGGAAACAAGCAGAAAGAGCTGATAGTGGGGGTACTGTGTTGATGTACATGCTGGGGCATATAGGGATGCAGACCGAGAAAATGGCTTTGTCCTGAGACTGCAACAGCTGTCAGGTAAAAGAAATGAAAAGCTCCCAGTAAGGACAGCTTCCTCCTATGCTATCCGTTCAAGAAATTTTGGAGGAAATAAAGAAAGGGAATGACAAATGGCAGTCCTTTTGGACTGATCAGTTGTGACATAGATAATTTTGACCCCATTTTCAAAGATGTGAAAGAGTCTTTTAAGACTCTGATCCATCTTGTGAACCTAAAGTTCGGGTGTCATTTATGGTATAGAAAGCTGATCTCTTGATTTCATATTTACAGACTCAACAGCAAGAGATAAATCTATCAAACACCCAAAGATGTTTGAATGACTTTGTGAACAATCAATGATTCTGCTATTCTTTCACAGCATTGAATGATATAATCATTGACTGGTGAGATTGATGAAGGTTATCAAAAGGGACTGTAATGTTTATTGGTACTATAATATTAAACTCTGTTCTGGCTATACACTGGATTTTTGTCAATATTCACCAAGCATGTTAACTGGCAAAAATATTTTCATGCACATTGTGTAAATATAATTCCATATGTCATTGTCAAATTAACACCTGTTTGTATTTGCAATGAAAACACCATTGCTTTAATTAAATCAGGGAATAAACCCTGGTAATATAGGATCTCAAGTTCAATAGATCCTAACTTATATCACTTCTGAGTTTTCAAGTGCCATGAGATTTTCTGGCATCTCACAAGAAAATCACATTGGAGGTAGTGTATATCTGACTCAAATCTGTGTTAGTTTTTGCTTAGTCAGCAAAGGGATTTTGGATCAAGCTTTTGAGCACATGCACAATTTGAAAGTTACATTCATTAATCTTTCCATTGCTATTTTCCCAGAGGTTTTCTGGAGCAATGTTGAGTTTTAAGATGGGAAGAATAAAATGAAGTAATAGGCAAAAGTTACTTCAAGTGTAGTGGCCTGCATGGTAGAAAGCATGGAAATGCTTATGAGAGAAAGAAATTAAATGAGCCCATGGTCTGAACCACAGATGTAGTGACCAGTTAAAATCCTGAGCAGAAAATCAATCAAGCAGTGTTAACCACAAAGTCAGAACATCTGGCTTATGAAGTCACTTATCTACACAGCACTAGAAGCTGGAATGATGTAATAGACAAAATATCATATTGTTTTCCTAGCACTTGTACTTTCTTTAACCATCTACTTTTCGCTGCTCTTTAAAGAAACTCCTAGATGGACCTTGGGTTTGATTTCTGTGCTGTTATCGAGGTCTGTCCTGGGAAGTCCCTGTCACACAGATCTCTTCACAACATTTGGTGACAAACATATTTGTGGGCAGTCGCCCACAGCTCATGGAACTCAGCACCAGCTTAAAAAAAAAAGTTAAAGAATAATTTACATAGATTAATTAATGGCCGGGAATGCTTCCTTTATTTGACAATTCATTCCATGTCTTTGTGATGAATTTTCTACAGATGAATTTCTTTTATGACTTTTGTTGGTGAAGTTCCACCTGTATTTTCCAGGGATTGTGGTCTTAAATGTTGGTAGTCTTAAATTAACATACTTCTATTTTTTTTTTTTTTACTTCAGGATTTTAAATTCTATGCCACCTAAGTTCTGCTCATGCTGAATGTTAAAAGATGAAATGCTGACTGCATGATACTAATCTATAGTTTCAGTAAGTTTCCAGAGGAGAACTGTGTCTTCCTCCATGAAGATACAGGGTACTCCAGACACAATGAGAAAAACACCCAGCACTGGTGGAGAAAGGCATAAAATGCCGTTCCACTGGTGCTGTGGTGACAGGTGTCCCCAGTGCCTGCAGCCAGACCAAGGGAAGGATCCATCTGGTCATGTTTTCACCTGGCCATGAAATGCAAAAAGTTACACTAGGTGGTTTTCCTGCCGCACTCAGGAAGCCCACGGACTGCTTGGGTCTCTGATGGATGCTAGAGAAGGTAAAAAAGGCCCCTCTCTTCTTCTATTGCACCTTGGCATGATTCACAAGACCAGTCAAAATTCAGGCCCGTGTGAAGACTGGCTGTTGTGAAAGGGAGAGCCTGTGACAGAAATACTCTTGTGACTTATAACAAGGGGAGCCAGTGTGCTAAGAAAGGAACACATAGCTTCAGGCTAGATGAATTAATTTTACTAGGACTGTGTGTGTCATCGCCTTGATAAAGCTTAGTTCTCTTTGTACATTCCAAACTGCTGTGTTTGGGTAATATTACAAGATATCTAAATGTTTTAAGCTTTCTTATGATTTAGCCTCAGTATGATTTAGCCTCTCTTTCTGGCAGACTTCTTTGATATGTTCTTTATCTACTATTGTTTCAGAAAAGGAAGACTCCTAGAGCCTATTGCCTCCTCCCCTACTTCTCCATGCATATCTTTTCCCAGAACTCTACATTATGGTTGACATAAACCCACCATTTGTTTTCTCAAAGATATGAAATAGCTGAGATGAACAAATGTGTGATAAAGATTATGCCATTTTCCGTCAGCTAGCATTGGAAGCACGCATCCGTGGACAAAACATTTCCACATTCAGCCTTTTGCTTAAGTTTCCTTTTTACCTTGGATGGTTCTGTCCTTTGGTCGGAATTTTCTGGATTGTCCATGACATTTCTCCACTTTCAGGTCTGAATCACTGAGTCTTTCTCTGTCCTGTCTGCTTCCTCTTTCTTTCTTCTGAAGTAATCTCAGAGGCAATAACTTCTTTAAGTCCCTTGCTATACCTCAGGTATATTTAAATAAGGTGTATCAGATGATCTGCTTCTTGGTAACTAATCTGTAGTTCAATTACTATCTTTCCTGGGAATCAGACTTGAAATAACCATTTGCTCTGGATAGCTGCCATCTCTCATCCAAGTGTGCTCCATTTAAATGGAGGATCATCAAAGTTTAATGGCTCAGTATTTTTAGCCATGAACCAGGTGCAAACAACTTTTCTGTCACCTACTGTGGGTTTTATGTCAATATGGAAGAAAAGGATCAGGAGTAGAGTGTGCCACATTCCTGCTGGAACTTACATCCTGACAGATGTCCATAAGATTCCAGTGTCAAGAAGAAATCATAGTAGAGAAATTCCCCAAACTGTCTCAATCTAAAATGCTGTTTCACCATATGTCTTGTTATAATTAGCGCTAGTAGGATGCATGTATTCCAGATCTGAGTTGATAAAATATATTCATTTTGATAGGATGATTTTATAGAAATCTAAAATATTTTCCGCCTGAATGTGGAGTGCAATGAGTGTGGAATGCAACTGTCCTTGCCAACGATCTGCAGTCAGTCTCTTTGAGGTGCAAGCACAGCCACAGGAAATGGTGCCTAACTTCACAAAACACTATGATCTCCTGTGGCTCCACTGTATTCCCATCCTTGCCAGCAGTCCACAGGTCTCTGTCTAGGTCCATGAGCCAGGAACTGGTCTGGGTCCCTTCTTCTGTCAGAATGAGAGAGCCTGTCTTTTGCAGAACTGATTATTGCTTGCTTCACAGGAACATGCTTGTTCTTTATTTATCAGTGATATGAACCCTACATATCAAACTATAATTATTTTTGGGTGAGATAGGAACAGTTTCCAAATTAAACTATGAATTACCTAATCATTATATATGCCTTGCACTTGAATGTGTGCAAAGCACAGATGCAAGCTGGACAGACAGTCTGTGGACTCCCTAGGATTGGAATTCACATATTTTTCACATACAAGGTTTGAAAGAAACGAACTTCAGAAATTCTAGTTCAGGAGGTCCACATTCTGAAAAATATTTAATCTAAGATTGTAGTGGAAACATATTGACTGAAGAGACCAGTTAATTGTTATCACTGTCATTCTTATGTAAGAAGTGCCTTCAGCTGCTATGTGAAAGGAATTAGAACATAAATTCTTGACAACTTTAACACATGCTACCTGAATACCCATCTGCTTAGCTTAAGAACTAAAAAGGGGTTCATTAATGTAGTATTGAATAAATTAAATGTGCTGCTATATGTGTTGAAATGTGTTACAATATTTAGCACTGCTTCCTTTTTCCCCCTTTTTAAAAACTGTATCTTAAAAAGCCGGCTGTATTTTTCATATGAAAACCAAACAGCAAATTGGATCTGCATCTAACAAAAGAAATTCATGTTTTGAAGTTTCCAAGTGGTGGCTGACCACTCATACACACGGACCAACTAGAAATGTTGCTTAGAAACACCACGTTATCAAAGAGAGCCCAACATCAGGTTGGAGTGCTTCCCAGACAGCCGGTCCGTGGTGATAATTTGCAATGGAAAATTCTAATATCTGTTCCAACAATTCTTTATTTTCTAGATCTTCTTACTTTTCCCTCTTGAGATTATTTGCCACTAGACTTTAAAATTTTCTTCCAAACTCTGATTTGGAATATAGCATAGAGGTATGTGAACTACATTTATGGATTGGTAAGTCCTTCAGCAAGTATTAAGAAAATGTTATTCAGCTGAGTAAAATATATGGGAAATACATCCTGAAGGAACTGCAGTGTTGTACAGAAAAAATTCTGTACAACTACAAAAAATTACCTATCTAAACCTTGCTATTATCTCCTGCATAGAACAAGAGGGTGATTTTATATTTTCAAACAGAAGTTATCAAAAGAGGGCAACTAAAGAACTGCATTTGTCATGTCCTGTGCAAACAGGAAGATTTAACAGATTCCCCTCATATTCAAAAGCAATTCTGTATTGCAATAGCCTGTGATCTGCTCCTCTGGTCCATTCCAGGCCCCACAGCATCTGTTACTCCAACCACCACAGCTGGAGTTAGAAGGAAATGGGTCACACTGAGACATATGGAGAAAGGTATCTCCAGGCAAGTTGGGTCCTAGACTGTTTAAGTTTTATACATATTAACAGCTTGAATATAAGTGTTTTTTGTGTATATGTGTATATTACATCCTAAATCTTATAGAAGACAATTTGACCTCTTCCCCTTAGAAGAACAGCTTCCAATCCATACCTGAGCCCCTGTGTTGACTTAGGGGCAGGAGTGCCATCTACTGAGGCTCCCTTGTGAGTTCACACTTCATCTGCCAGGGTTTCTTTGAAGATCCTCAGGGGAAGTGCCCAACCAGAGTACAGCAATTCCTCTTTTTCTTAAGAAGAAACATTTCTATTAAGCATACACTGTAAACTTTTGGATTTCCCCAGAAGCCCTTCTTACTGCCAAACCCAAGTCTCTTTTGTGTTTACCTACTTGTATTATTTATTTATTTATTTATTTATTATTTAAAGGGAAATGCAAAGTAGTGCCACATTAGTATTAAAGCTGGTTCCCTGAACAAATCAGGTGGTGAGTCTCAGTGACATTTTTCCTTCCTATCTTAAAATAAGACAGTTCTCATCCTTGAAGTCACTATTAAATCATGTGCAAACAGACCTCTGCTCTCTTCTAGGCCTTCATTTGCATTTCAGGTTTGTTCTGTAGAACAAAATAAAAGTTTAACTTTTATAGCCAAACATGAATGTAGAGAATGGCAGAATTGTGTACTTGGGGGCTTTAACAGACTGTAGGTCCCATGTACATTACATTGTGTTTTCAAGGCCATAGAGGGCTGTGCATTTCCCCATCACTAGAAGACTTCTGACAGTTTTAGTGCAATAAGTGGAAACTCAAATTTTCAGGTTACTTACAATATAAATGTCCCTTGCCAGAGATATCCTGCATGTGGGAAGGTGAAAATTAGTTGTGAAAAGAGCATAGAAAATGTAGATGACAACAGAATGTGAGGTGACACAAAAAATATTAGAAAAATGCAGATCCACATTTAAGATTTCTGTATAGTCTAGACTACTAAAATGAAGTTGGTACAGTCTATATCCTAGATTAAGGTATTTTAATGTTTGCAAATGTAGCAAGGGGAGATATGTTACCCGAAGGGGAACAATCAAAAAGCCGTATGTCCACACGGGGCAGGAGATCCCACATTTTCCATACAGCTCACATTTTGTCTCCAGAGTCTTGAGTGCTGAGTCCCATAGCCACAGAGGAAAATGAAGTCTTTTAGATTTTTCATTTTCCTATTGCCACATAGGTCTTGTAGCCCATTGTGGGTACCACAGCATGAGCAGTCACTGCCCTGGGACCACCTCCTGTCCCTGTGGAGCTCAGCTGTAGCGTGAAGAGCAACACTGGTACCATACTGGCACCTCTACCTGGCAGCCAGCTTGAATCTACTCCTGTAAATGTCACAGAAAGTGTTGGGAATTGCAGCAGAGATCAGGATCCTTCTTTTCTCAAAGAAAATAAAGCACCTGGGGTATATCTGAGTGGAGACAATTTCATGACATATTATTATGATATATATTTCATGATATAGTACTGGAAGCTCATACTCCCAAACCACGGTGCAGGTCAGGTTGAAGTTGCAGGATTCAGGATAGCTTCACAGTCTCATGTAGTGCAGTAGTCAGTGTAGTGGGGTCTGGGATTAGCAGGTGTGCCAATTAGTGTGGTGGTGATTCTGTTTTGCTTCTCCCAGCTGAAGCATGGATCCCTTCAATGCACTGAAGGAATTTTCATCTTAGAGCAATATTAGTTCAGGACACTTTGTCCTGGCTGGATGTCATGATGTAACCATGTCTTAGGTCTTACTAAAGAGTCTTTCCACACTCAGGAAAGAAAAACCAAGAAAACACGCTTTAGAACACCATTTATCCTTCTCAGGTTCTGGTTCTTGTCCCTTACCTCAAGGCATTTCCAGTGAATCTTTAGAATCAAAAATTTAATTTAAAACAAAACAAACCCCAGACATTCAAAATAATGTACAAATGCAGAGGGGAGAATTGGGATCTATGTAAATGAAGATGCTAAGCAAAGATAAAGAGACAAAAAGTCAAATTGATGATAGCTTTGCTCACAAGAAGTAGTGTGTGTGGCTCAGTCCTGAGCACAGGAATGCAGCAGCTGCGGATGCCAGAGCTACAGCCCTGCACTTCCCATGGCTCTGGCCCCATCCGCTGGCATTAGATGGCTGCCTGCTGCTGCTGCAGATTGATCTGTCTCTGATGAGGGTTAGGACTGCTGTTAAGAAGTAGGGCTTAGGCATTTCCATTTTTTAAAAGGTTAATCTTAATTATTTTTTATGCTTTTTAGCACATTGTGACATGCAAAAATTTCGGAGAAGCAAAGGAGCCCATTGTACAACGATCATCCATCATCATCTTATTTTTAGAAAGCCTGATTTCTTCAAAGGTCACTCTACACTTATATACACATACCCATGGAAATAAGTGTACATATGCATATGTAGGGATATGTAAACACACACAGACGTTTGCATACCTACATTTTTTGGCCTTAGTTTGCTTAATGGAGGTTTTCCATTGTCTTCAGCAAGGGAGGTCAAGGTTTTAGAACCTAGAATCTTTGTGTTCATTGATGTTAACCTTCTTTTTAAAAGTGAAATTCTGTGTATCCTATATATGCCCAAGTTTTGGCACATCTGAAGCATCTATGTCCCTAAGGCCACATTCAAATTTAGACATGTATTGTGTATATCCTTGTACAGATAAAAAAAAAAAAGAAAGTCCTCAAGGAATAGCTAGGATATTTCACTACTTGGGGTGTGTTTAAAAAATGTGTGTTTTTTATTTTTGTGGGAAGTTCATTCCTGGCAATTTTCGCCAACCTGGGAACTTTGTGCTATGTACAATCCTACCATTTTTTCCATTCATGGAATACATCTCATTGCAAAGGCTTCTTTGCTCAGAATAAAGCCTAATTTATCTTAAAACATCCTTTTTTCAATGGAATCAGAATTATTTTGTGGGAAGAGACTGATTTAAACAATAATGATGCGTTTTCAACTAAGTGATTAAAAAATATCATCTTCATTTGAAAAGTGTTGGGGAATGTCTTAACAGTGCAAACACCTTCTTTTCAATACATTCAATTCTGTTTCAAAAATTTGTTTCTCCCTTGAGCTTACTCATGAATCATTGAAAGAACACATTATTCTAAGAATAATTAATTCCAAAACAGTATGGGAACAATTTAAGATGTAGAATAGTCTATACAGATTAGCATCAGTGTTTAAATATTTGAAGTGCTTCTCAGATAATTTTAATTTTATAACACCAGAGCTGGGATAGCAGGTGGTTCTTGCAGGGAATCACCAGGTGGTGCTGTTGTACACGTCTGCCAAGTTATTTTTCTGGGTTTGAGCAAATGTTCAGTCCTTGGAAGAGATGTAAAACCCACTGTACCTCATTGGAAGGAATGACAGGGGTGAAAGAGCTGTTTGGCTTTATGCTGCTGCAATATCCTGAAGTTTTCAGACAAAGTTGCTCTCATCCAACCATGCTTTGCTGTCATACAGAGGACTCTGAAGTAGAGATGTACAGTACCCATATCCAATTCAGCTGCTACTCATTCAGTGTTTGTGCATGTATGGAAGTACATATGTGAAATCCAATAGATTGTCCCTGATTTTTTACTTGTTATTCACTAGGAAGCTGACCTATAAAGCCCTAAGACACTATGGCTTAGAAAAGGGAAACATCACTGTCTCAGTGAGACACTGGTGGCCTTTCTTAAATGGTATGCTCTGTTGTAAACATAGGCACTCCAAGTGAACATGGACAATACAAAATAACAAGGCACATATGTCTTTTCTCTAAAGGGATATCAAATTCAGCACATAGGACATGGCAGGCACGTCCAGATGCCTTTCTTTTTCCCCAGAGAGGTGATGGGAAGAGAGCTGGAGCCCTGGTTCAGGCACTGGTTTGTGCAGTTACAGGAACTACAGATAGAAGAAGATTGCAAAAATGACTCAGGGCTGAATGGTTGCACTGATTGAGAGTAGTGGTGCTTAGGAACATGGTTAGTGGAGGACTTGTCAGTGTTAGGTTTATGGTTGGACTTGATGAACTTAAAAGTTTTTTTCCAACATAAATGATTCTATGATTCTATGAAAATTTCAGTCTAGTTCAGTCTTCCTGAAACTGCATGTTTCTTTGCTCTGCAATGCCCTTGTAAAATGTATTTACATAAAAATGGATTATTTACTGTAATTCTTGGTTACCTGTTTGGCCCAAATGAGGAAACATCGTATTGTGGACTTGTCAAAGACTATGTTGGGCAAGTTTAGTTCCATATGATAGTATTATTGGTTGTAATCCTATCTGTCGGACGTGGAAGAATTTTAACTTTGTGAGTAGAAGGTCTGAAAAGCAAAAAAATACCATTTTAAAGCTATTTACATAATTTTAATTCACTTGTTTTCCATATGTTAATTAAGACAGTTGACTAGAAACCAATTACCTGTCTCTTATTGTGGGGTACCTCAGCCCTGGGGGAGAGAGAGGATTTATTTACTCTACCCCCAGTCTAAATAATGTGGAGTCCCAGAATGTTCTTTCCTCATCATGCTGTCATTGGTTATATTTTGGTGCAGTGATTTGCATAACCCTGACTTGTGTATCCCAATTGGTCTACTTCCCTCAAGCTCCTCCCTCATTGTGTACTCATTGGACCCCAACCTTTATCCCCACCTATTCCCTTCTCTATAAAACCCATAACCCTTCCTTAGTTCTTTGTCTTCGCCCAGCCTTAAAAAAGAGACTCGGTGAAAACCCGTCTCAGATCCCTTTCTTCCCATGTTGGTCGGCTGTGGTTGGCACCTCCGTGGGCTGCAGCCCCACGCCCCGGTGGCCAAAGACCGTTGTTGCATGTGGACCGCAAGAAATGGCGCCCAACGTGGGGCCACCAAGAGACACAGATGATGAAAGCCTGAAGGCAAGGCCCAGCAGTCAAGTCTTTGGGAGCAATAGAGGAACAGTTCAATGTGACCGATGTCCCGTAAGTTCTTAAATCTTACGGAGAGGAAACAAGAGACTGAATGATTGCCATTGTTCACTGAGATGTTTCATGGATTTAAGTTCCTTTTATGGATGATTTAAGTTGCGTTTTATGAAGGGTTTATAGATGGACGACTTAAGTTCCTTTTATAGATGGATGATTTAAGTTCCTTTTAAGGGCACTTTTCCCTTTTTTCTTTCCCTATCCCTCTACCCTGGAAGCAGGACAAGGGGTGTGGGTTTTGCCTCTCACGTATTTGAGAGGGGATCAGGACACACATGTTGTCCACAGGCACAGGGCTACAAAAAGGGGGTTTGTGGAGTGTCTCTGCCCTGGAGGAGGGTGAGGATTTAGGCTTGGATGGGCAATATTTGGGAGACGGGTGTGGCTTGAGGTCCTGAGGAGAGAGGATGCCGTCCCTCTGCCTTGTGGATATGGCCCAGAGAGCCCGAGACTCCACCTCCAGTTTACCGTCTCCCTGATGTCTCCCGATCTCCTCTCTCCCCCCGTGTCCTCTCCATCACCGTATCCCCTTTTTCCCTAGCCTCTGTCTTTCCATAGCCCGGTTCCCTGTCTGGGAAGGCAGTTAGTCTAGCCGCCCCGGACTCCCCTTCCCAAAATGGGGCCCACCACGCCATTTGGGATTCCTCTTTCCCACTCAAATCCTTCTTTTCCAGTCCTGAAATTTCCCTTCCCCCTTCAACCTCTGGTTCTACCCCTTCCCTCAGATATTCTACCCTTCCCGAGAAAGCTGGAACTGGAACCCTGCTCCAGAAGCCGCCATTTTCTCAACAACATCTAAGATGGTGGCACCCATGAGATGGTTACTGGAGCTGGTTGATTGTCGCTGCAGGTCAGCCAACCAGCCGAAGATATTGTGCCTCTCCTGGTGAGGAGACTGAATTATTACCAGCGCTTCTGTTCAAGATTATCGGTATTAGTTCCACTGCTTTAGGTTTCCTAATTATTCTGTTTCCTATATCAATGTAATTATTATAGACAGTTCTGTTTCTGATATTGATGAGTATAGATGCAGTTGTCATTAATGGTGATGACCTCATGATTTTTACTGCAACTATTGTTAGTTTTGTGTTTGCTATCATTGTACTAATGGATTGTGTTATTAAGTGCTATGACCTCAAGAGCCCCCTTGTTATGTGTTGTCTTGTGATGATTAAGTATGTTGAGCTTTTAATAAGGATTCTTTTAAAAATGAAAAAAAAAGGCGGGAGTTGTGGGGTACCTTGGCCCTTGGGGAGGGTGAGGATTTATTTACTCCACCCCTAGTCTAAATAAGGTAGAGTCTCAGAATGTTCTTTCCTCATTGTGCTGTCATTGGTTATATTTTGGTGCAGTGATTTGCATAACCCTGCCTTGTGTATCCCAATTGGTCTACTGCCCTCAAGCTCTTCCCTCATTGTGTGCCCATTGGACCCCAACCTTTATCCCCGCCTACGCCCTTCCCTATAAAACCCTGACCTTTCCTTAGTTCTTTGTCTTCATCGCCCTGTTTTCTTTCCCACCTGACCCCAACAAAGAGGCTCTTGGCAAAGACCTGTCTCCGCTTCTCTTATTTCCCTCGTCGGTCGGCAGCAGCTGCTCCCTGGTGGATGACTCCGCGGGCCGAAGCTTCGCGTCCCGGTAGCAGAGCACGAACCTCGGGACCCATCAGCCCGGCCCCCACTCTCTCAATTGTTGCGTCACCGCAACATCTTACAAAGTTGCATATTTTCAAACAGAAGTTTTGAATCTGGTGTTCAAATATGCCCTGATTACAGAATATTGTAGAAAATATGTTTACAATTCAAACATGTCTCTTTATCAGGAAATTGTTTTTCCAAATTGTTATGGTAAATAGTATGATAGAAAAGCTTGAGAAGTGGGCCCACAAGAACACCATTACCTTGAACAAGTCCAAGGGTAAGGTACTGCACCCGGTTCAGCACAATCCTAGACATGAGTCCAGCCTGGGAGAAGTTGCCCAGAGATGTCATGGCTGCCCCCTCTGTGTAAGTGTTCAAGGCCAGGTTGGATGGGGCCCTGAGCAAGTTGGTCTAGTGAAAGGTGTCCCTGCCTATGGAAAGGGGGATGGAATTAGATTTTTCCAACCCAAGCATTTATCTGGTTCTATGATTCTATAACCCTGTTTAATTTCAGGGTGTTTGTATCTTCTATTTTAAAAATATTGCTGTTTATTTAAACAAGTATATAACTTAAAAAAAATTTATTTTGCTTCAGCATCACTTTAATTTAGTACATTCTGAGTAAAGAAGGTAAGAAGAACGAGTCAAGGTCCCATGCAAAGATAGAAGGTGGTGCAGTAATAAAATCTTGTACGGTCTCATGATACATATTCCCAAATGTAGGATGAATTAAGTTTTCATGAACAATGCTAATTCTGCCATTTTTTGAGTTGTAGGTTGTGTGTTTGTGTCTTTTATATATATTTGAATATATACATTAAAGAAATTCAATTCTGAGACTACATTAGTGTCTGCGTGTGTTCAGCCAGATGTGTATCCATCTTTATTACATAATGCAATGTAGATTCAGAATTACATGGAAAATCTAAACAAAAAACATCCCAAGAACAGTACTGGTTTAATTCTTTTATCTAAAATCTAATTTCCTAACAAATGTTTTCTGATAAAAGAATGTTTCTATGAGAAAGAGGTGTCAGTCTCTGTATAAAAAAAAAATAAAAAAAAAAAATTGTGCTGAGGAAGGAAAGGCCCATCCCCCTTTCTTTGAATGGAGGAGGAAAAAATCTCAGCTGTTAGAGATCCTGAGATTTCCAGCTTATTGAAGCAAAGGAAAAAGGTTTCAGACATGACTCCCATCCCAACACACCTTATTAATTTTTTTTCCAGATGCTTGTAATGGAGAGGAAAAATGAAGAGAGGAAAGATGTAGTTATCTAGCTAAGAGAAATGTGGCTAGCTGGTTCCAGATTTTTCTCATTTCTGCCCTTTCAGTCTGATAACCCTTGCACATTGATTTGTATTTCACACAGCCCTTGTAGACCTGTAGTAATGATATGTACATTGTGCAGCTGCCTGAATATTTTTGTGTGAGATGCCTTTTTTGTCGTGCACAAAGTGAACTCTGTTCAAACAAATGTGTGTTTCAAAGTTTTCAAGCCACACTATTAGTGGTAGACAGAGACTGCAACTTGAATGAATGCTTAAAGTTTCTTGCCTGTTCTTGCTATTGTTATGCAAGACCACATTTCCAGAGGTTGGCATTTATTAGTCAAAATATTAAGGACTACATTGTGTTATCAGGAGCAACTTTAATCTGTTATTGGGGTAGGCTTGGGAGGTGCTACTATTTAGAGAGACACTTGTGAGGTGTTGCACCTGTGGTCCTTCTAGGTGCAGTAATTGATTGCTGGTCTCTATATAAATTGGTAGCTGTACACATATGCTTAGCTATTCTGGCATGCAAGTGAAAAATGGATCCACTGCTTGTCTGTATGCTCCACAAAGGGAATATGGAGCGTAGTCATGTTACAAAACACTCTGCATCTGGAGTTAAGGCAATAGCTGCTCACAAAGGGGTGCAAGTCGCACAATAGGCTACTTTTCAGTAATTACTCTTGAGTTATTTAGGCCCCAAGTGCATATAAAATGAATTAAAAGAAATAAATTTGAGTTGAAGGTATTATATGCCTCTCCTCTTAATTTCTGTGGAAACCTTTAAAAAATCCCAGCACCCTGCTGTTTTGGAGAAACAAACCTAACAGCACTGAGCTAATATACATGAACCAGAAAGAAAGACTGGCTGGTTTCAGTTCAGTCATAGGCTGAAAGCTCTGCAAAAAAGTGGATGAAAATAGACCCCAAAAGAACATAACTGAGAAACATGGAACATTCCAAAATGCTTTCTTGTTGTGGCTTTAATAGGTGGGATTGTTCTCTATTTTTTTTTAGGAAATCTTGACTTTTATTTTTCTCTAAAAAGTACCAAATCCAAAGAGCTATGTCTAGATTTTTTTTGTCTACTAGCTTGATTCTTACATCACGTAATCTGTCTTGAGCCTATTTCATTTAGATTATGAACCTTTAAAACAAGGGCTTTGGTTTTTAATCATTAAAGTGTTCAGTGCCCTGTAAATATTGCACATTTAGAAAAAGATTTTGTAGACTGTATTTGCTTACTGGAGTAAGTGTCACACTGACACGACAATATGCTTCCAGATGAGTGGTTATGAAATTACAGCTAGAGTTTCATTCTGTGATTCCCTTTGTGTCTGAAACACAGGTATCTAACACCATCACTGCAAAGGCAACATGTGAAAGTGCTGCCTGACTGGTGAAAGGGAACAGGCACAATCCCAGCAGTGTGGCTTTGCTGTGTGTCTGTGTGTGCACCTCAGTGTGCAAGCCTGCTCCTCGTGATTCTTTGGATATCACACTTGAGACTTACTGACTCAGAGCAGATTCCTTAGGGACTGGAAATCAAGTTAGCTTTTTTTTTTGCTTCTCATAATTTACTACCAGTGGTGAAGATGCAGAGGTACATATGCCAGCAGGTGTAGCTCTCTTCTAGGATCCCACAAAAATGGTCTCAGGGATGGTTATAGAAAGGAGGCCTTGTTCTTCTCCACAGATCATGTCTACACTGGAGCAAACTTTGTTTTGTCTTACATGTATTTCTGGTTATGTCTCTGTTCTTCTTCTGTGTAGCCTGCTCCTATCAGAAAACCATGTTTACTTTTGTGATGTCTATTTTCATTTCATTCATTCAAAAGCTATTTTTTTCACGAAGCTATATTAAGTGACCAGAAATGGCTGAAACCTATAATTTTTGATGAGTGCCTTTTCAGGTGAATATCTCCTGTTATCATTTTCTCCTTTGCCCTTTCCCTGCATTTCTTCTGTCTTTTTCTATTCATGAATTATATTTGTCCTGTACTGTCAAACACAAGATTATACAGATTTTCTAGGGATTAATTTTAGCTTTACTCAACTGTACAGCGAGCATTGTATTCTTATATATGCAATATCAAATTGCATTATGATAAAAATTATATGGAGTTTGTTCTCACTGAGGCCATAATCCGGTACAAATATGAACTTTTTTGGATGCTAGTGTGTATGGTGGAGTGAGAACTCAGGCTGTCTGTTGCATGCTGCCATTTGCTGTGGTCGTGATGTCAGAAATGCCAGCTTGCAGTGGGAGGGGAGGGTCCTTTTCTCTCTTACATTTTTCATTTCTCTAGCAGAGATTCTTACCTGAAGGAAAATTCTTTACTTAACTTGCTATGGTGGTTTGCCAATTTGTGAAGAGAAGCAAGAAAATTCCTTTTGTTTCTTCAAGGCCTGTTACAGATTTTTCTGAGGAATGCTGAAAACAATTATGTTACTCTGGACTTTTGTAAACGTTACTTAATAGTACTCCTGTGAAGTACTCCACTCTCTCCCTCTTTCTATGTAAGTGGTACGTTGTGGTACATAAATTATTATATTTTTGGGTAGCAGTTACATGCCCCCATTTACTTCTCCAAAAAGACCATCCAATATGAAAGTTTATAAAAATGATCACTGTATTTTATCCAGTCAGGTGTACCTTTCAGGCCAATCGTTAGATATACAGCCCATGTAAATCAACTATTCTTTAGCCTGGGCTGGTTTTGGAGAGGGTCAGAATGGGCTTTTCTGATCTATATTCCCTTGGAGCCCTGGGATCAGCGTTCAGAGACACCTGTGTGGGTCTGCATGGAGTTGGATGAGGTCCAGGTCTGGAAAGACTTACATATTTAGATTTAATACTACCTTTTCCACAGCTGATAGCAGAAGTGATTTAGATAAATAGAAGGCTCTGACACCTGTGGAGCTGGGGAGCCCCGTGAGGCACTGAAATAGCAGGTTTTCTAAGTGAAGCTCCAGAATCAAGAAGTGGGAAACTGCTTTCCATGATGTAATGCATAACAACTGCAAGTCATTATCCATTTACAGTGTTTCTCTGTACAGTATTGTGATTTCACAGTATATGCTAGAAAGCTAGGGTTAGGAAAATAATAATATTGAAATAACTTTGATTTGATCAGGACAAATATAAAGGCAAATCTTATGATTATAGAAAAGGACTTCCAAAGCTTATAGTTAATAGTTTTATTTGAATTAGAATCCCCTATGATTTTGTGCAGAGGTGTTTATATACATTAAATATGATTGATGGCTAATGTTCAAAAGATTATAAAAGGAGAATGGGCTAGTTTCTGTGAGCTCTTTTAAATAGAAATAGGAAATTTAGCACTAGAGAATGGATGGATTTCCACACTATGGGCATCATGCTTTTGATTTCTGCTGATCCAGGCAGAGCACTTCATGCTGTTGGAAAGACCCTTGCCTTAAAACTTCCATGGCAAGTCTCTCACCGTTTTTTCAAACAGAAAAATGGCAGATTCGAGGTCTGGCCTGTGACTAAGGATGTCTTTGTTTCCCAGAAAAAAACTGACAAAAGAAATCCCCTATGAATGATTATACTTGAAGCTTCTGTTTCCTAGTGAATTACAGGTCATTGCCTAGCTTCAGCATACAAAACCAGTTACCAGGACTCAGTTATCCATGCTGTTAAATCGTTTGGCTGATCACAGGCATGGATTTTGCCTGAGCAAACTGGCATTCTCCCAGATAATTTCCAGAGAGGAATGCAGAGGTGACTTTATCCAGAAAGCATTTTAGATGCAACCACCTTGCTTTGGAGGGTAAGAGAGCCAAATACAGACACAGACCATTCCAAGTTTGTCATCCTCAGTGCTCAAAGGTCCCAAGCATGTTTGATTTTGCAGAGATGTCAGCTGAGCTAACAAGAAGAACTTGTCTCCCGTGTTAGAGCCTAACTTGGATGTCTTAATGCAGCTTGATACGCCTGAGAGATCACATCTCCTGATATGCAACTTATGCTATGGCTTTAACTTCAAAGAAAAGCATGACTAACAGCTTCAGTGCACAAAGAGTGGGAACTAGAGGCATCTGAACTAACATCACCCCTAAATGATAAATCTACCTTACTTAGTATCCCAAATTTTGAGGTTATATAGTGGTGTTTATAATGGACTAAACTCAGAAGTTCTTTTTTGGGAGCAATTCCAGGCTTTTTTTTTCACCTGGCATCATCTTAGATGTGTCTATATTCATGTTTTAACCCTTCCTCATGTCTCTTGTCAAAAGATTGTTTCTGCACTGTTTCTGATCAAGGAATTACTGGCACACACTTGTTCAATAAGAAGGCGTCGTTTACTTTCTAGAGTGCAATTGCAAGAGACTTTTATGCCTGTTACATGAAAGACACCATATACATGAAGTCATGGTAGTATTCCTCCTGATGTGATTTTTTTTTATCAACTGTGCCCTATAATTTATTACAAGTAAAAGCTTAATGAGTCTGGCATACTCACTCTGATCCCTTTGAAGAGCAAGTTCTTATTTGCCTGATGCTGTCAGAACACCCTCAAATAAAAACCTGCCTATAGAAACATGCAAAATTTGGGCAGAGGGTAAAAAAAGGCAATCGAGCTAGAGTCAGATCTGAATGTTTTGTTTGTTCCACCCCATATAATGTGCAAATTAAAATCCAAAGTCCAGATCCCTCTATACTTTGTCAGAGTATGAAGTGGGTCCTGAACTCTGATGTTCAGATGTATCTCTAGTCAAGAACACAATTTATTCAGGGAATGTTGTGTATGAAATAATTCTTGGTATATGAAACAAAAACCAGAGGAAAATTACATTATTTTAAACACAAACTGAGCAAGAAATAAATTGTTCCTGACCTTTTTCTATTAAGGAGCTCAAACTTGATTAATTCTTGGCCTGGATGTTCCCTTACCTCTAGCAATTACATGCCACTATTACAGTGATTATTTTATAAAAGCTAATAAACACTATCTGGAGTTAATATTTGCTCCTGAGGAAAGTTTGCCAAGAGCTTAGAAGAAGTTTACAGAAGATTTTGCCCATTAGGTTTGTGTACAACATTTGAAATGCCAAAATCCTTTTAGCATCATTAATCACAAAAATGCAATGTAAAAACAGTTGTACCTAATAAAGCTGTAATCTGATACAATAATAGGCAAACCCTCAGGAATTTAACACAATAGGCCAAACATTGTCCATTCCAAATGAGTTCCAGTAGTACCACTATTGATTCGACTTTGAATAGCCTTCTGCTCTTTTAAAACAAATATATATAGATAAAATAGGATTTTATTTTCTGCTGCACGGATGCATATGTTATTAATAATTTGTTTCACAAAGGATTTTGGCTAATGCAGTCCAGAGAAGTTCTTTTGACCAGCTTGCCACACCACCTTTCTCGTTCGCCAAGCTTATATCTTCCCTGGACCTGATGAAGTCATTGGGGTTCCCTCTGTCCCTGACTCAGGAGTTGCTCATGTTTAGGGTTCACCAGGGGCTGAGTCTGTCTGACCCTGGGGAAAAGGAACCGCCTCTCCCAGTTTCTGACCATGGTATAGAGCAAGTGTTGTGGGGGACTGACTGGCTGTTGGCCTGCCATGGTACTGCCAGAACAGGGAGCTGGGGTGGTGGAGCAAAGGAGTGGGAGCAGATGTATTGCCTTCCTGCCATTGGTTCTGTTGCTCCCAAAAACCTGGACCTCCAAATGTCAGAGGAAAAGTGACATTTCAGACAACAAGGCATCGCTCCCTTGCCTCCCACTGTACTCAACTATTCTATGGCCATCTCAGCTTAACTGACTGTTTAGTGCCTGCCGTTATCATTTATTATTCTGTACCCTATTTTTCAGTTTTACATGGATTTGCCAATTAAACAAGCACAGTTAGCCTAGCAATGGGTTAAGCTCCCCAGAAAAAAAATTGTAGAGACATTTAGAAAAGGTAAATAAAACATCAGTTTCTGTTGCAGAATACATGCATAATAAGACATGTTCTTATTTGTTTAATCCCCCTCATCTTGAGCTATGTTTCAACAGACCACTGTTCACCTTGGGATCTGAATGCTGGGCTTTTTCAGGATCTAGGTTTAAAGGTAGTACAGAAGGCTGATGGGCTTCCCTTTTGAGTTCATCCTTCAGTTTCAAGATGACAGTCTGTCTGCCCTTTTCTTCCTCCTTCTCTCTTGCTTATAAAATTAAACTTTCTTAGATAGAGAATAATGTACTTTGGTAATTCACCTTTTTCTTTTTCTTAGCCAACGGCAACATAATTTTGACAGCTTATAAGCCAAGCTTGATTTTAAGAGTTATTATGACTTGGATATCTTTCATTCTCAGATTCTGACTCTCCCTATTCACCTTCTCCAAGTCTTCAGCTGAAGCCTTAATTAACTCTTTTTTTTCTTGTGAGAATAGTTTAAAAACTATTTAAAAACTAAATGAAATCCATGAATTAGATATTATAAAAATTATTATTTTTGCCATACTATTGTTATTCCCACAGTTCAGATATTGGAGACCGCATGCATCACATTAACAATGTGGATGAAGGACTATTAACAATGTGGATGAAGGACTGTTAACAATGTGCATTGTCCAAGCCAATTCCTTACATGCCTTTTATTTCTGTCATAGGGATTTTCTGTCATTTTAAAAGACATGGGAAAACTAGATCCCTTTTCTTCTGATACTGACAAGAACCTCCGTGGCCAGGTTCTTGCAGAGGAACTAAGTGAAAACCTCTTGTTTGGCTGAGAAGACTGATAAAGGCAGCTACAACTCTCATCCATATTCTTCCTTTTTACAGTCACAGTAGAAGATACCCACTCTGGGGAGCTTTATGGCTCTCCTCTCCTGATAAACATGAGAAATTTGATGCATGGGAAAATGGGACTTGATGATAGCTTGACACTTTCACACCTTGAGACTCAAACTCAGATCTGTCAGAGGCGCATGCTATGAATATGCTGATGAAACATAACCCACACAGAACACATCACAACCCTAGTTAAGAGGCTTTGTATTTGTCTACTACAAGTTCTTCTTTCATCCAACCCGCACTGAATTGCATCAAAGAGTTCTATTATAAGGTTCTGACCATATCATAAGGACAAAATGGAGCAGATGATTTGGCACGTGAGAATATGACAACACCTAAAGCCTCCTGCAATGTTGCTGGCCCCAAGACAGCACTTACAGTACTGACACTTGCATCTCACACAGCATCTCTACCAGCATTTCAGGCTTAATAGTGACAGATCTTCATTTGCATCTTTGCGGTTATCATGAAATCTTTAGCCCACCTGATGTACACACAGTTAGCTGTATTACTTGTTCAGCTAGAAAGGCTATCCAGTAGTCACCAGTAATTGATGCTTGCCAGCAGTTATTTAAATTCAGCTGTCAGACACAATCAAAAGCAATTGATAGAAAGCTGCTTCATTATAATTTCCTCCATTTCTATCATTTAACATTCTTATGTGGAGTTGAGTTTTAGTCTGGAACAGTGCAGTAATGTGAGTTGATAGCAAGCTGGGAATGAGCCAGAAAGTGAATGCTTAACCCAGAACCAGCACCTCTGGGAGCAAAGACTTCAAGAATCAGATGTTTTACATTTGCATTGCTTCCAACTTCATATTGGAGGATGGAGAGACATGATGGAAACCATCAATAAGATCAATTTTAATTTCTTCTTTAACATTTCTCTTTCCACACTTTATCCAGTTGGGAATTTCAAGCAAAATCTAGGACTGTGTTCTTAGCCTCACAAGCTGCAGGCTAAAAAGTTAATGAAACATAGCTCTAATTTTAGAAATATCAATTCATTTGGAATCTGTTTGACAGGGACAATGATGCTAGGAAGCTACAACTGGAACAAACCTGAAACAGATAGCAATGATGCTTTCAGTTTTCTGTGTGTGTGACTTGAGATTTGAGGGCTGCCAAATTTCACACATTCCCGCAGCTTAACAGTCAGACATTGAGCCAGGCTTCAGGGATTGATCATGTTGATCATCAGGAGATTGCCTGGTTCTTCCCCAGTTTTATCTCAGATATGGTTTCTGTCATATTTTTAATAGCATCAGTTCCTTGGAGCACTATTTTCTCTGAGATTTTGCTGTCCACATTGTAGGCAAGAAACATCTTGTAAACTCACTTAGACATATTTATTTCCCCATTCTGTAATTGAAACCAGAAGCCCTTTGATAATGAAAAAAGAAGCTTGCTTTTAGTGCATGAAAACATAATAGAGGAACACTATTCTTGTTTACATAATGCTTTTCTCCATTTGAGTCCCTTGCTCTGTGCAGCTCTGCAGATGAAGAAATATACCGTTTGTTATTTGTATTGTTGTGGCACCTAAGAGTGACAGTTCTTGACTCCATTATGCTTCACTGCATGGAGAGAATGGTAAGAAGTCTTTCTCTAAGAGCTTGATTGAGGAGCCTGGAGACATGAGAATAACGTGCTGATTGGAGAAAGAAGGGAATGTCACAACTTAGCCAGTGCTTAACTACTGTTTAGATTTTGGTTTCAAGAAATTTAATGAAGTAATTTTTGGATGTTTACTGGGAGACACTTTAAACAGAAGTTAAACAGAAGTACAAATCAGGCATCAGAACACTTTTGTAATTCCATCATTAAGATTCAGATTGTCTGTCTAGCATGATTATAAGAACCACTTAATGCTTTCTGAAATCCATGGTATAGCAATGAAGAAACCAATTTAGAGGTGGTGCCATTGAATATAAGAGAGTATTTTCATTGCACACTTGTAGCTCTGTACTTCTCTCTGTGTAGTCAACAAAGGAAAGGTGCTCCAGGGAGGCAAAGTACCTATGTTGAATATGTTAAACCAACTTGAAGTAGAAAGCATGAATAACCCTTGTAAGATCTCATACTAAAGGATATTGATAAATACTGAAATTTTCCACACATTTCTCTTTCAAATCCTTCTAGGAATATCTCACTAGAATATTTATAATATGTTCAAGGGTTTAAAAATAAAGCCAATTCTAAACCAAATTAGACTATTTAGTTTACCTGGAATATATATATATATATATATATATATATATNTTTCAGTTTTCTGTGTGTGTGACTTGAGATTTGAGGGCTGCCAAATTTCACACATTCCCGCAGCTTAACAGTCAGACATTGAGCCAGGCTTCAGGGATTGATCATGTTGATCATCAGGAGATTGCCTGGTTCTTCCCCAGTTTTATCTCAGATATGGTTTCTGTCATATTTTTAATAGCATCAGTTCCTTGGAGCACTATTTTCTCTGAGATTTTGCTGTCCACATTGTAGGCAAGAAACATCTTGTAAACTCACTTAGACATATTTATTTCCCCATTCTGTAATTGAAACCAGAAGCCCTTTGATAATGAAAAAAGAAGCTTGCTTTTAGTGCATGAAAACATAATAGAGGAACACTATTCTTGTTTACATAATGCTTTTCTCCATTTGAGTCCCTTGCTCTGTGCAGCTCTGCAGATGAAGAAATATACCGTTTGTTATTTGTATTGTTGTGGCACCTAAGAGTGACAGTTCTTGACTCCATTATGCTTCACTGCATGGAGAGAATGGTAAGAAGTCTTTCTCTAAGAGCTTGATTGAGGAGCCTGGAGACATGAGAATAACGTGCTGATTGGAGAAAGAAGGGAATGTCACAACTTAGCCAGTGCTTAACTACTGTTTAGATTTTGGTTTCAAGAAATTTAATGAAGTAATTTTTGGATGTTTACTGGGAGACACTTTAAACAGAAGTTAAACAGAAGTACAAATCAGGCATCAGAACACTTTTGTAATTCCATCATTAAGATTCAGATTGTCTGTCTAGCATGATTATAAGAACCACTTAATGCTTTCTGAAATCCATGGTATAGCAATGAAGAAACCAATTTAGAGGTGGTGCCATTGAATATAAGAGAGTATTTTCATTGCACACTTGTAGCTCTGTACTTCTCTCTGTGTAGTCAACAAAGGAAAGGTGCTCCAGGGAGGCAAAGTACCTATGTTGAATATGTTAAACCAACTTGAAGTAGAAAGCATGAATAACCCTTGTAAGATCTCATACTAAAGGATATTGATAAATACTGAAATTTTCCACACATTTCTCTTTCAAATCCTTCTAGGAATATCTCACTAGAATATTTATAATATGTTCAAGGGTTTAAAAATAAAGCCAATTCTAAACCAAATTAGACTATTTAGTTTACCTGGAATATATATATATATATATATATATATATATATATATATATAAAAGAGTTTACACATGATATAGCAAAGATCTTAGCAAGTGTGTNGCTGCAAAAGAGCAAGTTAGCAATCTTGAGATAAGTAAGTGACAAATATGTTCTTCAGAAGAGGTAAAGTTGAATTTCTGGAGCACATACACTGTGAAAAGACCTTAGACAGTAATTTTGGTAAATAATAGATTGTCTTTTTTCTTTCTTCCAATACTTTTTCATTTCACTTCTCTGTCTTTTGGTGTCCATCAGTGGAAATATCAGGTCACAGTTCATACATAAGGAAGATGTCACATATCTGAAATTCATATGTATGCTGTCAGCTCCTTTTTCCACCAAGAGCTTGATAATCATATTGCACTGGAGACATGAGGGCTTGTTTTCATGAGGGTTTTCAAGCCATACCCCCTGAAAAGTATGGCCTTTTGTATACGAAAAAGGCAGTTTACACAGTTGTGTAGTAAAGACCATATTTTCTTACATTTAGGAACAAAGACATGTCAGGCTTTATTGAGCACATCACTAACTATATAACTAGCATTAAACACTCTATTTGCAACTGTTGCTGTGTATTTTGTGTGTGATTATCACCCCTAGATCTGCATCCTATAAAAAGATATTTCTGTTTGCTTAATTATAAAGCTCTTTATGAACAGGCTCATCTGTAAATAGCTTGGTGCAGCTGAAATAGAAATATAATTATAATGAAGGCAGATGTTTCTGAGATACTTCTCATGAAACTTGTTCAGAATATACAAAGGAGGAAGGCTCTTCTAGCTGGTGGAGTGTTGGCCAAATGTGGTCTAATCATCCAAATGTGAGGGGGGGTTTACTTTGAGGGAAAAATCTGAATTATAATAATAATAATGACAAAAGCAGTAACACCAGCACTGCTAACGACAGTGTGAATAATATTTCCAAACCTATGTACAACTGATCTGTCCCTTGGTAAACATCTTTCTTCCTGAATCCTGAAGGGGCAAAGAAATAACTTCTGTAATTTATTCTCTATGGACTAGTTGCCAGAAAATTCTGGACTTTTATTCTATAATACTTTGTGAGATTGATGAAACTCTCATGGAGCCACAAGGTTTAGGGTCATTTGTATACAAATATAGCACTTCTGTCTGCCTCGTTGTCTCTGCGTGTGCTCTTGAATTGTTTAAATCTTGTCAGTGAAATAATGAGACAATTTTTAAAAAATTATTATTTTTACATCTAAGGACTTATAAAACTACTAAATCCTATTTCCCAAGGAAATTCTATTTTCAAATCTTTAGAAAATCTCACCCTTCAGTCAAACTACAGTCTTCCTTCCCCCTCCCTCCCTTCCTTCACTAACAATAAATGCTTGTGCTATGACAGCTGGCTGAGAGCTGTTGATCCAAGCCTGCAGTCCTTACTTCAGTGGAGTTGCCATCCTGATCAGCTCCCATTTGTCCCATCTTCAGTGACTCACCAGCAGAGCCGGTCGCTGTCCCAGTCATCTTATGATAAGGGAGCCCAGACAGCTACAGCCATCTGGCAGGCTTCTGAGCTGGAAACAGCCAGTTTAGTCCACGATGAACTGCTGCAGACTGTTATGCTGTGGAATAGCACCTTCCAGCCCAGGAGAGTCTTGTTTTGCTCACAGCATGTACACTGCAGTCACTGGTTAGCACTGCCACTCTGCTCATTTTCCTCTTCCTTGTCTCAGACTGCATGACTGAGGTATGGAACTGGGCTGCCTCAAAATAAGAGAGGTGAGTATGAAGCAGAAAACACTTAAGGATGATTTGAACTGAGCCAGTAACACGCCTGATAACTCTGTTGTGGATATTTTTCAAACATAAACATAGGCCTCTGACTAAAGTTTACAGAAGTGGAGTATGAGTGTTCCATGAGACATCAGAGATTTGATTTAAAAGGAACACAGTGATTTTAAAGGGTTGTGTACCAAGTTTTGAATGTAACTTTGGGTAGCCTGTAGCAATTATTTTTACTTCCTCATTTGGGTGGCAAACTTAAGGTACCCTCAGCTGGATGAACAGAATTGGAGACTAGATCTCCTTTGTAGGAAATATATCCTTAAGCATAACAGAGCAGGATCCAGTTCAGAGCAACTCCTCTTGTGATGTAATATATATACTTCCTGCTCTCATTTGTCAACAGCTTTACTGTGTCAATGTCCACTGCACCTACTGTGCCAGGACCTGGCCGGTGTGGTTCTCTTTGAATGGTCCATTGGCACTGCTCCAGGTTTTGGGAGAAGCTTTCACTAATAGTATATATCAAGCATATTTCAGTTTAAGAGCACATCACAGTTCTCATTTCAAAAGTTGGATCTCAGGTCACTCCTCTGCAAAACATACTCTGGGGAGAGATTTCCTTGTCTGGTTGGATAACTCTGCTCTCTATTTCTGATATTCTTAATGGAGAAACAACAAAATATCAAGTCTTTCAGTGTAAGTGCATCACTTCCATTAACAATAAAAACCATTACATATGTGCTGAGGATGAGAATGAACCTCTCAGACTGTACAAACTTGTGCCTGAGGCCAGGCCTTGGGGCCTAACAAATCAGCCTGGCTTTCTGGTCTCTTCCTACCCCAAGGGATTCAGTAACTAGTAAACACGTATGGGATAGAAAAAAACAGACATGAAAAGTGTTGCATTTATCTAGAAAAGAAGTATTTAGCAGTAACTCACATGTAGGGATTGAGGTTAAAATTAATGGAGTACTTGATGCTACAAAACACATTCTATTAATGAACAATTATTTTCAATTTTATGCAGAACAAATGCATTAAAAAAGATGATGGCAAATATTTGTGCATCAGGAATTAAACATGCTGTGATAGGAAGAAAATGACCCAATTGTTTCTTTTATGAATGGGAAACAGGCATATGATTTACTAGAGATTCTCTTTTCCTCTCTCACACACAAAAAGGAGAATGAGTGGTTTTTCGACTCCTATGCAAATATTAACTTTTCTGCATTTGTTCCAGTTTTGTGAACTGCACTTGTCCTCAGACTCCCATATATATAAAACTGCCATCAACAGGACTGCTGCTAATAGAAACTGTCAAGTCTGAGGCAGACATTTAAGCTACCAGCTGTGAGCGTGCATCTTTGCATCTCCACCCTCACCTTTTGCCTGCTCTTCATTATCCTTGCCAGACATTTTCTTCTGAGAACTACTGGACATTGTGTCCTTATACAATGAAGATGTTCAAAAGCTACTCTGGCTACTGACTAAAAGAAACCATTTAATTACTAACCCTTGCCCTTATTAGGGAACAAGGTAGAAAGCATTCCATTTGAATTTGGCATAGAGGAAAAGTATCTGAAAGTCTCTTCCCCTGAAAAAGAAACGTTACCTGTTTTTCACATTTCCCCATAGTTGCCTCTCTAAATTTACATTGAGGCATTCTGTCTTTATTAGCTTGTTCACTCTGTTATATCATTAATATAATTTGTTTTAGAATAGCTTGTTATTAAAAAAAATGGAAACACAAAAAACCTTGCTAAAGTTATTCTGCACTTTGCTACAAATGCAGAATTATAGGGCAACAAATTAATTTGTCAATTTTGAAGAAAACCTAAGTGTGTCGGACTTAAAATATTTTACTGTCATTTTTGTTTTCCAGTTTCCTGTTTTGCTTTTTTGCCTTTGTCATACTGATGACTGTATAGAAATGAAAGCATTTCAGAAATGTCTGTCATGAGATTAACAGCCCAGTTTTGCAAATGTGCGAAATTAGGAGATACAATTACTCTTAGCGATTCTGAAATAAATTTATTCTTATTTCTTCCCAGTATATACAGGGGGGCATGAAGGCATGGGTTTTGGATTACATTGTCTTATTTAAAAGAAGACATAAATGGTCTTTTACCACTTACAGAGACTGCTGTGCAGCATCATTAGCAAATCTGTGCTTTTAAAAAAAAAAAAAAAAAAAAAAAAACTCTTCAAAATGTTGGAAGGTTACATTGCTGTATTTCCTCTGTATCAGAGAAAATCAGTTTTTCAGATCTATAGGTTCCTCATGTCTAGATCTACTTAAAGTGATGATTATTTCAGGCATCAGTTTCTCAGTTGACTCCACGTAGCCAAATCTATAATGTCTATAAAGTCTAGAGGATAGCACAGACATGCTTGTAAGACTGTGCCCTGATCCATTATTCCTTTATCTAAACTGGTGTTCCTGATACCTGCAGCTACTATTGTGGCTCATAAATTGCAGTGAATCATCACATCCCCAGCTGGGAATACCATGGCTGGTACTAGTGTTTGCTTAACCAACGTGTGGTTAAGGGTCATGAAATGGATGTGGAATAAGAGGAAACGTGGTAGGACAGCTAATAGAACTATCAAAGCACCTTTAACAATGTATATGGGACAACAGGGAAATTGTGGGTAGAGGTGGAATAGCCCCACTACTGAAAAGCTGAAGACATTATTATGTTGGCTGCTATTTACCTTGGTTATGGCTGACTTAGATATTGAAGCACAGATCCTTTCTCCATATAATCAATATGGATTATTTGAGTTAGAGGAGTGGTGATCTGAGTTACATATTTTGTCTTGTTTTGTTTTTTTCCCCCCTCTCCTTCTGAATAAATAATTGAATCTTTTAGAAGACCGTAACAATTGGTATATAGAGAACTCTAGCAATTCTGAAGAAAACTATTCAAGTGAAATAGTATCAAACTGTGACTTGTGATCCTTTTAATGTATATTCAAGAGATACCAAAGTCATGTAAACAATGAGCTTATTCCCCTAATGTATTTCATAGTTTTGTTTGAAAAATCAGTGATCTTTTTCTTGACTTGTAACATCTGTATACAAAAAAAAATTACTGTATCTCAATATTAAGTTGTGAGTACTTCTGAATTCCTTTTATGCCGGTGTTTCATTGTATCAGTTTTACAATGTGACATTGAAACAAGATTTTGGCTATGCTGTTAGAATGGGATAAAGATGTCTGAAGCCTAGGTTTGGTGGTCAGCTCTTAAGAAAGATAAAGGGAGCTTCAGTTTTCTGTGCAGTTTCATTTCAATTACCATACACAAAAGTAAATTTTAAGGATATTGATTGTATTATACTGTGCTCATTATTAAATTTCATTTATTTATGCGCATAGCCTCTATAATCTTCTAATAATGACATTTTATATTGGCTATATAACATACAATTAATATAATATTGATATTGTGTTATTAAAATAGTATGTATTACTGAAAGTAATTTTAGAATATTCTAGATGCTGATAAATCTACATTAAGTCAGGTTTTTTTACCACTGTAAATCTACTGCAGCAGCAATTTTTTTCTGAAATCTGGCTGAAAAGTTATATCCTGTAAAGAATCTGTGAGCTATAATAGTAAATTTTTGCACTTGTAGGACACTTCAAGGAGATAGGATCTGGACCACAGCCTTCAGTGGTAATGGGCAGAGCAGCTGGAAAGGGGACAAATCAAAGAGGTTTTACAGTGTGGGATCAGGAGGATTGCAACAGCTGGGGAGGGTCAGGCAGGTTGTGACATTTGGGGGAACTGTTGGGTAGGGAGCTCTTCTGTGAGGAAGGATGAGAGTTATGGCATCTGGAACTGAGTTGGTGTTGAGACTTATGATTAGGAGGAACTGGGAACAGTGTAGCATCTGGAAGCTGATCAGGCAAGGGGCTCATATTATCCGGGGGATCAGGAAGTACACAACAGCTGGGAAGGGTCAAACAAATACCCAACACACATGGAATTGAACAGCAGGGCCTGGTGCCACATACAGCTTCTCACATTCCTTTTTTATGTGTTGCCGCTCTCTACCTTTCTGTAAATTTCTGTTAACTCGTGTTCAAAATGTGTCTTTGAGCAAAAATAAAGAGGAAGAAAAAATAATGGGAGATTCTACTAAGAAAAAAAATGTGGATAGCCCGTCTCAGACAAAAGGTGTCCTGCCAAAGCCCATTTCTAACTATTGGCTAGTAAAATATCTTTTTCTTCAACTCTCTTGCACCTACTGCCATATCGTGTGAAGATTTTTTGAACCTTTTTTCCAGGAGCTCAATTAGCCAGAGGAGTTTAACTTCCTCCTCCAGTGGGAGCTCAACATAAGGAGGCTCAATTTTTTGTGATGCTGCCCAGCGATACTGAGGGAACTTCATGACATATGACCCTGGTGCAGAAAGAACAAGCTTCATGTGTCTTGCTTGGCATACACCACTCTGGCTGAACTGATCTATTTCTCAAAATCTTGTTTATTTAGTGCTTTCCCTGTCTCAGATATTGCCCTATTTGATAACACATGTATAATTGTACATTTGACATCTTTTTCCTAAAGTTTCTACTTCCTGTCTGAGGTTTATTATTTCTTACATTCATGTCCTTCATGTATGTTGTTTATCCTGTTTTTTTTTTTTCCAATGAATTTTAAAAGTGAGATCTTTATGACCCAATACTGCCACATTCTCAGTAGGTTTAGTTTCCTCTTTTTGTCATTTCTCTCTGACCTTTGCTGACACTCCTAGAAGACCAGCCTTTTTCATTATATGTCTTTGCATCTGCACCTCCTTGCATCTCCACCCAAATATTTTGTTTCATGCTGCATTTTGATTCTAAGCTCATTTTGCAGAGATTATTTTTTAATTCATATTTAGATAAGTACTTAGCATGATGCAGTCCTTCACAAAAGGTCTCACAGGTACTAAAAAAAATAAATTATAGTAATGAGTTCTGTGAAAGCCCTGATTCTCTGCAAATCTTTGACAAATTGGGAAATCATGTCATATGTACTAGGCAGTTGAGACAAATACGCATAGGGTGGATGGTAAATTGTTGTTTTACCTCTACAAAAATCTGTAGTATTCTCTTGTGTTTTCCATAGCTGCTCATATTATTTCTTTTCTTCTATAGGCTCTTATTGCTTTCCAGACATGCTGTGCCTTGTCTTTGCCAATTGTTGCCATCTGTCCTGATGACATTGTGATGGAGGTTGAGTGTGTTGCGGAGCTTCTTAATAATGTCACAGTGTCATTTTGTGTTACTTCTGTCACTCTGCTGCTGTTATGATAACTCGTCTTCCTTCATCTTTTCTTCTACACAACTCTTATACTCAATGCAGTCCAAAAAATGCCCTCTGGATATAAGTTCTTCTCTTCTTTCCACCATATCCAATATCTCATCTGTTCTCTACAGCTGCTTTCTGTGTTCTCTATTTATTCCAATCATATTCTATGTGGTAGAAAGTGCTGCTTGTAGGACAGATTTTTTTAATTTCCTCTTGGCATTCAGTAACACCCTATTAAGTGGCTGTGTTTACACTGCAGTTGTCAATGATCTTTTCCGGGTCCTCTGCTCATTAAGCAATAAATTCAACTTTCCTGGCTAGCAGTGTTTTGAACATTTCATGTGGCAATATGGAGCCAGTCCCACAGGGAATGGTTTCCTCTTACCAGACTGCTCCCTCCACGTGCTATACTCCCTGTTGGGTTTATCTAACTATGTCATCTCTAGGAAGGATACTTGAAGCAAGCTGTTGCCTCTTTCTTAGTCGCATGCAGGTTGCCAGGGAGCCTGGGGGACCCACCATCTGACATTCATAACACTCGGCTTCTATCGGAATATGTCTGAGAATCCCACTGAAGCGTGGGATGACAAGTTCCCTCTTTCTTTTTTGGAGAATTACTTCTCATCCACAATCAAGGTAATAGAATATTTCTGCCAACCTGTTATTGTGTTAGCATTCAGATTGCTATCATTCACTGAAGAATTATAAAAATAGAAATAGTTTTTCAAGGGCATCTCATAAGTGACTTTGTTTCACATTTGACTCCAAGATTGCAAAATTGAAAAGCCCTGTGGACCTGAGTCACAGAGATGGCACAGCAAAAGCAGTAATTACTTGGGTTTTCCTTTGCTGCTTCTGTATTCTGATTCAACTTGGACACAGGTAGATCACACTCGGAAGTGAGAAAATAATTCATTGCACAATCTGGTGCTTAACCTGCCTACTAAGACTGAGAACGAGGGTGCCAATTAGTGCCAGCTGTAACAGTGCTTGGGAGATGTGGACCATCCACCAGGAGTTGGACCATGATCACAGTTCATTTTAGAAAGGACACTGAGCAGCCATCAGAATGGTAATAATTTTCAACCACTCTTGAACTGGGACAGTTTCAGACTTAATTTAATAGAACAGACACTCTTAAGAGTACTGAGGATTAACACTGGGCAGAGAATGACATCAGAGAGGTAACATGGAAACAAATACAGGGACAGAAAAACGCAACAAATCTATAATCTTTATTTAAAATAAAGGAAGAAAAAGAAAAAAGAAAAAGAGAAGCTTGACCCACAAAGAGTCTAACAAAAAAGAGGGAGTGAACTTGCAGTCATGCTGGTGTATGGTGAAAGGGCAGAAAACAATAAGGTATGTTATTTCTTGATATCCTGGAAGGGGAACTGAGATCACGCAAATAGCATAAAGTACCATCATACAAAGTACTATGTTTTAATATGGGATGATACAAACCCCAGAGCTCAAACACAGTGCTGAAGGATATGCATTATTTATGGTTTATATCACCAAGTTCCCTTCCTTATACTTTTCTCTGTGTTTGACTCTAGTTTCCACACCTGTAACATGCTGGTTGGTGCCTTTTGTTCTCTATCTCATTCTACTCATCTGCATGCAAACTTAATTTTCTTGTTTCTTCCTTTGTAGTCCTTTTCTCTGCACCATTGCTGACATTAACTTTCATACTCATGACCCACCTCAGGCCTCAAATATTTGTTGCTTCTTCCAGCTCTTTATTCAACCCCCAGCTTTGGTACAACTCTCCTGCATGTCAAAGGGCTGTTTACATAACTCAGTCTTCAAGTGTTGTTCCCTTTTTCGCCTCTGGTAATGTACAAGGGGCTATTTCAACATTCACTGACTTTGACCCTCTCTTGGTCTTAGCTCAGCATGACTCTGCCACCTTTCCAGTCACATAATGTAAGTCTGCTTGTCATCATTTCCAGTGCCATCAGTATTGTTGCCCTTTCTTCTGCTTTGAACAAAATGTAAGTGCAGATCTGTTAGCTTGCTATAGGTAAAGTAAGTTAGAAAGCATGAATTATGAACTGCTCAAGAAATAGCAGCTGTTGAGCTCGTGTGCACAGCGAGGTTTGTTTGCTGCTGATCAATAAAAATCAGAGTCAGTAGCTATGCTACCAGAGACACCATCTGTGGCTAGAGAGCCAGGAGCTTGCTGACCGGGATAGACACTGCTGGCTCAAAGGAGGACAGGGACAGGTTATATTCATATATCCACCCAAAGAGGGACATATTTAACTATCAGTAAGTGCTAGCAGGCAATCTGTGTGCAAAAGCACCTTACTGCCCTGCACTTCCTCTGGGAGGAAGGGCTGAAAATCGACAGAAAGTACTGGGATGTCCCTTTGCTATGTTAGTGTAATAACATAGCGTGGCTAACAAAATGGGGATTTTTAATAAAGAAATTTGGTAGCAAGTGACCAGAGAGGAATAGAGGGACAGAAATTTCTCTTGAAGAAACAAAGGTAGGGATGGTTCCTCTCTTATTCTTCTTGTGAACCTTGTGCTAATATCTCCTAATCAAAAAAATTGACTTGTGTCCCCACTTCCTTTTCCAGTTACTGCACCACTTTATATTTCACTCCTGTGTATGCTGTGTCCTGTCACTCCATTTTTCTTCCGCAAGCCCAGCACAGACCAATCTCATTCAGCTGAAATTACTCTTGTAAAATTTCAAATGCCTTCTTGTTAGCCAAATCTTATACTCAATACCCTGTGCTATCTATTTTCATCAAATGTCATTGATATATCAAGTATGATCTTCTTAAAATTCCATCATCCACTGGCTTTTGAGAAGTCAATATAAGTTGGTTTTCCCTCTTCCATTTCCTATAATTCCTCAAGGTTTTTCTTTTATAGTTTCTTTTTACTGATTATCTATTAATAAGACTCTTTTTTCTTATTCTTCTTTCTTTTTATGTTGTATCTCTGAATAACACATGCAAAATCAACTACTGTTTCTTTTCAGATGACTCACAGACAGAGTCCTCCTTCAGATTTTTCTCCTGTTCTACAAACAGAAAATACTCAACTATTAACACTATATGTTTTTAAAGGCCAATCTGAGTAAAAAAATGAGTTCTAACTCAACTGTCCGCAATATTTTTTTTCTTCATCACTGTGACATCATCCTGCTTGTCTCTGATATAATTCAGTGCTGTTTTTCACTTGGCCCTTTCTCCATCTTCTGCCGTCTTGGGTATCACCAGATCTTGTGGATGCTTTCCTGGAACATCTGGAAGGTGTGTAAACTATATTCTCTCTCATTGTTCCTCACTGTGAGAACTTTTTACAAGCACTTTTCCTTACATCCTCATTCCTAATTAATTTCAACATCTTTAATCTCAATTAAATAATACCTTCAACTTCAGAGTAAAGTTTTGCCCTTTTGTTTCTATCCTCTCTCTTCTGTTGTAAAGGTACATAGATCCTTGATTTCAATTTAGCTGTGCCAGGGAAATGATATCAATTCAGTGGTTTCCCTTTTTCTTTTAAAGCACTTTCTCGATCTTCAAAGTCCTTCCCAGGTTCTCCCTGCTCATATTTGCTGGGGAGAAGTTGATTTCTGGCCTTAGTAGTTGATGTCAATCTTTGTATTGTCCTTGTTTGAATTTTTTGTGTGCTTTTTTTCCTAAAGACTTCTTTGTACATGGAGGAAAAAGCCATAATCCTCATCAGTACAATTTCCTTGTCCTCCTCCAAAACTTCTCTCTAAAAAGAAACCATCTTCCTCTGCCGAGAAACCTACAAAAACCTTAGGAATAATTTGGCAGCCTGAGTGGGATACACCTGCTCAAATGTTAGTGTTTCTCACTTAGAAGCTATGTCTGAGCTAATCCCAACACACTTAGTAGTCAAGTCAGATGGGAATCATGGATTTATCTCATCCTAAAGTTCACATGCATCTCTCTTCGCTGATGGTAAAGAGAAGTAAGCAGATGGTTCCTGTGCAGACATCACAGATATACGAAGCCCATTAAGTATACATAGGATTAGCTTACTGTGCTAATTCTATTTATCCCCCCATTTTCTGTTATTTTAGTTCAGGTATTAGTATTTTCTTTCCTTGGTTGTCAGCTCTAGAGTAGGAACTTACTATTTTTCCATCATGGTTAAACCCGTAATATCTCATGGCTTATTTTCATAGTTTTTCACAGTGATAATATACAAAGCAGCCAGAGAGCTTAAAAAGGTGACTTGACATATTCATCCTTCTTATGAAGGACTTGCAGAACTACTCAGTACTTTCACCTGTTAGAAAAATGTTTTCATGGGATAAATATGAACGAAACAAATTGTTACTTCAGAGCATTTCTTTTGGCTTGACTAATGTGGTAGGAAATTGTATCTGCTGAATTAATTCTAACAAATAAACAAGTTATGTCAGAAAAAAATTACACGGGGAATTCGCTGGATTACTCAAACTACAATACAGTCAATTTCATGAACCTGAGAAACCATAGTCAGAAAAGGACGCTTTCCTATGTCTGAGTGTAACACAGAACCTCCTTTTTTTACTAGAGTCACAGAAAACTTTCTTAAAATAAAGATAAGAGAGAGAGAGAAAGAGAGAGAGAAAGAAAATAGGACATGGTAAAAGAAAGGAAAATAACTAGTCTTAAGCACAGTATAAGAAATAGCTTGGCAATTTGTTTGGTCTCATACAGCAATTACTGTGCTAAATTAAGTGTGTTAACCAAATGCCCCGAGTGGCTTATGTCGTGTTGTAGTCAATTCAACATATGTGAGGTCTTCTCAATTGCACCAACATGTTACATTTGCACAAGTCACATTTTGTGTCATTCTCTATTGGAACCTGAGGGCTGTTTTTTTCCAACTATAAACAGAGATATGAGCAAAATAATTTTACCCATTAGCAGTGTATATGTTCCCAGAAACATAGCATCCATCTGTCTTTCTTGTATTCTCACTCTGTCTGATATCAATTTGGGTAGATAAAATAGTTATTTTGTAGTGTTTTTCCATAGTCCCAGATGTGTGAATTTTTAATTAGTTCTAATAATTGTCTTTTCTGTATTGTTTCTATGAACCATCATGTATAGCATCTAATCCTTATAAATTACATCTAAAGTGAAAATTTCAAAATCAACCTATTTTAGTGGGTTATATTTATTGCAAGCTGAATTGCAGCTTTCTTGCTACAGACAGAAGTGCACCTGGGATAAAAACTAGTCACAGGCACATTTGGGAGGTGCAGACTGCTGAAAAACTGCTGAAGAATTGCATCTTCACTGCATGGAGAAGTCCAGAGGTGCCTTGCAGGGACATCATCTGTACAGAGAATCATTTTAAAGCTTTCCCCATGTGAAGATGCCGAGGAGGAAAAAGTTAGCAGAAGTATGATGATCTTTGTTTTAAAGGGTTCTGAAAACTTTCATTTCAATAGTGAATATTAAGCAAAGGGAACGAGAGTATTTAGACCTACACTATGTCCTGTAGATACTTACATAGTTTTACACAGAAAATTAAAGATTTTTCTGGATAAAAAATTTATCCTTCTTGTGATTCTTTCTCTCTCCTGTTTTTCTCCATCAGCTTTGTATGAAGGGTGACTTACATCTTCCTTTTTTTACTTACTTCTAATTATTTCCTTTTCCTATGATGATCTACCTTCATCCATTTATTTTTAATTTTCAATCTTCCCATTCCATTGAAAGCATGCCTTAGAACAAAGAGACATCAGATCCTTTGACAGTGTGTGGAATATTGTTTGTTGGTTTGACCTGGCATTACATCTTGGTTCTCTTTCTTTTCGTATTATTACAAAATATTATTATTTCATAAGATTACAGTGAAAAGTTGAGGAAAATGCATTAATGAACTACTGCAATGAAATGCCATTAAAATTAATGTTGAAAATACAAAGGTTAATGGAACAATAATAAGGAGGAAATAGCTTCAGGCTGGACCAATGCACCTAATCTGCACCTAAAACATTGACAGTGTCCCCTTAGCGATTGCCTAAGTATTCCCATTAGTCAATAAAAGGAGAAATAGATTTTAGCCACCTACATGCCCACTGCTTAGACAGCTTGGGGAAATGGATATCTTACTGACCTTTTTGGAGACAAAGCTGAAGACCATGATGCTAACTTTTTGTCTTCTAGATGTCTTTGATATTTTGTCTTTCTTTGATCCCTGTGACTTCAAAATTTATACTTCATTCAATAATTTGGAAAATTGCATAATGGGAAACGTGAGTGTGTGGGTTATACAGGTTCCCTGAGTGGTGCAACTCCAGTTTTTCTTGATGCTATGTAGAAGTTTGAGTTGTTGTACTGAGGCTGCATGACTATGAAAACTCTACTTACAGAAAAAAAAGTAGTGCACATGGATTTTACTCTAAGCTAGTACTCTGCACAGAAAAATAAGAGGTCATGCACAGGTTTACATGAATTGACTTGTTCTCCACTCCAAAGAAGTTCTGTTCCAAGTCTCAGTTAAATGAAAAAAGAGCAGGAAAGTATTGAAGAAAGAGTGAGACAGACCTTAAGACTTTAGAGATTGCCTGTGTTTTTTGAGAGCTCAGATTTTTAGCAGATACTTTTATGTAGTACTCAGTGCTTCCATTCTCTACAATAGATTGGGAAAAGGAAAGATTGTCCAAAGAAACCCCAAACCAACAACAGCAACAAAACTCCCCCAAACCCAAAACTCCACCAAAATAAAACAAACAAACAAAAAAACCCCAAAAAACAAAAAACAAAAACCAACCAACCAAACAAACAAAAAAACAAAAAAAAAAGAAAAAAAGAGAAAAAAAAACCCAGAAAATCAGTTTCTGAGGTCTTTTTGGTATATGTATTTATTATTATAAAAGCCACTGGTTCCATTAGGTCTCAAGGCATGACTTTAATTTTATGCTTTATTTGATGGACACTAGACAATTATTTTAACAAAACAGTGTGCTTAACTGTGTACCACACCCTACTGACCTGTGTTTCTTGAATGTAACAGGAAATGTTCAGTCTGTGAAGCCATGGAGGAACAGAGTTTTTGCCTATGGGCTTCTGGAAATGATAGTTTTTGCAATTGTAAATTTCAAAGCAAAAACTCTTCTGAAGTGTTTAACAGTACACAGATCAGGAAACTGATATCGTAGATTTGTTAATGATGCACATGCACAAAACTAGACCAAAATGCAGGTTGCAAAAACAGATGTTAAGTCTGTTGGTGGGTTGTATGCAACAGCATACTGGATGTGAAATGGGTTTACATGTGTTTTAAATCAATGAATCTGTATCAAATGATTCCAATGAATGCACATCATGTGGAAGATAGAGCTTTAGTGCTTCAGTGCTTCAGTGTTATTTTCAGTAAAAGAGAATAAAGCATTGTCCTCCATCAGACTACACTTTATCTGATCTCTATTATAAATGGTTTAATGCAAAAAGAGTGACAGGGAAGTTCTCCTTATACAGAGAATTATTTTGCAGATTCAATTTTATATTAGTCTGAAACAGAAGTTACATTTATTACCAGATGCTTTATGTGACTGAGGAAACTTGTCTTTATAAAATGGATGCAATATTTTAGGGCTTTTAATCATGCTTGACTGGAAATTAGTCCATTTTTTCTGAAACAGCCTGGAACACGTGGTGGATTTTTTTTTTTTCTAAAATAGGAAATTCCACTTCTTCTAACTATGATTTTGAATGCTTAGTAATTCATATCAGTTATTCACTGCTAACTATAAACTTATGGAACAGGAAGTGATCGGTGTTTTTTACTGTGCCTGTGTATATGAACGAATTCTGCAGATACTACTGCAATGGAAGTGACAATTCAGTGAGCTAGAGTCATCCTTGCCTCATGGAAATGTGTTTAAAGCACTTTCAAGTTGCATTCAGAAGGCAGTCTCTACACTGGATGCAGCACTGATGTAGAAAATGGCAAGCTGGAGACCTCTCCTCAGCTTGACAAATGATCACCCTTCGGAATACATCCCTTTGGAATGAATACTTATGTTGGTCTAATATTTTATTCTCTTTTCTGCATCTATGTAGCAGTTTAGGAGTCTGGATGTTTGCACACAGACCTAGAACAAGGGTGTCCAGCTTCTATCAAAGTTTCTTGATCACAATACAGAAATGATTATCAAAGGCAGAAGGAGCATTGTGCAAGACATAACGTATTCACAGATTACAGCCAGATCACTTTTTGGGTGTCAAGCCTGGTCAGGCTAGTCAGTTGCTACATGGCTGGGCTTGAAATTTCCATGTAACTTTCTCTGCTAATCTTTAAGCAAAATTCCTTGTGCAAATGAATTATATTTTTCTTTTTATAAAGAAGAGTTATAACATGGAGTTTCAATTGCTATGTAATGAAGTTATTCCTGAGGACAGATGACATGAAGACTTTTGAGCAAAACAAAAGAAAAGTTGATAGGGAAGTGAGAGAGAGAAGGGTATTACCTGGAAGAGTTTCAGCTATTTTTTAGAACAGTCCTGTCAAAAAGTGCTCTCTTGAAAGAGACAAATCTATCCGTATGACTTAAAACTGAATTACTAAGGACTATAGCTGTTATGTTCTGCAAGACTTTAGAGATGGAAATTGTAGAGGTTTATTATTTTACTCTAGGAGATGTCAGTTAATCACAACGTAACACACAGTAAAGCTTCCTTTTTTGTTGAATCATAAAATGGTTTGGATTCAAAGGGACCTTAAAAATCATCTAGTTCCAACCCCTCTGCCATGGTCAAGGACACTTTCTTGTGGACCAAGTTGCTCAATTTTTGTTTTAATTTGCATGAAAAGTAGGGAGAATTGCTTAGGAAAAATCAATAATCTACTATAGTGCCTTCTGATACCCTTATATCAGTTTGGCTTCCAGAAGGAAAAAGTCTTCAAAGTTGCAAACTCTTAGCCACCTGAAGTACACTGCCATTAAACTAGAGGACAAAATAAAGAGTATGGCTTTATCTATATTTTACTGAGAATATCCCCAAATAAGGGCCATGTTCATCTTGGGCTAAACACTGCACAGAAACACAGAAACGGTGGACTAAGAAAAAAAAAGTTTATAGCAAGTATCTGGCAATCCTTTCCCACCATTTTCTGTTTTATCAACAGTGGCTTGTGGGAGAGGCTATTTTATATAAACTTTCTTTTATGTAAATGTCTGATATTCTGGAACAAGACTGGATGTTGCTACGATTTCTGTGTCTGTACTAGAGCACAAAGCATGACCAGTGCTGGTGTTACTATTCCTGAACTCTCTAGTCTTGGCTGGACTGTCTCCTGACAGTGATCTCTGGCACTAAGCCATGGCTGGGGGCTTCCTAAAGGAGTTGCCAGCTAGGCATGGATCAAGCTCATTCCAGAGATGTGCCAGCATTTAAAATGATGCATGATGTCTTTGGCCCTGCTTCATTTACTGCTGGAGATGTAGCAAAGTGTCTGAAGCATTGCCCTGGTCTGAGTGCACTCCAAACACACTCTCTGGTGTTTGCAGTCCTATGCATCTTCTTCCCTGTCCTCCCTTCAGGAAATCTGCTTGTGATGGAAAAGTACTGATAGTAGATTTAGGAAGGAGTTACATCTCTGCCAGTGAAACCCCGGGTATTCCAGCACAGCCAAATAATATTAGAATATTTAGACAAATGAACACAAAGGTTTAGTGTTCTGCTGTTGTTTGTGATGCAAATGTTGAGTTATATTTGCAGATCTCGGCTCTGAGGGATGGAGTCATGTTCCCTTTGCATTGTGATTTCCTACCAGGTGAGACCTGTGAGCCCACTGTATTCCACTGCTATCCATACTTGGAGTCTAGGAAAGATGAAATCTGATGGAAAACAGTCATGGTGACCTCCCTGCAGATATTATAATCTGGTCTATGTGGTTATGAGGGCTGCAGGAGACACCATGGGGTCCCTGTATTAACGACAGAGACTTACAAGAGTGGTATCCATGGATAATTATCTTCCAGTTACCCTGTGCTAGTGGTAATGCATTAGTCTGATATTATTAATGAAATGTGCCAAATTAAATGTTGAGAGGAAATGGGTGTTGTCAGTGCACCAAATTTTTAGCCCTCAGATTTTTTCTAAATGACTCCAAACACTACCAGAGGCAATCCATATACTTACTTAAGATACTGATCCATATACTTACTTAAAATACTGATCATCCTGCTGTGTCTTTGTCAACAGTAACTGAAAAGATGAACCAAAACCATGCCAAAATACCACTTAATTCAATCTAAACCATGTTTTAAGTATGCAAGTCCTAATCAAGGTTAACATAGCTTGAGACTGTTACAGTCTCAAGTAGTAAGAAATTTATTAGTAGTAAATATTAATAATTTGTTTCCATGATTTGTATATATTATTGTGCTAGAAAAGTGGGAATGTGATTTCAAGTTACATGAGTTCTCCCTTGGAAAAGCTCTTCATCAGTATCCATCCTCCTTCTTTACTAGCATAATTTTATCAATACTACAAATTTATTCATTATTCCTTATTATGTATAATTTTATATCTATATATTCTTTTCTTATAATGAGAATGTAGGATATCTAATGAGGAGTCTCAGGTAAAAAATCAGAAAAAAATCAGACTTTAAAAAATCACAAGAGGCCATAATGTTGATTTAGAAGCACATTGTTAACTGAGTTAATGCTTTTTTCCACTTTGATATAATTCTGTGGAAGGATCTAGAAATCGCTAGATAATTCTTCTGAAATATTATTTTTTCCTCTCTTGATGTTTTGCCAGAAGTTTGAGGGAGGTGATCTGTCCCCTCTCCTCAGCCCTGGTGAAACACAGCTGATGTGCTGGGTCCATTGCTGGGCTCCCCAGCAAAGATATGGAATATTGGAGTGAGTTGAGTAAAGGGCATGAACAGGATGAAGTAGTTGGAGCATCTGATGTATGAAGAAAGACTAAGATATCTGGAACCAAGCACTTCTCAGTGGCATCCATTTAAAAGATGAGAAGCTGTAGGCAAAAATTAAAATAAAGGAAATTCAGTTTAAACATTAGATAAACTCTTTTACTATAATGGTTTCTGAGAAGTGAAACAGGTGACCCAAAGAATTTGCACAGTCTCTCTCCTTGGAGTTATTCAGAATTGACTGGACATGGTCCTGTGCAGCCTGCTCTCCTTGATTTGCTTTGATTAGACTAGTCAATATCCAAAGAGGCCTTCTGACCTCATCTACTCCCTGATTCTGTAAAATTGATTTGAGTGAGAATTCCAACAGTCAAGGATCTCTTTCTTTTTGTGATATTGATATTTTAGGCCTGAAAAAAATTACCACACTTCTTGCAGTTCTCATATAGTTTCAATAATCCTACTAAATGGACTGATACTGCCAGTTTATGATTTGCCTTTTTGGGACTCCATGATAAACACAGCACATGTATACACAGAGTCTGTATCTATGTGAGCAAATCAGTCATGTGATTCACTGGCACTGAGGCAAACTGGAATGAATTGATTGGTATTCACACTGTTCAACTGTCCTACCTTCCAAA